>BMAU01018568.1:3282500-3882500 GCA_019973935.1 Trichonephila clavipes | reverse complement strand
TAATTTTCATCGCGCCTTCCCCCCAGCACTATACAATAACAAAATAATGCTATACTTTGACGCTAAAGCTACAATACAACTTTAACCTCTTAAGTGCCTCCGACGTATATAAACGTCTTTCTCAACCAAAATGTTGATTGTCCCGGACGTATATATACGTCTTTGCGATGTACGATCTTTTCTGTGCACTGCTATCCATCAAATTATTCCAAAGGCTTTGGAATGCAATAAAAGGACCTTGACAATGTTTGCGAAGAATTTACTTATTTCAGATTATTTTGCTTACGTATTCCTTTTCTTCTCCCTCCCCCAATACATCACATACGCGTGCCTACGTGGAAAACGGTTGGTATGGGGGAGCGTATCGCGTATATAGCTTTTAATCGGCAATTAAGAGATTAATTATGGGAACTGTACTAATTATCAAGATAAGTGCTAATTTTGGTATATAAATTTATACATGACAATCCCATGGGGGCACTGGTAATTATTAAACTTCTTCTCAACTTAGTATTGTTAAATTAATTATAAAATGCATTGTATAGTACTGATATATTTCTAAGTGTATTACATCAGTGTAAATGTGTATTTTATTTTTTATGATGTCAGAATCTATTTTGTTTGTTTACTTTCAGTAATTTAACAGTTTTTTAAAAAATCTTTTATTTTCGACTTTTTAATATGCCCTTGTAGAGTTGTCACAGCCTCCTAAGGGGGAAAGTCTCACAGTTTAAGAGAAACGCTGGTTCAAGTACAACCTGGCCGTCTTCTTCTGAGACGTCGCCATAAAACTTGTGACATTTCATACAATTCAAGGAGATATTTCATACAATTCAGTGTTTGGATACTTTTAAAGCTTTTGTAGGTTATTCTAACTTTGGTGCCATTACCAGCGCGATACTTTGATTTCAGCACCGTAAACAATTGCATGCTTAACTCTTCCTTGGAAATCCATTCTCAGATGATATCTTCCAACTTGGGCAATAATGGCTGACGAGATCTAATAGAAATTTTGAAATTGTCACACTCCAATCACCATTTTTTGACAGTTCGAAGATATAACTCTGCATACACACACACACAGAAAGTTAAAATTTTAATCTCTAAAATCTTCAACAACTCTATTTTTGTACACGATTCAATAGGTCTTTCTTTTTGTAATATTATTCATAGAGAAATATATAATTTCCGTTAAATTTATAATTCAATCAAGAGCTAACAATCTGTTCCAAAAAAAGTGGGTGGTTACGTATTATCGCAACAAATTGCGAACTCTATTAATAACTCGCCAAGTTGGCAACCCCAATTGATTATGTGTCTTACGCCCTGAATTGGTAACCATGGGCTTCTTTTCATTTAATGTCCCCAATAGGTTACGATAATACGTATGTACCAAAAAGTGAATTGAATGTCAAACATAGTCAATGCCATCTATGTTTATTTCCTATTTGACGACGATCATAACTAGCGCTTATTTAGAGTATATTATCTATAACTCAAAACAAAAATTCATGCTAGGACTTAATTTTTCATTGGACATAGTTTCTGGTTGGGGGAGGGGGAGAACGAAATATATAGTAAATCAAACTTCAATTCAAGAACGTAAATGTATATATAATTATATTTTCTGAGTTTATTTAATACAATTGAACTGATACGCTTTTTACCTTTGAACAAATGCTTCTTTTTTAACAGCGTGAGAGGAATGAGAATGCTCTAATGTCTCCATCATGCTGCCATCTATATGTATAAGTTATAAGCATTTTTCTGGCAAGAAAAAAGTTTCATGTATGTTTTCAAACTTTATATCAGATATTTTTTCTCGATATTTTTCATGTTAAAAACATAATTATAAATGTGTATAAAAGTTCCATCTTCAAAATTTCACAATTTATGCACATTTACTGTACACATTACATTACATAATACTATTTTACCTCAATAGTATTTTCTCCACTATGTCGAGCTGAAAACATAATTTTCGCTTTCAGAAACTACAGAAGGGCTATAGGTGTTAGATTTCGTAATTATGAGTCTAATCCAAATGACGAGGACGACACATACCCCTGACGTTGCACCCCACTCCCCAAAATTCCTTACTACACCAACTTGAATTATTCGTGTTTACGGCAGATTTAAAGAACATCCGCGCTCTACCCGAAGGGTCTTTAAAGGAATAGGACTCCGACTCAAGACTCGACAAAAACAACGGTGGTAGTGGTTTCGTAACCATTAGGCAATCGAGGCAACGCAAGTATGGAAGAATTCATTGCAAAATTCTGAATCGAAAGCATTCAGTTAACACAGTAATGCTACATTCTAAATTGCCTGTAGAATTGCATAGGAAATATTTCATTAAAGGGCAAGATAGTGCGAGGAAGAACTGATTCAAATTATACTTCAACATTATTTTTTTGCATAATTCTAAATTAAATGATTAATAAAGACTAACTTATTATTTTCTTGTGTTTAATTATGTTCTTGCGAAGGATAGTTTTTAATGAATGAAATAAGTCAGTGAAGAATTCTCGTAAAAAATTTAATCGTATATAAGTATAATTAGAGTTTCTAACTACTCAAATACTTTTTAGTTTCCAATATAACTTTATCTTTCACAGCATTTGTAGTCAACCACAGCATAAAAATGTTCATTATATTTTTAAAGCAATTGTGTAGACTCGTGATTTTTATTATTTGTTTTTATCATTCAAAATTTTAATCAATAAAAACAGTGTTTTGTTAAATTTCAACTAAAAAGAACAATTTATTTCAGAGGAAAAGTTTTCTTTCTTTGTTTTCTCATCTTGAATCTGAACAAAACTGGTTTTCCTTTTATTTGAACCACATTTGTCATCAAATCATAATTATATATGACAAAAAGTGTCTTATTTGAACAAGAAATGATTTATCTTATGATGCGTATAAGCGGAATTATTGGATACTCCTGTAACTATTTGCCGTTAAATATTTCATTGCTACCGATGTAGAAAGCTCAGGAGAAATTCTTAGGGTATAATTTTTTTATTGGATCGTAATCTCCAAATGATAAATCGCAGTAGTCTCAAGGTCAAAGTCATAGATTCCACTATACTGATAATATACAGTGAAAATCGTTTAACACGAAACTGTAGGGACTGAAATATTTCTTAGTAATAAAACAATTTCGTGTCAAAGGATATTGCAATATATATTCAACAAAATTGAGTTTATTAGAGTACATTTTATTTACATAGATATTAGAAAAAGCATGTACTTAATAAAAATCAATGAATCAAAAACTTAAACAAAAACTTGACGATATTTTCTTCAAAATTTGACAATACTAAGATATTCACAAATTTTGGCTTTAGTCTTTTGTTTTTGATCAAAAGCCTTAAGAAGCTCCATCTTCATTTTAAGCGAAGTAGAAGTTTGCTTTCCCCCTGAGCTCTTTTATCATTATGCTCATAAAAAATTTCTTCCAAACAGGAAAAAAACCAGTTCCGAACCAAACTCACTGATCTTTACTTACATTGATGTACTTATTACCGAATTCCAAAGCCAACTGCTGTGAGTTGAGATCTTGTTGTGCGACGTTTCTAGAGGGTGGAGGGAGAAAGTAGATTCCATAAGCAAAACTGACTCGTCTCACTGGTTATTCTGAGGCTACTTCAAAGCCAAATCAGTCTCCTTTCTACGAAACGTAGGAAAAACCACCTCCCTTTCATTTCACACTCCTCTCAGATCTTGCTTCTCAGAAGGGAAATCATTCCGTGTTAAACGGTTTTCGTTTCGTGTTAAGAGAAACAAAATGCATGAAAATACATAGTAGTTTGTCGGGACCTATGTATTATTTCATGTTAACTGATATGTCTCTCGTTTTCAGTGTTTTCGCGTTATGAACGTATGTATTTCACTGCATTTGTTTTTAAATATACACTTAGAAGCAACCGGGGGATTATGGACAATGAACTTCATTATCTTAAACCACGGTCAAGTAACGGCGACAACTAAGTTTTTCCATTGATCTGTAGCCTTCTACACCACGTCAGTGTAAAGACGTGTATATGTATCCACCCTCCTATATACAGGATTGGTCTTTACTGATAACAAAATTAGAGCTCCCTAGTCTAAACTCCGAGAGAGAGAGAGAGAAATCGCAGTTATAGCAACAAAACTACCGCGATTTCTACGATCAATAATTTAAGACTGTTTTGGTGTATTGTGTTGTGTGGCAAAGTAAAATTGCAGTGATATTGCAAAAATAAACTTTATTTTCCAACATAACAAAAATTAAGTTCGAGTTTATATACTCCCTTCGTCAGAGTGGAATTCTGGGAAGATAGAAGAAATAACAACCAAAAAAAGACGTAAGGATCAAGAATCCATTACTATGAGTAAGGATGATCCGTCATTATGAGTAATGATGATGCAATATATTATGAAAGTACACTACAGAGTATCCCCCCAGTGACGAAAGGAACGGCATAAAAAAAAAATATACAAATATAAAAATGTTTGTTGTTTACAAAAAAAATAAGGCACTATAAAATACATAAATTGCAATAACATATACAATTATTTATATACACAATACAATAAAAGATATACATATATAAATTACTAAAAAGGAATTTGAATTAGTAAGTTAATCTATTAGGAAAATGTACGTGCCTGCCAGAGCGTGTGGTTTTGATATTTTTATCAACAACAGCTTTATTTCCATTTGTTGCTTGGTTAGAGGTGGTTCAAAATTTAAACTACCCTTTTGTGAATTAAAATCTTCTGAAAATTCAAAATCTGGCTTGCATCTGTCTAAAGTGACAGTTACATTTTCATTATTTATACAAATTACAAAATTCTTATCAGATCTACTTTTAACCAAATGAGGTCCAGTGTAAGGTGGAGTTAAAGGGGGTCGAATTTTGTCATTTCTAAGAAAAACGTGTGTGCATGTACTTAATGATTGGTGTACATAGCTCTTCGTACAACTATGATAATCAGGGGATATTGGGCTAAGTTTTTTCATCATGGTAATTAACTTTGAAACATAGGTGGGTGTCACAGACGTTTGAAGAGATTCTGAAGATATGAGATCAGATGGTAAACGTTAAGTAGTACCATAAACTAGTTGAGAGCTTGTTGCTTTTAAATCGTTCTTCATTGCTGAACGTAATCCTAACAATACGATAGGCAAAATATCGGTCCAACCAGCGTCCTCATGGGCAATAATAGCACTTTTGAGATGCCTGTGGAATCGTTCTATCATTCCATTACTTTGTGGATGGTAAGAAGCTGAATGGATTCTATGGCTACCCATCATGTTTGTAAGCTCTCTCATTAGAGAAGACTCAAAATTTTTGTTCCTTAATCAGTTGTAATTGTAACAGGTGTGCCGAAACGAGAAATCCAACCATTTAAAAATGCACGAGCAGTGGTTTCTGCCAACATGTCTTCGGTAGGAATAACTTCAGGCCACCTGGTATACCTGTCTATGATGGTAAGACAATATTTTTATCCTTTGGATGGTGGATATGGTCCAATATAGTCAATATGAATGTGGGCAAATCGAGCATCGGGTAGAGCAAATGTGTAAGTGGAGCTTAGGTATGTTTGAATACTTTTGCTCGCTGACATTTTTCACAAGCTCGAACTCTATTTTTGATGTCTTTTCTCATTCCTGGACAAAAAGAAACGCTTAGAAATTAAATTAGTTGTAGCGGATTTTCCAGGATGGGATAGAAAATGCAGATTTTGAAATACCCCTTGTCTGATATTTTTAGGGACGAAAGATCGAGGGGTTTCAAGTGACTTATCACAATATAAAGAAACGTCTTCAAGGGGAAAATATTGTTTTTTTCTAGTTTAATATAAGAATCTGCTTTAAGGAAAGATTGAATTTCAGAATCATGAAGTTGTGTTTGAGCAAACTTTTTGTTGTCTAAATTGGGTGGTTTTATAATTGCATCAATTTCTACTCTAGATAATGCATCTGCAACTTTGTTTTCTGTTCCAATTACATAGCGAATATCTGTGGAAAATTGTGAAATATAATCAAGATGTCTTAGTTGACGTGGGGTACATTTATCTGGTTTCTGCTTGAAAGCGTATGTTAGGGGTTTTTGATCAGTATATATAATAAATTCGCGACCTTCAAGCATGTGTCTAAATTTTTTTATTAAAGTATATATTGCCAAAAGTTCTCGATCATAAGTAGACCAATTTTGTTGAGTTTTAGAAAGCTTTAAAGTTAAAAATGCTATTGGTTCCCAGTTACTATTAGAAAGTTGCATTAAGGAACTACCAATGGCGAAATTTGATGCATCGGTCCAAACACTTAAAAGTAGCAACATGAATCGGATGCTTAAGAAGATTTGAATCAGCTAATGCTGTTTTAGCAGCAGTAAATGAATTTTCCGCTTCTTCAGTCCATTCAAGAGAAAGAGAGAATTTTTCGAAGGACGAGATGTGTGGTTTCTTTTTGTTTGTGTGACCTTCTAAAAATTTTATTAGGGGTGCTAAAATGTGGGCTGCTTTAGGAATGAATCTTCGATAAAAATTATACATTCCTAAAATTCTATGTAATTGCGTTAAAGTGTTAGGTCTAGGAAAGTTTTGAATAGCATTGACTCGATCAGGAAGAGGTGAAATATTCCTTCACTGGAAACTTGAAATCCAAGAAATTTTAAACTATCTACTCCGAAAGTACATTTTGAAGGTTTAATCGTTAAGCCATAATAATCAAGTCTTTCAAAAAGTGCACGGAGATTTGTAGTATGTTCTTGAACATTTTGAGATGCAATTAAGATATCATCAATAAAAGCATAAACACCTTTCAAACCACGAGTAACTTCGTCGATAAATCTTTGAAAAGTGCTAGCCGCATTGCACAAACCAAACTGCATTCGAGTGCTTTCGAAGAGACCAAATGGAGTACAAATAGCAGTTTTATGTATGTCTTCGGAAGCAATCGGAATTTGGTGAAACGCTTTAACAACATCAATATGAGAAAATATTTTTGCCCCATGTAGATCACTTGTAAAATCAAGAATGCTAGGAATCGGATATTTATCCTTTTTTGTTTGAGCATCTAATGCTCTAAAATCGCCAACAGGGCGCCAATCATTGCTTTCTTTTTAGAACCATATGCAATGGGGAAGAATAATTACTACTGGATGGGCGCATGTGGCCTAGATCCAACATGTGCTGAAATTCCATTTTCGCAATTTTTAATCTGTCTGGAGCCATGCGACGGGGTTTAGCACAAACAGGTGGTCCAAAAATATTAATATAGTGAACTACATTATGCTTAACTGGTTGGTTTGCACAAGGTGGTTTTACAATATTAGGAAAATCATTCAAAAATTTAGAAAAATCATTATCAATAACATGAGTTTTAATTGAGAAAATATTAGAATTTCTAATAATAAATATTAGAATTTCTAATAATACAATGACAATTTAATTTTGTAGAAACATCAAATAAAGTACGATTTCTTAAATCAGGTTTTATATGAAAATAATGTAAGAAATCTGCACCAATAATAGCATTAGACACATTACAAATAAAAAATGGAAAGACAAAATTTCGTCTTAAACCTAAATCTAATGACATTAATTTACGCCGTACACTTGAACGGGTGTACCATTTGCAGCAATAAAAGTTTGAACTGGAGAAGATTGTTTTAGAGTTTTATTTGCCGGAAGGATTGAGCCATCACTTCCAGTATCAACTAGAAAACAAATGTTGGATTTACGATCGCGAACGAAAAGGCGACAGGAAGTCTTTTACCTCCTGTCGTAAAAGTTTCAACTCTTTGAGGAGTTTCGATTCACTACTATCATCAGAATTGGCGCTGGAATATTTTGATACAGCACTTACCTGTACAGGTGTTATCTCTAAAATACGATCAGCAACTTCTGAAGCTTTTTGAGCTGTAAATGGTTGAATACTTGCAAGGAGGGATTGCACATTAGGGGGTAACTGCTGTAAAAATAATTCCATAAGAGTGAATCAGTCACGTTGTGCGATTTTGATCGCCGTTGCATCACTCGAAATAATTCCGATGGTTTTCGATCTCCTAGCTGCTCTCCGGCTAAGAGACGGCGAATTTCCTGTCTTTTGCTTTCACCGCATCGGGCAATAACTTCATCTTTCAATTTTGAATAAGGATTTATGCTCCCAGGTGAAAGAATTACGTCTCGAACTGCCATTGCCACATCGGGAGATAAATGAGCTACGCAATAATTATATTTAGTGCGTTCGTCGGTTATCGGCTTCGGAACTGCCAATTCGAAGATCGATTCAAGCATCCCGAACCATAGCGCAGGATCTGATGAAACAAAAGCTGGAATTTTAACCGCTGAAATATCCTCCATATTTACGGAAGGCACAGGCAACGCTGGAAAAAAAAATTTTGATTAGAAGTTTTTAAATTTTATATTCAAAGAACGGGTCACCATTTTTGGTGTATTGTGTTGAGTGGCAAAGTAAAATTGCAGTGATATTACAAAAATAAACTTTATTTTCCAACATAACAAAAATGAAGTTCGAGTTTATATACTCCCTTCATCAGAGTGGAATTCTGGGAAGACAGAAGAAATAACAACCAATAAGATGTAAGGATCAAGAATCCGTTACTATGAGTAAGGATGATCCGTCATTATGAGTAATGATGATGCAATATTATGAAAGTACACTTCACTGTCTTCACTGAATTTTAAAGAATAGGGCCTGAATTTGGAATATTATTTCTTTTTGAAATAATATTCCAGCTAAAGAAAAGAAGTAAAAGAACTAAAACATTAGTATCATATTCTGCCTTCTCTATCCTATAAAGAGTTGCATATTTTATTATATACTCATTTTTATACAAGTTCATTCATTTCTTCTGGTATAAAATGTGTTCGTATTTTTCTCCGTTACCATAATGCTAAATGAGCTACCCGTTTACGTACTAAAGTGAAAAAATACATATTTATGGAATATTTTGAAATTTTAAAAATGTTATATTATAAACAGATGTATGAATTATAATGTCGCAAATTTTCGTAAAATTGAGATATTTTTCTTTTCTGACTGAAAATGTGCTCCTAATTTAGTTCAGGCATTCGTACATTTGGCGAAGACAGCCTTAAGTGCTGAACTATAAGTTCAAGTTATGGTTCCACCAACAACCCGTCTTACGGAATACTTTCATCATTCCTGCATTCAACTGTTCCTCAAAATCTTCCAGAGGTTTCACATAGCTCATGGGAAAGTGAAATCTCAACTCACATATGCCATCGACTTTTTATGGATTTATTGTTTTATTTTAATTAAGTTCGTATATATGTGCATGTGTGTGTGTGTGTGTGTGTAAGGATAATTAAATTCCCTGCATGTATAGCACTTAACTTTTATTTTTAATTACATCTTCAAGTATTAAATTATCACCCAATTATTTCTCCGAAGCATATGGTTCAACCCCTGGACATTTCTGATACCAGATCATTATATTTAATAGCCCTATATGTCAGCATTAACTTTCAAGTACACTCGTAAAATCAGAGGTACTTCTCATATCTGGGCTTAAGTGGTAAAACACTTAGATTTCACTTTGGCGTTCTTTTTCTCTCTGCCTCTTAGCGTCAGATGATGTCGAGAATTCATTGAAAAAATGTTCCTTTTTAAAATTAAATCTGATTCTGACTCGAAACGTGTCATATAGATATAGTCTGATACTTTACAAATGAGAGATTAACATCCATCAATCAAAACCAAAAAACACAGAGACAGTAAGAAAACCATACATTGAAGGACACAGGAGCAAATGAAATTTAAATAAAGGATGCTGCAGTATTCTAAACATTGCTGACTTAGGACAGCTTACATATAAAATAATTTATATAAAAGCCTGGTTGAACATGTTTTGTAGCCAGCCAACCTTCCCCCTTTATGTTAATAATACTGAGCAACAACCTATTGAAAATAATGGATAAGAATGTCTAAATCCATTACAAGGTAAAGGTAAGTTACCTAAAAATTGCACTTAAAAATGCAGAACCCGAGCTAAATTTGAGTGCAATAAATAAGTTATGGCCAGATTCTGGAGCCAAATGTAAATTCAAAGCATGTGAATGGCTGAATTGTAGCACTTAACAAAAGTATGAAAAGAAAAGAAATAAAAAACTAAAAAATAGTTTACAAACTCTCTATCATAACTTTAGTGACACTAGAGTTATATATGAATTAAATAATAACAAGTAATTTTATCTAATATTAGAATATGGAGGTAACTAAAACTAGAAAAAATGATAAATTTATAGTAATAAGCTATTATTATTCTCAGGAATTCTAATCCTTACTATTTAGAATTTTTTTTATTCAGATACCTATTAACAGAATTAATTGGATACTTCTGATTTAAGCAATATTTAGTAAAATGTTTACAGTTATTTATTTTTTCTGATTATATATATATATATATATATACTGGTGTGCAAAAATTAAGGGCGAAGTCGAAAAATTAGCATATCAGCTAAACGAAGAGGCAGAGCGGACAGAAAGACCAATCAGGAGATTAAGTAAGGTGATGTACGGTAGCACATGCGCAGATATGCAGGTAGACGTAATGGGGGAGTGTCTGAGTAGTATAAAGCATGTTGTCGGTGTAAGATCAGAATTTCTGGCAAAGAGATTGCACGCCATATAGCAGTTAAAATCACACCGAGTTGCTGCCTCAGCGAGAAATGGCGAATAATCAATCTGTTAGACGACATCTGGATGCTTTTACCCGAGGTCGAATCATTGGGAAGCTGCAGGAAGGCCGCAGTGTGACAAGTGTGGCTGCAGAGTTCGGAATTGCTCACAGCATCGTTTCACGCCTTTGGAGACAATTTCAAACTACAGGAACAGCTATCCGGGGTTCAGTAGTGGTCGTCCACGAGGAACCACACCCGCAGATGACCAGTACATTGTCTTACAGGCCAGAAGAAACAGGCGGCAGACAGTGGGAGAAATCGCTAGACACACGACACAGGCGACTGGACGACCGATATCGCGTTTTACCATGGCCAGAAGACTGCACGGTGGTGATCTGTTTGCACGACGCCCTGTACGGTGTGTAACATTAACGCATGCCCATCACAGAAGGCCTTCTCTGTGGTGCCGAGAACACCGGAATTGGAGAGACAATGAATGGGGACGAGTACTCTTTACAGATGAGAGCAGATTCAGTTTGGGTAGCGATTCTCATCGCATACTCATCTGGAGAGAGCGGAGAAGCCGCAATCATCCCTCGAACATCATTGAAAGGGACATGTATGGAGGTCAAGGTGTTCTCGTTTGGGGAGGCATCATGCTTTGTAGTCGTACAGACCTTCACATCTTCGACGCAGGTTCAGTCAACGGGACCCGTTATTGTAACGAGATTCTTCTCCCATATGTGCGTCTTTTAGAGGCGCTATGGGTCTGCAGTTCCTTTTCATGGACGACAATGCACCATGTCATCGCACAGTAGCTGCCAAACAGCTCTTAGAGAGTGAGGATATTGAACGTATGGATTAGCCGGCATGATCTCCGGATCTTAATCCCATCGAGCATGTATGGGATTTTTCTAAACAGACGCTTGACAGCTCGTACCTTACCACCAGTTACGATTCGGGAGCTTCGATTGGCGCTGCAAGACAAATGGGCAGCAATGCCTCAACAACTCACTGACACCCTCATTCTTAGCATGGGCAGACGCTGTGAAACCTGCCTAGCAGTCAGGGGAGATCATATCCCCTACTAAAGACCGGATGTTTCTTGCTGGACACCCATCACAGGGATGTTTCGGCCTTCAGTCGCATTGCGCTCCATGCTACTTTTTCAATCAAGCTTCTTTTTATCCCTGATTTCTCTTTTAAAAAGTGTTGCTTACATTACACATGTCCTTACGTATTGGGGATCTTACGGTATTAAATGTGTTGATTTGGAAAGCTTTTGTACAAAGTTATATTGAAAAAACCGTCTCGTCCTTAATTTTTGCACACCAGTGTATATATACCGGGTGGGCAAAAAGTCTGTAAAAACTTTAAAAATTCATAAAATCCGGAGAAATGAACGAAAAAAAACTGTTTGCAGGATCAGCATTTGTATGTCACGGGATTTTTTTAAGCTAGAAAAAAATAATTCGAAAATAATCCGGTAAGTGGCGCTGTTACAAGCGTCTGTGGTGAAAATATGCACATTAGACGGCTATAAAAACCGTTGCTCTCAATGAATCCACATTCATTTCACCATTACAAACAGTGAATGTTAACAAGGATACTCAGTCGCCGGATAAAGCTTTGTTAATGAAGTTATTTTACATGAACGAGGAATCAGCGACCATTACCTTGCGTAAATTCCGAGTTCAGAAAAATGTGATGAGTGGAAAAGTCCCTTTAACACCTGCAGGCTTCTTAAAGCTTGTTAAACGTTTTGAGGAAACTGGAGTAAAAAGTAGGAGGATCGAGCACGAGCCTGACGACCATGCTTGAAAGAAGCACGTGCACCCTGCATTCCTGTCGAAATGGAAGCGATTGTGTCCGAAGCAGCTTCAGAGATCAGCAGTGCTCGTGAAGCTGCCAGATGATTGGGCTAAACCACCATCATCTGTCCGCAATATTCTTCGTCGAATCCTCCAGCTGTACCCATACAAATTGTAATCGTGCCATGAACGTTTGCCAGCAGATACCGTACAGAAGGAATCATTTGCGAAGTGGGCCTTCTCTAAAATGGAACAGGATCCTCCACCTGGGTTTTTAACATCTTGTGGACAGATGAAGCTAATTTCTCGCTTCATGGTGACGTTAACAACCATAACTGTCGCATTTGGGCGACCTCTTATCCACGTGAATACACACAGAAGCCATTGCATTCCC
This sequence comes from Trichonephila clavipes, assembly GCA_019973935.1. NCBI lineage: Eukaryota > Metazoa > Arthropoda > Arachnida > Araneae > Nephilidae > Trichonephila > Trichonephila clavipes. The sequence goes on along the minus strand of BMAU01018568.1, from coordinate 3,869,633 downwards.
CAAAAATGACAGCATGGTGTGGTTTCACGGGTTCATTTATGATACGACCCTTCTTCTTTGAAACGCAGTGCCCAGTAAATGGATGGATAACGGAAACGGTAAATGCTCGGCGTTATCTAACGCTTCTGCAGGAGACTGTCGTGCCATGTTTAATTCAAAGATGTCAGATTTCGAATGTCACGTTCATGCAGGATGGAGCAACTAGTCACACTGCTAACCTGATTAAGGCATTCCTGATACAGACGTTCGGGGAAGACAGAATCGTTAGAAGGCCCTGCAGGTACCCATGGCCTCCTCGGTCTCGAGATTTAACACGGGCAGACTTTTGGTTGTGGGGATATTTGAAATCTCGCGAGTATCTATCCGGTCCATCAAGTCTGTCGTAACTGAAAGATGCGATCCGCAGAGAAGTATCCTCCATACATCCGGAAATGTTGCACTCTGCCGTTGCTGGATATGTCACTCGTCTGGAATGTCTTCTCCCCTGTGCTGGTGGTCATGTGGAACATATTCTGGTGTAATAAAGTTGTGAAAATTGTCTGTTTATTATTTATGCATTATTTCTTTGATTTGCGTACATCAGCACCACCTATCGAATGATTTTCGATTTATTTTTTTTTCTAGCTTAAAATAATCCCGTGACATACTAATGTTGATCCTGCAAACAGTTTTTTTTTCGTTCATTTCTCCGGATTTTATGAATTTTTAAAATTTTTACGGACTTTTTGCCCACCCGGTATATATATATATATATATATATATATATATATATATATGATATATGTATGATATATATATATATGATATACATATGATATATATATATATGATATACATATGATATATATATGATATATATATATATATATGATATACATATGATATATATATATATATATATATATATATCTAAATAATATAAATATATATTTTTAACACCAAAATTTCATAAAAGCTATAAAATATATCATATATATATATATATATGGAAAAATCTTACAATCTCTTCTTCAAAATTTAATTATATACAAAACACGGCAATAGTATAGCTTAGATATATATATATATATATAAAGACTCAATATTCATCTAAATAATATTAAATATCCAAGTATTTTTTTAACACCAAAATTTCATAAAAGCTCTATAAAATTCCGTAGTATCACTAATGGATACAATGCATATATCACGAAATCTGGGAAAATCTTACAATCTCTTCTTCAAAATTTAATTGATAACTTACAAAACACGGCAATAGTTAAAAATAGCTTAGATATTGCAAGAGTTACTAAGGATATGTTAATGTTTTCCTTGCATAGCTTTGATTTCGAGGACCTTTTTAATTCTATAGATACTGACGATATGATTACAGGTTCTACAGTTAATTTATGATAAATATGAATTATATACTTCAATTAAAAAGAAAAATTTGATATTCTTGTTAACCTCGTATTAAAAGAAAATTTCTTTGCATTTGATCAGAATCTTTATAAACAGATCAAAGGATTACCCTCATCTCTTTTGGCCCAGCTAATAATTGTTTAGCGAACCTATGTTTACATTTTTTTAAATTGATCATGTTGTAAATGATTCTTACTTAATTTATCGTTATATAGATGATATAATAATTTTTGGTAAAAATAGTGAATACAAAACAAATATTACGTTCTACCTTGATTATCTCAAGCTCCTTAAAACTAAACTTTTAACTCTAATATGGTAGAATTATTGGATTTAGACTTGCATCTTATTAACAATAATGTAGTCAGTAACATTTTTGACAAAATATATTCTTTTTAAGTTCCATATAATTACAATTCCTGTATAGAATAGTAACTTGTGCATAGATCAATTTACAGAAATATCATTTTGAATTTTTATTTAGAAATGATAACTTAACTACCCACAAAATAGATAAGTACAATAATATAAAAAAAATTTCAATGTTGTTTAGATCATGAATACCCTTTTAATTTCTTAAGAACTTATATTCATCACAAATACATTAACCGTTGATTTCGGTGCGGTCAGAGTAAAAAAAATTTTTATATTGCTTGCCTTCTAATTCCGAAACCACCACACAACAATAGGATTTCAAAGTCAGCATGTTAGTGGTCTTGCTGTGAAGATTATATCATAACACTCATATCACAGTTTACATCTTTTCCTCACACATCTCGAATATCTTACACATTTTTGACAACCAACCAAATTAGAGCCTAGCAAATTTACATTTTTGACAATCAACCAATTCAAATTCTGCCATATTTGACTGTCATCTCTTTTGATATCTGTCTTTTCTGGCTGCTTTAAACGTTAGTTCAAAAGATGCGTTTATGTATATTCGAATTTTTTAACTTGGTGAATAATTGATTTTCATTGATTTCAAGACGCTTGATTCTCTTGGAAAAAGCTCTGTGAGTAAAGAAATTTTGTTAAAATATTTTTTGAAAAATACTTTTCTTATGTAATTGTTTTAGGATTTTTCTACTTTTCTTACGTAATTGTTTTGGGATTTTTCTGCATTAAGAGTTTGGGAGAGTTTATTACATAATAGTTGTGAGTGCTTTTATCATACTCTCTGTGAGTTTTTACATGCTCTGAATTTTTGTTTATTTTATTTTATTTGGTTTTTTCTACCCAGTTGCAAAGGGGGAAAGTTGGCGCCATCAAACTAGTTTAACCCCACGTTATTCGGTCCTAAGTCCGAAATTGCTTTTCCCCGGAGGATACCAAATCTGGTTAGGTTCTTTTTGTAGTTTCTTTTTTTATTTTTCTATAATTTCGATCTTCATGTTTAGCTTTTATATTTTTATATTTTTATTACGTTATTTCTTGTTATGTTCATTATCTATTATTTCTTATTTTTGATATATAATATAAATTTCTTTCATATATATATATAGTTGAAAACGCGTTTTTCTCGAAGTATTTCATGTTGCGAACTACATCAAAACTTTCAATTTTAAATCCCAGAGCTCCGCAGTCAGTTTTAATATTACGAATAAATGGTAGAAGATTAAAGAATTACTATTTTGGAGAAAATAAGGCTTCCTTTCAAGGAGTCTTAATTTGACAATCTCCAAATTTTAAGGAAATAAAACACATTATTGTAATAGTACAGTGCATAAATTTTCTTCAACACTATTCAAATTAAAATCAAAGTTAACTGTAAATGGCATTAAATTATATTGTTTTGAAAAATTAAAAATTTTATACGGGCATCATTACCACTAAAGAAAAAAATTCACCGTATGAAAAAAACGATTAGAAATTTTTTAAATCTTTAGAATCTACTTATATATCAAGTAATTTGAAAAAAATGTTCAGTTAGCATGAAAAGACTGTACTACTTTTCTCTGTTCGAATTTTAAATATTTTTTTAAAACTTTAGTTCTCTTCAAATTTTGAATTGTTTCCTTTTTTATTAATTTTTACCACTTATTTTAGAATTGTGCAATTATTTAGCGTTTTGATTCATGTCCTTTTTCAAGTCTTAAGCTTGCGCCTTTTACTTAATTATCCTTAATTAAGTTTTATTTAAGAATAAATAATACAACGAATATTTTTCACACATTCCTTCTTTATTCAAGATGTTTTCGATTTTTTTTTGAACAAATATATTTTAAGTATACAACTTCCTTTACATTAGCGAATTAAATTCTTAAAAACTATAACCTCCCACATATCCACATAGGGGTAGATACAGTTGGTGTTATTTATGATTTAGAAATTAATTGCTTGAAATTTCTCCGGTGAAATTATATTTTAATTCTAAATCTGGCGTATTTCACGAAAAAAAATAATAATGCCATGAATCGCATTTTAGAAGTTATCTAAATTCCTTTTACATAAATGTGATAGCGTTTTATCAGACTAAATTAAGTAAGGGGAAAAAGACTACGAATGAATTTGCAAAAGCAATAAATATCAAAAGAGAACAGTTGTTTCAATATAAGCATTACGTCAACAGGAAATATGCTTTGTAAATGACATGGTTTGAAAGTTGAAATGCTACTCGGTTGTAGTTATTCTCAAAGTGAGTATGTAATTATTTTGTTTTACGAAGCCTTTTAAGAATTTTACTCTACATAAAATTTAAAGCGGTCTAATTTTCTTTGACTGATATTCTAGATATGAGATTCATTTTTGAATTTTTGTTTATTTTAATGTGCCGTATTATAATTTTGAACTTGAAATTTTCTAATAAAGTTTAAATTGTGTTCTTTCTACATTTACCGTTATTGATTAATAAGAAATACATTATATACTTTTAGTAGGACCTTGTCCCCATATGTCTTTTATTTTATTTATTTGTTTGTTTATTTATGTTGCATTTTAAGCTATCCCATTTTATTTTGTATAAAAACACGCTGTCATATTATTTATCGAACTGTGAACTAATTGTCAAAAAAATTGATAAAAATTGTATAAATCATATAAATATTTGAAAAAATTTCTTACGTTTTAGATTTTTTTTTTATTTCAACATTAATTATTCCTAAATACGAGTATTTATACTTAATTTTTAATCTGATTTCATACTATTTTCCTTTAAAAATCCAAAATAATGAGATGATTATTAAAAATAACTAAACACAAAAATCTGCCCAACGTGTGGAAGTTAGATGTGAGAGTGGTACATATAATATAAACTGATATATTTCTGATTTTTTTTAGTACCCTGATACAAAAAATACCAATATTACTTAACAAAAGCCTTCGATTTTTTTATTGAATATTTATATATAAAACTTATTTTAGTTCATGTTTGTTAAGGAGAGACTCCTTTAATATAAATAATTTTAGTCCTGAAAATATTTCATAAAAATTTTGCTTAATGAATACGTGAATTATCAACCTTTAGGAGGAAATTCTGAATTAAATTTTTTTTTCCTTAAATATAAAGCTTCTGGATTTATGATTTTCATTCTAATTTAGAGAAATGCTTCGTGTTATGTTTGGACTTTTGGCGTATTTTTCAAATAACCCAATATGAGCGTCATTTTTTCAAGATTTGAGTTTTGAGCCTTGTTTTGAATTATATTTTCAAATAGTGAGTTAAGTGCAAAGAAAAATTACAAAAGATAACTTTTAATTGGTTACCATGTCATCCATGTATCTACAAGACTCAAAACACAGAGTAACAAAAAATTTCAAGCAAAAAGAAAAGTTCTTAAATGCTTTTAGTTTTAAGTTCTAATTAAATTACTATTTAAATACAATTTTTGGGAGGGGAAAAAGGATACTGTCACAAAAACACACACACGAAACAACAATAAAACAACGCACACGACCCCCACACAATAATAAGTTAAATAAAAAAAATGCTTTAATTTTTTTATTTCATGTGATTAAAAAATTAGATAAGTACAATTTTCAAATGTATGGCTGAATTGATTGGAACATGTTTGTCCCGAATAAAATGTTTCAACAACTGCTTATAATCTTATAAATTTATTTCTAAACGAGAGAAGATAGATTTTGTAAAAAAATATATATTAAAAAAAGGCAACTTTGAAATTTTCAAAGTATTTTTTTCTATACTTTCAAAGTTCATTGTGTTATCATTATAAGATGCCAAAGATTTATTTTTCTGAGATATCTGGCAGGGCCGTAGTTACCGAGGCGTCATGATCGTGAACTCGTGCCCGATGAGTCGTAAATTCAAATGCTAGTGCCACTGAATACTTGCCATATAGAGGGACTGATGAACAATTTCTCAGTCAGAGCTCAAATCCTCGTGTTGATGTGATGTGGAAGTACGGAGAGAAGAATGCAAGAGCTCAGGTGTTGTCCTCGTTACTTGACCAAGTTTCAAAATTACGAAGCTTGTCGCCAGCAGTACTCTCGCTTTGCTTTCGAGTGAGATGTTAATAAAAAAATCAAACCAATCACCCTGAGAAATCTCTATTTAAATCTGATGGAGTTGTTATCATATCAGCCATAACCAGTCACAAAGACGACTAAACTAAGCTAAATTTATTAATCTAATCGTTTTTCATGATATAACTTTAACTATGACAGAAAGATCTTCTTGCCACCCATACGATATAGTTGTTAGCGACGCTGACTGCTGTGCCGTAGAGCCAGGGTTTGAATCCCGATGAAAGCATGGATGTTTGTAAACGTATAGTGCCTTCGCGATATCTCTAAATAGCCGTCGAGCCGCAAGTCCTCTCGTAAGTTTGGTGGAAAGGAAAGAGATGTAGGGAGTCCCTGACCACCCCCAGGGTTTTCTCCCTCAAAATTGAGGTGGAACAGAACCAAATCGTACTGTCAAGTGCATGATGTTCAAAGCTGTGGCTAATGTCAATAATCTAGCTCTTTGTGTTGTAAATTATCGTCCCTTGCGTGGGCGGAGCGTATCAGTCACTGAGCTCAGACCCCCGTGGGGTGCATCCCGATTAAAACGATATGTAGCTGATCCTAGTGGAATCTTGAACCTAGCTTCAATGCGTTTGGTCGCTGTTGTTTATCGCGGATATTTTCTATTTAAAATCTTGATCTTGGCTTCGGCTTCTAGGAGTGCCTTAGTTTTCTAGAATATTTTCAGTCTAATAGTTAAATTGAGGATTTAATTTTTGTAAAATTATTAAGTTTTGTTTTACTGAAGTTTATCGAAATGTTATGAATAAATCCAGGAAAAGACAAGTTTGGACTTCAGTATTATTTTCCAGAAAAACACCCACACACGATACCAGTATCTATGTACCACCACACACATTTAGCTTTACTTTGCCTTGATGAATTTTTCGGGCCTCGATCTGACCCCGTTGAACAGGTGGTATTAACAATAGATTTCCTTACATGACTGAGTTTCTTTGAACCAAAGAAAAATACTTATCTACCAAGCAATTATCTAAGAGGCGACTAACTACATCGTTGATCAGGGGTGTCGAACTCGCTGCCCGTGGACCACATGTGGCCCATAACGAACATTTTTTGCGTCCCGCCCAGTATATCGGCCCAATAATATATAATAAAATGTTAAAATTTCTCTCGAAATAGGAAAGATAGTAGCAGAAAAGAGATATCAAGTGTCCGTACGTAAACATTAATTTTTTCTTGTTCTTTAACATCTGTTCATTATAATATATTATTTGAAATAAACCTTCGTTTCTGTGAATACTGATTTCTTTGCGGTCCACCTTAAGTTAAACTTTGTTTATTTGACCCAAGTTAGCCCTTGAGTTTGACACCCCAGGTCGTAGATGATTCAAATGATACAATAATAAAGCACTAAAATATGCTTCTTCAAACAAAACACTAGATGGTATCTTAGTTGAAATAAACTCGCTAATTGTTGACTAAGTTCTCATGTTTTTCCATATATCCCATATTCACTAAATCTGTCCCCTAGACTCTCTACTTCAACTCGTTTAACAAATCAATCGCCTTAATATGTTACTTTTCTTCTATGAGAAGGAGGGTGTTATGACTCGTTATAGCACCATAAAAAAACCAAGATTAGTTTCAAGAAAGCTAAGACTTGCTAGATATCCCGTAAACGTTGAGGATATTGAATCAATGAGAATTCAGGTAAATACATTTAAATCAAAAGATGATTACTTGACTATTTATACCATAAATTAAGATTCTATATTTCTTTAATCCTATAAAACTTATGAATATATCAACAAACAAAAAATAGGTCAATTTTTTCATGAAGTGAAAAAAAAATTGAAAGAACATTTTGCTCTACTGAGGGCAATTTAATATACTTTTCTACCAACAGAAAGCCAAAAATCTTTTCCAACAACCATTATTTTATTTATTCCTGCCATTAAAAAATAATTTATACAAAAGTTAATAAAGATTCTGAAATGGGCAATCATAATTATTGAATAATTTCTATTTCAGTGACATTAGATATTCTCTCTATATTTCTAGTATTAGATTTTGTTTTATATTTAAGGTATCCGACTGTTCGGAATTCTGATTTTGAAAACTCGTATAGATGAATACGTTTTTTGATATTTAGTGTCACCTGAATTAAAGTTAACATATGAAATTGTCCTACTACAATAAAAAATTACTTAAATGCAATTTTTTGACAAAGATTGAAGAAAGATGGACTTATTTTCAAAACATACTCCTATTATGAAAAATGCTACTATTACAATAATATTTTGCATATATATAGATAAGACTTCTCTACAGAGCTTGAACTAAGAATTTCGAAAAAATTCATATCATTTTCAAAGTTACAATCTATTGAAGTGATAACCGATGTTTTTCTGTTAAAATTTCTCAATTCAGATGTATTAAAATAGGAATGAATCTACTTCTAAATAATTACTTCAAAAGTCCTAACACAGACTCTGTATAGAAGCCTTACTTATATATAAGGAAAGTATTATTATTAAAGAAGCATTTTCCATAAAGGAGAATGTTTTGAAAAAATACGTTATTTTTTCTGTTTGCATTCTATTGCTATAAAAAATTGCATTTAAATAAGATTTTTCTTGTAATAATATTCTAAGAACAATTTTATATGTATTCTAATTCTGTTAATACCAAAAAGCAAAAAAAAAAAAGAATTGTTCAATTATACGCTTTTTCAAAACCACGTTAAGAACGTAGTCAGATACCTTAAAGTATCTGATAACGTTCGGAAACGTGATTTTGCAAAAGCGCATAAATGAATAATTGTCATGATACTTTGTGTCACTTAGATTAGAATACATGTATAAAATTGTTTTAAGGACATTATGACAAAAAGGTTATTTAAATACAATAGTTTAGCAAAAAGTTAACTTAGAGTAATCTTTTTTCAAAGCATTCTTCTTTTATGAAAAATACTTCTACAATAATAATAATATTTTGCTTATATAAGGTAAAGACTTCCCCAGACAATCTAAACTAGGATTTTTGAAAAATTAACATTATTTTCAGAGTTTCTACCAACTGAAATAATTGTAGGTGTTTTTTTTTTCTAAAAATTTTTCCCCTCTGTTGTAGTAAAACATGGATAAATCCACTTCTAAGTTGTATATTTCAAAAATTCTAGTTCAGCCTCTGTAGAGAGGTCTAAGCTATATACGAGCAAAAATAATATTATTATAATAAAAGCATTTTTCATAAACGGAGAATATTTTGAAAATTGGTCATTCTATGTTCATTTTTTGTCAAAAAATATTGTACTTAAATCATTTTTATTGTAATACTATTCTTAAAACAATTTTATGTACGTTTTTCTAATCTAAGTGACACTAAATATAAATATTATCGATTTACAAGCTTTTGCAAAGTCTCGATTCCGAACGTAGTCGCATACCTTAAGTTCTTAGTTTTAATAAATGAGCCAGATGATATCTTTCATTTTTCCAGAGAAAACACTCGTTACAAAGGAAAGATGTACAAAATTCTCGTTCTCTTACTAATTGGTTTAGCAGCAGCAAGTGCATTTGTTTGTCCCGACAACTTTTGCGACAGTGTAGAATGCCAGCCTGTGAATTGCTTACCCGGTCAGCTATACGATGAGCATGGATCCTTTTGTGGATGCTGTCCTGGATGTCTCACATTTATATGTAAGTAAGATAAAGCGCTTTTAATTTTATGTGTGTTTTTGTTTCATGTCACCGGCCTTTTGTTACAATTCTGAGATAAATGAAAGTTTTACTTTTAATGTATCAACATAGAGATTTTTAGATCAAACTTATAAAAAGATCTTACATCTCAGGGAGAAAAATTCAAAATTTTGAGAAGTAGATACTACACTACTCATCAAAATTCAACACTTGTACATTGAGGACAATCTATAATTTTTTAATGAATTTTGTACCAATCAGTAAGACATTCGAGGTTCCAGATTTTTAGATTAATTTTTGTGAACATGCATTTACTTTTATGTCCTAACTTAAATTACTATCAAAACACAGCTTCGCTTATCCACCGATTCACTGGTGGGGGAATACTGTGGGGGTATCTAAATAATTCAGTAAGTGATCACAGGACAGGAGTGATCACTTTTGTTTAGTGGTATGTTTCATGCTTACGAATCCATAGGTCGCGAGTTCTAATCCCCGACATTGGGGACCTTGGCTGGAAATAAAAACGCAAAAAAATCTTCTGATCTGTCGTGGCGCCATCTACCTCAAAAAAAAGCAACCAAAATTCGTCAGACCCACTTGACGCATCAAACAAAGTCGTCAGACTTGCTTGATGGTATATCTAAATAAATCTATAAATAAATTTGGCTTATCTAAATAAGACAGTAACAGCCTCCAAACAGGAGTGATCCCTTTTATCTAGAGCAGTGATGGCGAACCTACGACCCGTGAATCAGACACTGACCCACGATTGCCAGGCAATCACTTGTTTTTTTACGCGGGTTTATTTAGATTTTCTAATTTGTGTGGATTATCTATAATCTATTTGTATTTTTTCAAACATAATTATTACTGTTCCAAAGTAGCGCAAATGACTACAAATGTATATAAAAGTATGTAGCATTCGAAATTAGACAAAAGTGTTTACAAAATATCAAATGAAGTGTGTATAATTTTACACAGATTTTGTTTGTTAAAAAAAATCGACAACCCAGAGCAAATAAATATATTTAAAACTTTTTCTTCGGATAAAATGCACTTTTGTAGGGTTATATTTGTAGAAAGAGACTTCCATAGCGCTTGTATTGTCCCCTCTCTGTTTCACCTTATGAGGTGCCATTTGGCGCCATGCTCATGTATGTTATTCTCGATGCAAGCAATTTTTGACTCGCAATTTAGGGCACGCCTGTACCAGTCAGTACCAGTGTTGAACTTAGTGGCGTCCATTTCAAACGCATTTAAAAGTAATGTGTATGTATATTAGATACGTTAATACAAATTTTCTTCTCAAATTATTGTATTCTAAATATAAATACTTTTAATTGTAATCCTGTACTATGTCGGTGATTAAAAAAATTAAAAACAACCCGCATGCAACTTCCAGGCAATATCAAGCTGAATGGTTTGATAAATATGGCGGGATTGAAAGGAATAAAATGGCTCTATGTGTAATTTGTAATGAAAAAGTAACTTCACCTACATTTAATGGAAAACGACATTTTGAAGCTTTGCATTCTAATATCGGCATGTCAACGGATGAAAAGGGGGGCGTATTTTTTGCAAAAGAAAAAAAGAGACTTTTTTCAAAGAAGTGTTTTAAAAAGTTTTTTTGTTCCAAAAAACAACATTACAGCTGCTAGATTCCAAGTTCCCCATTGCATTGCTCTCCACGGGAAACCTCTTTCAGAAGGAGAATTCGTAAAAAGAAGCGTTTTGGGGAATGGAGTCCTTCATTGTTTGCTGATTATAAAGAAAAAGAGTCGCAATATAATTAAAGATGGAGCAAACGACATAAACTATGCAGAAGTGAATTCAGCTGCTTTAGATGAGATTGATTGATTTAATATTAACGTCGCAATGAGGGCTTTTGGCGACGGACCACGTAATTTTGAACCATGGTCAAGTGACGTGGACGACACCTGAGCTGGCACCCCTCTCCTAACTACCACTCCACACCAACGGGAGGACATTTCAGCTCTCGACAGATTTAACGTGCATCGCTGCCCTACACGGCGGGTCTTTATGCATCGAACTCGTGACCAGGCAAGCCACGATCCGATCCCTATACCACTCGGCTACCGCGGCCTAGATGAGAAACGTAAATGGTTATGCACAATCAGCAGTTTTTGCTCGGTATATGGAAATATAATGAAAGAAGAGAGTTAATAAAACTATAATAATGTTGAAAGGAAAGTGCGTTGGTCTTGATATTTTTAAAGAGAATTTGATATTGCCTTTAAAGAAATGGATATTGACTTTCACAGAAATATTTTCTGTAATAACAGACGGTGCACCTAGTATGGTAGGGATTCAAGGATTTTGACGTACAGCAACGTGTGATGGCTTAGTTTTTGTCAAGTCCTTAATCACTGTGTAATGTTATTAGAATAAATTAAGCTTTCATTTTAATTGAAAAGACAATAGTTTCGATGGGTCATCCAATATATATCAGTTAAATGATTTAATGTCTTTATGCGACATCATTCAGTATTTTTATGAACTGAATAAAAAACTTCAAGGACATGGAGTAATTGTTTTAACGATGTTTGAAAATAGCATTTAAATATTTCTGACGAAACTTGGCATCTTTACTAAAGATTTGGAAATGAAAATAATGATATATTTTCCTCAATTATAAAAACATTTTAAAAACACAATAATTTTGAAAACTCCGTTGACATTCAAGAAAATAGAATTAAAAAATAATAAGGGATTATACCGGAAATAAAACAAGCTTTTGAAGAGAGATTCAATCAATTTAAAAGTTTGGAAATTACATTTCCCTTTATTTTATATCCATACTAAACAGAATTTGAAACAATGGAGTTAACTGAATTTATGTGGCTAGGTATTGATAATTTAGAAATTGAATTAGTTGAATTTTGAAGTAGCGTAGTGTGGAAAAAAAATTTTCAAGACTTGATTTCTGAAGTAAAAGGAAAATTGTGCGAAAGTAGTGCAGATAATATTGATCCCACAGTAAAAAATTGAAAGTATATTAAACGTATGGAATTCTTTACTAGATAATTATATATCAATGAAGACACTAGTTAATGCACTTTTAATGAATTTGGGTCAACATTTTTGTGTAAAAAATTGTTTTTTTCAATGAACTATGTAAAACCTTCTAATAGAAATAGACTTGACAGGGAGTTAACTGCAAAATACGTCAAACTAATGAATACGAACCAACCTAATATTAAAAAATTATCTGAAAATAAACACGGCAACAGATTTCTCATTAAATACTTTATAATCAATTTTGTTATACATGTATGTATATATTAATAAATAATATTTCATAATATATATCGCATGTAATTTTCGTTGCTCTTTGTTCATTCAAACACTTATTACCATTTGCATAAAACACTTAATAATTTTTAACCCCATTAAAAAATTTTAATTCGACAAACCACGTCCATTTTTACCCGTTAGGTCAATTGAATTTTAAAGATGTTTAGTTATAAAAATATTCAACTAAAAATTTTTAAGCTTAACTCTGGTGCAAATGGGCATTTCGTGACCCACGAGCTAAAATAAATATGAACAAAATTTGACCCACGTTCCAAAAAGGTTCGCCATCCCTGGTCTAGTGTTATGTTTCGTGCTTAGGAATCCATAGGTTACGGGTTCTAATCTCCGACAACTATGATACAGTTTTTTTTTTTTTCTTTACCAAACTCTGTATCATTAAAAGCAATAAATCAGCGCGAATTTGAAACATTACGTAAAGATACTTTACTAGGTAAATCAAAGCAATATTGTATTATCAAAAGGGGAAATGTGTATTAAGGGGATGGGAATAATCCTTTTCTGAACTGTGACATAAAAATGACAGAAGTAAAAAAAGATTGAACTTATGTTTACAATTATGTTGATTTATCCAAAGATATTTGTCTAGTCATTTTAAAATTGTTTTAATTAGTAAGAGGTTTTGTATGATAGATTCATGACACAGATTATGAACTATGTTTTCAAAAATAAATGTATAGACATAAATTTACTATATATTCAGAATTTCGATATTCCACGAATGCATGGTTCTAAGAACTCATAATTTGGGGACAGAAGTACACCAAATGCTTTTGAAAGAAAGAACTCTGTAGAGATTGTTAGAAATACCAAAACAAAAGAATAGAATTGTATTGATCAACCAAGCAGGCTACTCATAAAATCATACAATTCATTTCTGATACTTAATATATTGATGAACTCGTATAGCATTGAATTTAAATTTAATTTAGCTTTAATTTGTAAGCTATTTTCTTAATCGACGTAGAATTTAATATTGGAAGCTTTTAACCCCTTTCCTGGTTTGTACGTACACCGTACTGGTTACCAAAAGCTAGTCACAACCGGTTTGCCCGAACGCTATACGAGCACTGATATTTTCTTCTTTCTATCTTTGATTTGCACATACTCGTATTTTTAATTCTTATTGCAGTGTTTCTCAAACTGTGAAACGCACCCCCTTAGGAAGGCGTGATAACTCAACGAGGGGGGCGCGAGCATATCGAATAGTCGGAAACAAAAGATTATTTAAAAATTATCAATTTACTGAAAGCAAACAAACAAAATACACTCTGACATAATAAAAAAAAATTACACATTTACATTTATATACTTATAAATGTATCAGAACTGTACAATGTATTTTATAATTAATATAACAATACTAAGTTAAAAACAAGTTTAATAATTACCAGTGACCCCATGGGCATGTCGTATATAAAATTATTCACTAAAACTGGCACTTAACTTGATAATTAAAACGGTTTATAATTAATCCCTTAAATTCCGATTAAAAATTGCACTATTCGCTCTCCAATGCCAACCTTTTAACACGTAGTCCAGGGTATGGGGTGTATTGGGTGGGAGAGTTAGAAACGGAATAAAAAACAAATCCTCTGAAATAAGTAAATTCTTTGCAAACACTGTCAATATCATTTTATTCAAATCCAAAGCCTTCAGAATAATTTTATGGGGAGCAGTTCACAGAAAATATCATACTTCGGAAAGACGTATATATACGTCCCGGGCAATGAACGCATTGGTTGAATGAGAAGTTTATATACGCCGGTGGCACTTAAGGGGTTAAAGTCGAAATGTAGGTTTAGAGTCAGAATATAGTATTATTGAATTCAATTCATTGTTATTGTATGAAGGAGGCGCGATGAAAATTATGATTGAATATTGGGTCGCAAATATTGAAAGTTTGAGAAACACTTTCTTATTGTGAGTTTATTAGCGCTAGTGTTTTTAAGAGATGCAGTTTGTCCATGATACTGAATTGTAGTACGTCTTTGTGGTGAAGGTGGGGTCTTGAAGGCAGGAATTATGGTTCTTGAAATATTCGATAAAGAATATGGATTGGCAAGGTATTATGCAATGTGTTGCTTGAGAAGAAATAAAAATGGTAAAATAATCCAATAAAGCCAATATTATCTCTGTTCCCATTGCAATGTAAGACTTAGTATTATATACAACTTGCTTCAAATTGTGTGCATATCTATATTCCCACACAAAAAATCATCAACCGTTTGAAAAAGAGGTACGAACATGAAATTTTTTGGTGAATATGAAAGGAATTCTTTCAAGATGTAAGAAGCATTTTTCGTGGCATGCAGAATATACTTTTAAAAAGCAAACGTTTAGAAGATGTGTTCCACAATTATAATTAAAAGATGGAGTCAAAACTTTAAAATTGAAAATTAAAATAAAATTCTTCCATTTATATTGGATATATAAATATTTATGTATTATGCATAATACATAAATATTTTTAAGTATATGCTTAAATATATGCAGTAAAAAAATGCGCCTTTTTTAGAACATTTTGAGCAACAAAAAATAGCCTTTTAAGGGGTTAAAAAACAAAGACAAAAAAATCCATATTTAAAAGATTTTGAATGAATATATGGAAATACTCCAATACACCAAAAACACTACGTCTGTATATCTTGATTTAAGACTCGCCAAATAAATTGTTTTTAGGTCAACAATGGTTTAAAGCATACGGATGTTTTTATTAATTAGAATTTATTTATTCTCTTTAACGTAATTGGAATCTTTATATAAGAGAGATAGATGTTAAGGACTGATTGTTCGAAGGAATAATAAATTAATTGACAGCCAAATCTTTTATATCTAAAGACAATATTGTAATATAATGCCCTTTCTTTGACATTCATTTCAAACGTTTGTCGTTGTCAGATAACATTTTATAAATCAAATGATAAAAACTGTTGATATTGATACAAATAAAGGGGAATCTTATATTTATGATTCCAATTCCATTCCTAGCATATTTTCCTTCGATAACTACTTTTAAATAAACATGATGTACCGGAAAATCTTAGCAATGTACAGAGTTCGTGGCCAGAAAAGTTCTAGCCGAGTTATGAGTTCGAATTCTGTTCCATTACAATGAAATAATAGAGGCTGCGGAGCATGAAAACCTCAACGTCTTTAAACACACACACACAGTGCGGTGAAGCAATTATAAAAGGGAAATTCTATTCAGATAACTATGGCTCATAGTTAAGAGATTCATTCGGTGTTAGCTTTCATATTACCATCAGTTCATCCGAAAGAATGACAGAAAATAAAAGAGATAATTACTTGTAGGAGAGCTATTTTTCAATTTTGCTTAAAACTTATTTCTTTTTCAGGAATAAATGGAAATTTATCAGTTCATCTCAATGGAGAACGAACAATATTACAACTTTTATTTAGTAAAAATTTGACAAGGAATTGGTAAATGATCTATGAAAAAAATTATGAGTTGTAATATCTGGAAAACGCATTCCCGTAAATTCTGGATGTATTGCACAATGATATTTCCCATATATATCAATAAAGTTGTTTTTTTCTTCTTCATTCTGATGTAAATTATCCTGGACACTGAAGCACACTTACTAGTTAACAACTTAAAATAGATGGAAATATTTTCCAAATGAAATATATATATATAATTTTATTAAAATATTGATTTTTTTAACTTTTTTTCAATAGTATCAATATAAAAGAATAAAATATTTTAAAACTATTTCTAACAGAGTTAAAATGTTTCAATATAAAATGAATCAAGTGAATTGTTTTTTCATATTAGGTTAACATGCCTTTATATAACGTATTGATATTTAAGCCTATTCTCTCTATTTTCAACTTCAACACTATTCATTCAGTCTAAAATATCGTAAAATAAAGCGTACATAAAGGAAGACATTGCATAAAACTGGCATAAAAATATCTCATCGCTTACAATTCGCTCTTCCTTGGGTAAAACTGAAAATTTATCTGTATATAATTTAAATCTAATTAGTTGAAGTCGATTCAAAGCAAAATTATTTATCAAAAACTCAATAATTATATACAAGAGAGAGAGGCTGTTTATTGTAAAGGATAATATTTTGTTCACAGACATAATATTACATTTAATGGATCTTAATAAAAAAAAATTTTAAAGCCATACATCGTAATTGCAGCTATGTTAAAACTGATAAAAAAAAGACTTGAGAATGTAAAATAGCTTTCTTTTTTCTATATATTTCTACCTAGAAAATTTAATTTTTCAAAACTGAAAGTATTTTTGTAGATAACACCACTTAAAAAAATATATGCATGAATTTTCAAAATTTCTCTATTCTATTACAGTTTTTGAATAGATTTAAGGGATTCAAATTAATGAAACGCTTTTAAAAATTTTAAAACTACGGGATTCATTCGACACACAACACACACATAAAGTATTTAGATTATATCCTCGTTAATTGTAATAAAAAGCTTTAGAAATGAAGACTATAGATCTACAATATAATCTTATTTAGAGAAAGATCAGTAACTCATTTTGACTGAAATAAATATATATTATTGGTTAGTAGGGGAAGAATATAAGGTGCAAATTACGAATACAGTCTAAAGTACTACATTTTTCAATTCACTAAAAGCAGTGCTTCTCAAACTTTCACTATTGGCGACCCAATTTTCAATCATAATTCTTATAGCGCCCCCCCCCCACCCTTATACAATAGTAATGCGCTTTGGGGGCGCTAAATCTACAATACGATCTTAATTATAAACCGTACAAATTAACAAAATAAGTATTAAATTTTGTATTTGTTACTTTTAAGTAATATTTATTTTAAGCAAATTACTTTTAAGCAATAGGATAATTATTGTTAGTTTTCTTTTCTCTAATTTTTAAATTGGAACAGATTGCAAAATGATATTTAATTGAAAATTTATTTATTTCATCATCCATTTCTTAAAGTATAAATGTCATTAGAAAAAGAGTCTATTCTATGTGTTGCTCTCTATCATATCCATCACATTTGGCATTAGTATTTAAAGCAAGAAGACTTCAAAATGTTTTAACCCGGGAGAGCAGGCGCGCACTCGATACTAACGTTACTAGTCGCGAGAGGTGACTGAGGCACCCCAATGTTTTTGGGTTTTTTTTACAATTCTTTTTATTGTACAAGATAAAAATCACAATTCCAGTGAATAATTTAATTTAAAGAAAATATACTTACCTACTTTCAATGACTTTTCATTTTTTCTTTGATAATTTGAGAAAAAATCCACTAAAACTGAACTAAAAGGTTTCAAAGGTACGTAAACTTAATAAAGGACACAAATCGCAGACACTTTTTGCTAACATTACAGGAATGATATTTGCAAGCAAAACCGTCATATTTTGTTCAATTTATTGTAGTTTAGCTGTCATTTGACTTTGAGCCCCGCGTGACCGCTCCCTTGTAAAAAGTGTGTTCAATATAAAAATATGGATGTTAGTTCTAAAAAACGAATTGTTTAAAACGCGTATTTCATCATGCTTTACATGTTTCAGAATACCCATAAAAATAAATCTTAGTCAAATAATCCTTCAAAGACAGAATTAATTATACCAATAAGTTCTTAAGTCAAACGATGAAAACGATGGTGACTGAGGCAAATCTGCTTCCCGAATGAAAAGTGAATAAGTCTTCCTTTTCTTTCTACAGCTAATATACAGCATTTCAATAATAATAACAGTGATGATTTTTTTTATCTTCCTAGAATTTTTCTCTGGGTCTGCTTTTTGTTTTTTTTTCCCTGAAAGAGTAGTATTTTATGTTTAAGAAGACTTGGTACCCTAAAAATCACAAACCTATCGTTTTTTTTTTTTCATTTTCATTTTATTTTCTTTGCATTTTTATCTTTTGATTGATATATCACTTGTGCATGTCGGAAAGTTAGAAGTTGAATAAAACTTCATTTAAATACAAATTAGGCAATTCAGCCACAACCCCTTTTTAGAAAAAAAAAAAGCTAAAAATGCGTTATGATAAAAAAATCTATTTTATAAATAGAAATAATAACTATAAAAAAGTATGTGTAGTATTAAAAGCAGAATACTTCCGAGGCAATACAATAACGTAATTTTTCTGCCTTGTGAAATATGTGCATGTAAAATTTTTAAATTAAGGCATTTTATATTAATAATTTTATAATTTTAGTTCTTATTCCTGATATATTTTTCATACAAATGTAATACTTTAATATTTTAAGAAGAAAAACAGCTACAATTTCTGTCGTGACACAAAAAAAATTTTTTTAACGTTTTTCTTGAATTTTCTTGTGCAATTAGTACTCTGTAAAAGTTGATCATTTATAAAAATGTGTGGGTTGAAAACATATGAAAATGCAATTATTTTAAAGGAAAACGTATAAGTAATATCTTAAAGTGGTATTTTTAGTTTAATTAAGCTTATAATAATTATTTTTTCAGAATTATATACTTTAAACTGGTTTTTCTCAGTTTGTGTTTTTCGAAACCTTAGTGCATTCAAAATGCTACTCCTTCGACAATTATTTACCAATCACCTAAATTTTTTTCCTGCGTGTTAAAAATAAAGCATGTAATAAAATTAGGGATCCGTTTTGCTATAAACTGAATACTTTTTAAAAAAAAAAAAATGTAAGACATGTTGGCTTTTCGTTGATTTTTAGCCTGTATATCAACATTTTATTTTTTTCTTTTTTCTTGAAAACGAATGAAATTATTCTAAACTCGATCCCTAAAGTTGTTAAGAACATCCATAAGAATATTATAAAAAATTTCAGGTCAAAAATTAATTTTTACAAAAGGAGTAGAATTTTAAAATTTTCCCAATTTTCTTCAAAAAATTAAAATTTTTAAAATTGTGTGAATAATATATGAAAATTTTCATCTGGTAACATTTTCTTGAATAGAAACATTGTATAAAATGCTAAAATATAATTTTTTAAATACGTAAATAAAGAAGTTTGCTCAAAGGGTATTAATCTCGTCGTGCCATTACAGTAAATCAAACAAAATGTTTTTTTTATTTAGTTATAGGATCAGATAGTTAATGAACGTATGATAGTGGAAACTTTTATTTTTGATGCAGTAATATCGCCAGCTGATTTATATAAATTATATCAGTGTAAATGCGTATTTTTTATATGTCAGAAACTATTTTGTTTACTTCGTTCCAGTAAATTAATTTTTTAAACTTTTTATTTCCGATATGCTCGCGCCCCCTTGTAGAGTTATCACACACCCCTTAGGGGGGGGCGCCCCCACAGTTTGAGAAACGCTGCCCTAAAAGTAAAATGCTGTCTTTGTACCACTGAAATAAATTATTAATGAGGAGTCAGAAACCTTTATACCGACAATGTTCAATTGACTGTTTTCGATGCATCTTTTATCAATATCTGTTATATGTACATGCATGAAATTTTTCATACAATTAAAGTATACATTTTTCATTGTACTAAAATGAGCTTTTAGTTAATTTTGAATGTTCTCATAATTTATAAAATTTATTATCAAACATAGTGAAATTTGACTCTTTTTTCACATAAAAAAATTTATAAAAGATAAAGTTTTGAGTTTTTTACAAAAAGCTCATTTCAGTTTATATTAGCCATCGTTATAAATATATTATAAAAAATTTACACACCTGTGAATAGTAGTTTCTTAGAAAAGGTACATCGAACATCTAAAATTTGCATTTTGAGATAAATTGGATTTAATGTATAGAATGAAGCTTCGATTTGGCTAGGAAATAAAAAATAAAAGGGTCAATGTACAATAAAAGATAAATGTTTTGGTTAATATTAGACATTCACCTTTTAAGCTAAAACGAAGTACTTTGTTTACTTTTTTTGCCATTCAAAAATGGGCGTGGCCCAGTTTCAACGATTATTTAAAAACAGGTTTTAAGGGCTTCTATTTACCCTAGAGGTTAAAGTGAGGTATTTTTAAAAAAGTTAAAATCTACACAATTTGAAAATGTAAAAATCTCAAATTGTGAAAAATATAAGACTTCAGCTTTCCACCACTTCTTAAGTCAGTTTTTAAAAGAGAAGTATTGATATTGGATCGTACTTATTTAAACAATTATACAGGTCGTCAGGAAAAAAGAGAAGCACAGAGAAATTTGCAACACTACTGATATCTCATAAATAAAAAAAGAAACAAAGATCCAAAGTTAGAATTTGGGGAAACACCTGATGTATATGCATACTCATCAGAAACAGCATTATTGAAATAGACATAAGGAATGTCCGGTTACTTAAAAAAATAACCAATCAATAAGCTTAATTGAAAAATAAATAGATTTTAATTTCTTCAAAATACCAAAATCATTTGAATCAAAAAAGGCTTTATGCAAATCAATATAAATGACCACAATTTCCAATTATTTACAAAAATGGAAATTGTTTTACTCATCAAGCAAAATAAGTTGGTACTTGGTCGAACATTTTGGCATGAATTTATGTTAGCGGAGGAAAATACACTAATAAATTAATGTAAAATATACTATGATTTTAATATTTTTGAAAATGTACTCAAAATTTAAATTCACCCATATAACTCTTAGAATAATTTATATTAAAATTTTTATAAACAGGAGATTAATTGTTTGCTTCCAAATATCAAGAAATATATTGAAATGTATTTATATTTCAAGATAATGTTTAAGCCATGGGTATAGCTACCATAGTATCAATGATACCGGGCTCCCAAGCTGCAGGAGCCTCAACATATGTGAGGAAAGGTTTTTATTATATTAAGAGGACACCCAAAAGGGTGTGCAAGAAATTTTGATACGGGATCCACTCAGGACGTTACGCCAGTGGTCTAAGCTAATTAAGAAAATGATAAATAATCCCCATTAATGTAATCAAAAAGGCATATAATCAATTCCAACAGTAAAAAAAAAAGATTTCAGTTCTGTAATTGTCAACCCTACTTCTTAAATAATAAAATCATTTGTAACCAAATCAGCAAAACAGATGTTAGCTTTGACGCAATCTCAAATCAATTTACGTCTAAATAATATTGCATATTTTGTATCTATAGGTAAAAATAGCACAACTTTCTGCCTTTTTAAACTTTATGTAGATTTTTGTGAGAAAGTAGGAAATTATATTACTGACAAAAATGAGAAAATTAAATATTTTAAACATACAAAGGAATGACTTCATTATTTACCTTTTAGATGAAATATTGGTCTATAAATTCACTTTCAAAATCACTTCATATCTTACTCGTTTTATATTACATTAGAAGGAAATAAATGTATCCTATAGTATATAAATGAACTGCTATTTGTAAAAAATGCAGCACCATGAACGAATAATCAAAATTAAATTAAATTCAATGCACAAACGACTTGTATAAGTACAAACAAATGACGAAATTTTTAAAGCAAAAAGACAATATTAAGTGTCCGAAATCGGTATTTGGTGTAGCCCCCACGCGCTGCAATAAGTATTGCTATACGACGTGGCATGGAGTCAAACAGATTTTGAATGTCTGTTTGTGGAAGAGAGTTCCATATTGCTTGTATGCGCAGCAAAAGTTCGTCTTTTAAACCAAATCCCACACGTCCTCAATAGGCAACATATCCAGCGAATAAGCAGGTCAAGGAAGAAGTTGCATGTGTTGGGCTGAACAGAAGTCTCGAACAGTCTTTGCAACATGTGGACGTGAGTTATCCTGCTGAAAGATAGCTCCTGGGATGCCTTGAAGGAAGGGAATGACTTCGGGCTGCAGCACTTCACGGACGTGCCTGTTTCTATAGAG
Source organism: Trichonephila clavipes (assembly GCA_019973935.1). Lineage (NCBI taxonomy): Eukaryota > Metazoa > Arthropoda > Arachnida > Araneae > Nephilidae > Trichonephila > Trichonephila clavipes. The sequence continues at coordinate 3,846,974 of BMAU01018568.1, read as the reverse complement.
ATTACCCTCAATTCATAGGAAATTGGATCGTCCATGATACGAAATCGCATTCAAGCTATAACTCCGGGTTGTTAGGCTACTATGTCGTTCGATAACTCACTATGGACGGCAGCATTCACCGGCATAGCGTCTAACACAAATGCGGCCCTCATGGTCCCAAAAATTGAACCGTGCTTCATCTGAAAAGACAAATTGGTGCCAATCAGCTTACCAGGCTCTGTGCTCATGAGCCCATTGCAGACGCAACCGTCGATGGTTTGCCGCAAAGGGGTATCCAGTATGAATGCACCTTTGCACGCAATCCCCGGTGCAGCAGACGTCGACGAATTGACGAAGCCGACATTAATACACCTGTAGCAGTAGACCATCGTGCTATCTTTATACAGGACTGCCTGGAGGAAGCTGTACTGTCATTCACCGGCATGCGGAATAGGTGTCGATCGTCACGCTCTGACGTCACCTTTCATTTTCCACTGCCAGTTTTTCGAGTTGTTCGCTGCTCGTCGGTTCATTGATTCAAAACTCGAATCACTGTGGAACTGTTCTGCTACACAGGAGCTCCTATTGCGCGATAGGAAAATCCTCCTTCTCGAAAGCCAATAATCCTCTTCCGTTCAAACTCCGTAAGTGATTCGAATTTCTCCTTATTTCGTCGTGGAGGCTTACTTATATATAGGTCTCACTAAACGTTCACCGCTAACAAATAATCATTAACTATTTTCAACGCCCGCCAACAGCCCTCTATTTATACGCTTTCAGCATCAGTTCAGAGGCCGCTGCACACGCCACGCTAGCGCGGTGGCTCTGAAACTTTACTATTTTATGTAGCATACTATAATTGATATTTTCTGGAAAGTTCATTTAATTCTCATGATTCCTTCATGGTGCTGCAATTTTTATAAACAGCAGTATATATCGCTTTTGACAGTTTCTCATTTAGATAAAATTCCTGCTGAAAATTGAAAAACATCCAGTTTTTAAAATTGCATAGTTTCAGTCAAATTCCATCTGTTTGAGTTGTTTTGACACATTGATCAGTGAATATCGAGGAGTTATTAATACATAATATACTTTTATTAAATAATATATTGCACAATATTTATAAATATTTATTAATAATATGGAAATTAATGAAATAATTGCAAACAACGTCAGTCTTTTATAGCTATGGGAACCAATTAACCATTCACACAAAAACCATAAATTTTGTTTAAAAATTAATCGAGAACAAAGCAAACCCTGAAGTTCATTAAAATTCTTTGATGATATTGTAATTTGCTGTATTCAGTGTAATTTATTTTAGATTTATAAAAAAAAATCATGACATATAGTTAGAGTTGATAAACATTTTGTTTTAATTTTTGGTAAATAAAGGATTCAAGGGATGCAATTTATACTGTAATTTCAAGGAATAGCAAAATAAAAAAAAGAAAACTTTTTTTCGTAATTTAAATATTAAACTGTAATGAATTGCATTTTCTCTGGTTTGGTAGGTTGCGGTCTTCGAATTTCGATAAAATATTTATAATAGATAAAAACTCTTCTAATGCAATGTAATTGTTGAGTTGGTACCTATTTTTTAAATTATTTCAAACGCATTAATAACTTTCTATACATTTATCCTTCAAATTGCCACTAATCTTCGATTTCCTACAAATCGTTACTAATGTTTGAAAAACTCTTAAAATATATAACTAGAAATCTTTAGTCTTTCATAAGTAATGAAAGAGGAAATTTTCTTTTCTTTTAATTCAAATAGAATAATTTACTAATTTATTCATTATTTATAAACTCTCTGGGTGCACAGTATTATTTGTATTCGTAGCTTTTTTTTTTCAATGTTATGAAAAGCCAAGTATAAATTTTATTATAACATCCTTAAGTACGCTAATGCTGCAAAACTAAATAAACTTTTCGAAAGCTATAAATCAAAATTCACCTTAGACCTGTTTGTTCTGTATACTACGAATTGTTCTTTGCTTAAGGTACATTGGGAAAATAATTTAGTAAAATTACAATGGAAAAGATTATATGTATATATTAAAATTTTAATACCTATCTATGAGGGTTAGCCAAATGGCAAGTGAACAAGTTCAATAAAAAGAATGATTTTATTGGAAATCAAAAGAAACCGCTCCGGATGGTTTTACCACAGGTACCATAGTTTCGGCAGCAGGTCTATGTCTTCATTCTAGAAAGAACGTGATTGATTCTTGATGAAGTCCTGCTCAGATTCCTTCACTTCATCGTCCAAATAGATACGAAAAACTGTCTTAAGTGACCAATGGTCTGGAAATCTTACGGTAACAAATCCGGACTGTATGGTGTGTGTTCTAATATTTCCCATCGATGTTTTTAAGTTGCCTTGTTTTTACGGGAGACGTGTGGGCAAACATTGTCAAGGAAACTGCCCTTCTCGAAAACTTGTACACCCATGTTTCTAAGATGTTCGATCTAAAAATCCCTCCCCATAGACTGCACTATTTGTCGATTGATATCCGCACTAAACTCACCACCTGCAATCTAAAACTGAACTACTACATTGTTCGATCTGGACATATCCTTGCATGGCACGACTTTGCTTTCAATTAATTTCCTCTACCACTAACAGATTTCACAGTTAAGCTCCGTATTTGGTGCACACTTCCTACCGCCCTTCACATCACTGTTTTGTTGTTTTGCTATATGTGTACTCACTCTGATGCAATCGCGTATGTCCTCTTTTCATTTGGACTACCCTTATACTTTACGGCATATAAATTATGCGTCAGCCTAAAATATTTAGTAATTGTCTTACATAAATATAATATTTCTGTTAGAAATAAGAAGAGGGCTACAAATATACTTTGAATAGCAATAACTATCAAAATTCGGAGGCAGTTGCTCTAACATGCAGTGATTCATCAAATGGAACTTTTTTATATAAGTGATAAATTTAGACTGCTTTCAAAATAGTCACATTTTTCTTCACAATAAATACATCTTTTACTTTTGTTGTTGCTATTTATTTTCATTTTTAAAATTTTTTAATAAATAAAGAAAACTATTTTAAAATAATTAATAAAATAATAATTGCTATAAATTTGAAACATTCCTGTTCAATATATACAGTATTTAGATCTTTATTCTGTACTTAAACCATTCCGTACTCATTTACCAACAGTCATTAATTGTGGTTATTTACATTGTAGAAAAACAATTTTATTTTGAGTTTAAAATCATCTCACCAAAAATAAGTTTTTTGCAATTTTTTAAAAATTTATCCTCTTTGTAGCAACATTAAATTTCGAAATTATCTTTTTGAATTTTTTTTCTTCTCATATATCTGTTATAGACAATTTTTTCAGCATAAGTCGGTTCCGATTACAGTAGAACCTGTTTTTGTCTGGTCCTTTTTTATGCGAATTTAATTTTGTGTGATTTTTTATGTACGATCTTTTTTTTTTATGTGGTGTATGAATTTCAATGGTTTTTGTGCCACTTTTTAATGTTTTCTATCAATTCACCAGTGGCCTAACGAATAATGTTAGGATCCCCCCCCTTCCTGAAAGTCAGGTTTTGCCTTTAATATTTTATAAATTGAGTAAATACGTATTAAGCATTAGTCAGGCCTTGGGGCCCGCAGAGTCCTGTCCCCCCTCTCACGATGCGGGGGTGTATGTTACGCCACTGAACTGTAGACGCTTCAAGACGCTCTTTTCATTTGTTATAAACAGTCTTCCGACAATGCCCATTCAGTTGCTTTCTCTCATCGCTCCAGCAGCCTACGCTTGATTGAAGACGAAACTTTCAACAGTGACATTATCAATAATTTGATAGATTATGAACACAGACAAGAAGAACCAGATTCTTTGAGAGCGGATTAAAATATGCAGGGATCCAGCTTTGCAACAAATTAAAAAAGCATTTTCTTAAAATAGATACCAATTAAGAAAGAAGTATAAAATTCTAAAAAGGACCTCAATCACGTATATCTGGTTATCGTGACATTTACAAGCAACTGACTACCCGACCTTTGCCACAAAAACTTATCTCTTACTTTATGTTCCCAAAAATAAATCAATTGATATTGTACCTTCAAGTGACGAAAGCGATTTTGAACTTATTCATCACATGGATTCGGATTACGATAAGTAGCAATGAATTATGTATGTGCATTTTGAAAACTTATCCGTGTATACAATGAGAAACTATATGTTTTTAAAATGTTTCCATGTGTAATATTTAATTACTCTTATTTTTTTGTTATGGAAGTACTCTTACATTAATTTCGTAAATAATTAGCATATTTTATAAATGCGACTTTTTTATACGGTCCCTACCCACCGTATAAAAAGCATTTCTGTAATATTTCCCCGAATTAGTTTGTTATATGTAAGAATTTATGAAATTTTTGAATATTTTTTGTGCGTTTTTTTTTATGTTGTCCCTATCTACCGCACAAAAACAGGTTCAACTGTAATCCTTTTTTTTCCCTTCGATATAACCATGATTCGCTCTACATTATATTTTTGCATAATAAATTAAAATTATGCTCAATTAAAATTAATAATAATTATGTTGAATGCATTTCTGAAATAAGTTATCAGAATTGATAAACAGCTATTTGGTTTTCAAAATTACGACAATAATTTTTTTTTTCAGAAAAAGGAGGAACTTGTGTCTCACTGCTTATTACAGGAGTTCCAACAAAATCAAAATATGACACTGGATTAAATTGTGATTTCAAAGCAACAATATGAGGGACTTAAGCACATCCTTAAATAAAAACAATTTTCATTACTTCAAAATTTACTGATATGTCTAAACACATGTATAAGAATACACGGGGTTTTTCTCTTGAAGGGCATGTGTGGGGGGGAGGTGATTTTTATAACAAAACGCTTGAATTGTAATTTTTGTTTTGTTGTTGTTCATTTACAATGAGAGATTTGAGATAAAGGGTACTTACGCATTGTCGCAACAATTGTCAACTCTATTTATAACTCACCAAGTTGGCAACCTCGATTTCCTATTAACTGTACGCTCTGAATTGGAAACGAGGGGCTTTGTTTCATATAATGTTGCCTATAGGTTGCGATAATACGTAAGTACCAGATAAAGATTTTTACCATTATATAAAATAACGTGACACAAAAAATAGCATTCATGAAACACGTTTTTAAAAATACTTTCAAAGTACAAGTTTCTAAACTCATTTCATGCATCGCCTTCAAATGCCTAGGACTTTTTAAAACATCTAGTCGACTCTGATTCTCCGAATAAAATTTGTTTTTTAGAAACAATCAAATGAGTTCATAGATTGTTGCTTATAAGAATATCAAACCAAATATGCTAAGCATATAATATTTTAAGACTGAGACATCTTGCAAAGTTTTTATTGAGTTTAGTTACAGATTAAAGAAGAATTTCATTTATTAATTTCTTATTTATACGTCTTTTCACGTTGGACGTAACATTGTCTAAGCTTGAGTAAATATAGAGATAGAAAAACTCAAATATAATAAACTGGGATAGAAAATTTCAAACGAAAATCAAATAATAATAACTGTCAGAAAGAATGGCAGATGTTCCAACATGCAACGTGCTATATCACCTACAATTTTAATACAAAAATGATGCTCATTGAAACTCTGGCATGCTAGGTGATGGGAATTACTCTTTAAGTAAGTATATATCTTATCATTTTTTTATTTACTCTGGTTTGTTTTTAGCATTAATTTCAAATATTCATTTTCATTTAAAATTTCATTTAAAATATTTTCATTCAAATATTTCATTTCATTCATTTAAAATATTCAAAATTTCATTTAAAATATTTTCTTGGTACCTCTTTCTTATAAATTCCTGCGTAGCGTATTATTAACACAAGTATTAAAACAGACAGAAATATGCTATTTTATGCTCGTCATCATTTTTGTTTCATAAAAAAATGGAATTTATGATTAATGAATTTTTTATAAGAAAAGTTTTGCGAAACAGAACTTATGGGTATATTTTAAAAATCAAAGAAATATTTGAAATTATATGTTTTTAATATTCGTGTTCATTTTTGAACTATTTAAATTATTCAAGGCGGGAAGATTAAACTATTTGTCTTGTGTACAGAGCGTTGTCTTTGATTGTTGTATTTTACAACACACACTCTTAGACTATACTTCGTTATTTCTTTACTCTACAAATCTACATGTATGGTTAACCCTTAAAAACAGGATTTTTTGTCTTAAGTTTTGAAAAATCATTTCTTATAGGAATGTAGTCATAGGTTACATAAAAATAAATAAAGTAATTCAGGTAATAGTATTGAGCGTTTATTTCGAAAAACGTTGTATGTAGATATTGGGCAATATACAATATTTCCCAAAAGTCTGGCATATATTCAATAAAATATTCAAATGCAACATCAAACCTTGATAACTTATCAGACAACAGATGAGAAGTAATTTTTTTTCAGTTAGATAAATCACTACTTTATAGGGAAGTCGATAATTGAAAATATATCCCCAAGTAGCACCCTGAACTTTATCATCCACCACAAACAAATGTCAAAAAAAGTATATTTACTCGCCAAAAATAATGTCAAGTTTTTCTTTCACAAAGTGTTTATTGTCTATGGTTATCAACTTGCGTTCAGAAACACAAACACTCAAGTTTTTGAATAAAATTAAGTGGAACTGGAATGTGTAGACAATTGGCAACAATCTGTATTTAAGGGTTAAATTACACTTAAACACATTGCTTTTCAAACTTTCAATATTTGCAACCGAATTTTCAATCATAATTTCCATCGCCCCCCCTTCCATACAGTAACAGTGTATTCAATGTGATAATAATATACTTTGACATTAAAGTTACACAGTAAGACTTTGATTATAAACCGTGTAGATTATTAAGATAAGTATTGAATAAGAATAAGTATTAGGTTTTGTATATAGTTTTATGACCTGCCCATGGACACTAGTAATTATTAAATTTGTTCTTAACTTAGTATTGTTAAAATAACCATCAAATACATTGTGCAGTACTGACACATTTATGAGTATTTTGCATCAGTGTAAATGTGGATTTCAGTTTTCTTTTTATCATGTCAGAATGTATTTTTCTTTTTTTGCATCTTTTCAGTAAATTAATATATTTTTTAAAATAGTCTTTTGTTTTCGACTTTTTGATATGCTCGCGCGCACTATGTTGGATTGTTTGAAAAACGCTGCTGTAACACGATACTAGATCATGTATTACTTACCTTTTCTATTGATAGTTATGCCGTCATTGCATGTTCGATAATTTAAAGTATATATGCACTCGAAATTTTAAAACAAAGTAATAAGCTCTTAAAAGCGAAAAAAATTAATATATCTTTAAAAATTTAAATTTTCTTTCTAAAGAAATTACTTTTAAAAGAAAATCTATTAATTATGTCAACCTATTTTATTAAAATAATACTTTTTTGAAGCTCTCATCTGTGTTCCATTAAATTTCTAACTTTAATACAGAGAACTAAATTTTTGAATTCAATGGAACTAGTTTGATATTCCGAGGCATGGCGCCAAGTGCCGCATGTCGCGATAAAGGAATCCCGCCAAGAAGCGCTTGTTGTTGCTAGAATGGAATCCAAGATGGCGGCCTAGTGGTAATTTAATGATACACAATGATATTAAAGAATTGTTTGGAAATGCTTTGAAATGTATTTCAAATGAAGGCTATAGGAAGAGATTGAGAATAGCCAAGATTAATCAATAAATAATGAATATCAATATAATATAATGAAATGTAACATGTACTAATAATATGCAGTATATAATATTCTTATAATATAATTTGATAGTAATTATAAATAATATTCATATAGTGTGATTTAATAATTATTAATATACATAATCATATAATATAACTTAATAGTAATTATAAAAAAAGAATAATCATCGTGTTGTAATAAAATAAAAATAATGCATAAGAATACTCGTATTACATAATTATAAATAAATAATATAGTAATTATAAACAAATAACATAATATGTAATAACTTTTATAAATATAAAAACAATTATAAATCACACATATTATATGATTATTATGTATAGTAATAATTGTATTTTGATATTACCTTATTAATAAAGTAATTACACAATCTATAACAAAATTAATAATGAATATCAATTACAAAGTACTGAAAACATGCAATATTTTAAAAGCTGCAAGTTCCTTCAATAAATTTCATCGAACAAGGAACGTTCAAAAAAGGCATTTTTAAAGAGTAAAATAAAGCAAAAATAAACGACTTATAGCCATAATTTTAAAAGTGCAACACTCATTCTATTAAAAAAATAATATCCTATTAATCACTCATTTTAGAAAAATCCATATTAGAAAATAGCACAAAATAAAACAGAAGACGGAAATAATAGAATAATTACACTGAAAATGGTTAAATTTTTAAAGAAATCGAATTAAAATCGTCTGAAAATAATAGGGCTACCATGGGAAAAAACAAATAAAAGTTATTTTAAATATACGCTATCCCCATGGCAACCGCATCGTCAGACGATTAAAATATCAAGTTAACCATAGTGTAATGTTATCGCCCCTCTTGTCAAACACAAACAACTTGCCCCGCGATATCAAACTAGCACCAAATTCATTTTAACAACGCAATATAGAATTTAATAAATTAAACGTACAGCCATTTTATCAAAGCAACACATACATAAATGTAATGACTGAGGATAATTTTATTCTCAATAGGACTAACTATTAAATAGGAGAAAACAGCATAAAATAATACATTAAAAATTCGTGTTCGCATGGACACTAACAAGAAAAAGAAATTCATTCCCTTTGGCCGTGCTGACAATGCATGAAAAAGGAAGGAATACTAGAAAGTCATTTAAAATTAATAAAGACACTCAAAATTAGATTTAAATAAAAGATAAAGGATTTCCATCACTTACTTCTGTATAATTGTGTAATAAATAACGTTTTATTTAGTTTTTGTGAATATTCACCTGTGGATATAGAGTTAGAAAACCGGACACTTAAAATTGAGGTATTAGATAGTTTAATAAATTCAAGAACACAGTTGTTGCAGATGAATCTGGAATGAAAGCATCGAATAGATCATTAAAAAATAGAATTGCAACTGAGATAAGAATTTTAACAAGAGCAAGGTTTTGAACATACTAACTTTATTCCATGATTCGATTCGATTTGCACAAAATATCACGAATAAGACATTTAGCGAATAAACAGAAAAAGCTGTTGCCAGATATTTTACATGAAAATAGAAATGTGTGGCAATTAAAATACAATTAGATAAAAAAAGATAATTAAATACACATTGGAGTAACTTCAATTTATGAGCCAACATATATTTATTCCTTATTTTCAAGCTCTCAAACATATAAAAATCAACTTTATATTAGTTCTTAGTTAAAATAACGTTCCTTTGAAGTTAAATAAATTTGTTATTGTTTAAGTACTAGAAATAAAAGTATTTTTGTCAATGGAATCCTCTTTCGCACTTGCGCAAATTAATGTAATATCTACTTCCTCACTATTAAAATCTTTGATTTAAGTTATTTATTTTTCTGTGAATGGCAACACGAGGCAAATCGATAAGAAAAGTTTTGTTTTGATTTAACTTCCGTGTGAAAGCTACTTGCATGACAAGAGAATTATAAAATGAAACAGGAAAATCTCGTTATGTAATGGTGTTATTTTAGATTATATCTCAAATTCGAATTAGAAAAGAATAACTTACATATTTTAAATTCGCGATTTAGTTATTTGTTCTGAAATATCCAAAATTTATGAAAAAAGCTCAGTTTGTATACTCAATGGATTAAGATACGAAATACATCAGTAGCTTTTCAAGGATTTAAAAGAAAAGAGACACAAGCTTCATCGGAAGTAAATATACATAGTTTATATATATTATTGATTGGCATTATTATAAGAAATGTGTTAAATGCAAGTTGTTGAGTAATCTATCATAAAGTTAAAGTAGAAAAATCTTTTAGCACATAAATAATATGAAACAATAAATATCATAGAATTGTATAGCTTTAATCTGAATTAATAATTTAATTAAAAGTTAATTAAAAATGTTGTTAAAATTTATTAAATTGGCTCAAAAATAATACATAGAAATGTTTTATTGTTGTTTTGTTACATTGTATGTATATGTCGCAGGGAAATGACGAAATTAGGAATTTCATCAAATCCTTAAGGGATGTGATCAATTGACGGGAGATGTTAAAATAACGTCTCTTCAAGGCCTTCTTCCTGATGAAAGTAAATGATTTTATCAAATCCTTGAACTGTTTCAGTGAAATGAACTAGTCAAGATTTGCATTGGTAAAATGCTGTCCAGGAGGGCGGAAGGCACCTGAGGGGGTCGAGTCCTTGTACTTCCTAACCATACAGATAGATCCCCTAAATATCAATCCCATATCTTTAGAAAAATGACACCATAGGATTAACATAGGGATTGATATTTTAGTGTGTAAGCAACCGAGAGGAAAGATGTTGCACATCAAAAAATATCAGCCTAATTTTCTAATGATTTGTTTATTAGTTTCGAATAAATCATTTGTATTTCATTAACTATTGTTGTATTACTTACTTCTACGTTTAATAATGCGCGACATTAGTTAAATAAAAGCTTTTAAACTCTTGACAATATTATTTCATCATTTCAATGAAACCGCTGAGGGACTTGTTCAAATCCCTTACTTTTATCAGAGAAATGACCTTGAAGAGACGTTATTTTAATATCTCCCGTCAATTCATCATATCCCTTAAGGATTTGATGAAATTCCTAATTTCGTCATTTCCCTGCGACATATACATATTAATACACATACAATATCAACATTAATTTACTTTGATATTTAATTACGAGATTTTTTTTTAAAAAAAGAAAACCTTTGGTAAAGACAACCTAAAAGTATAAAAAAATATTGTAAAAAATACGTATAATGTAATATAATGTAAAATGAGTATTCGCATGATTTTGATTTATCTTGTCTCAATTCTTATTGTATTTTAAACTATTTTCCTTTTTATTAATCAACATTTTTTATATTACCTGAACATAAAATAAGGATACAAATAGAAATATAAGGTAGAATTCTTCAGCATGAATACCAGTATTTAATTATTTTTCTCTTTGCAATCAATATTTACAATAAATATATTTTTCAAAATTATTTATTTCTCTCTTCATTTTTTTTACGTTAAGTAGTGTTTTTTTTTAAAAAAAATAAAACATTCTGTGTAACTTTCGTTTCATAGCATTAGATCGAATTCTTTAAACTTATATTATGAGTTTCTAAGCTCTGAATTCGTTTTCAAATATTGATTTCAATGTTTTAAAATGAAGAAATTAATGTTAGTAGATTTAGGGTATATATATATTGAGGATTAACTTGAATATGAGAGCAATTAACGAAATTAAAAAGATTTTAACAAAATATTTTGCTAAAAATCTTGCGCTGGTGCAAAACCTTTTCTAAAACTGTTAAGGAAATGAAAAAAAAAATTTCCCTTGAGTTGTGAGCGACTTCCCCCTGAAGTCGCTCCCTCATCGTGGGAGGAATCAAAGCAGGATCAGAAACTTTAATTATAACGATTATTTATTTTACTCAAGCACACTAATCAACAACAGTTTAAACCTTAAGTAAATGTCCTAGGAGATGACAGGGAGAAGGCAATAAACCTTAAGTGAACAAACGCACAAGTAACCAATTTAATTTAACCTAATCTATCGTAGACTACAAATTCCCAATCCACTAATTTAATACAGTGGCAAACACATCTCTTAAGCTGCGAAAATCAATTTTATTATATCTCACCTTCGTGGCGATTGTAACAGTTTCTCAGCTCCTTCTTCTTTACAATTACAAAACTCTGACTTTATATAGTCGAGCTAATCTACATATCAGGGTTTCTTCTTGAGAGGAATGGCTGTGAATTAAACGCGAAGGCTAGCCCAAAGATTCCCTAAGAGGATTAGTGAGAAGATCCCGTAAAGAACCGTCACAGAGATTTCAGAAAAAAAATATTATTATAATTACTTTTGGAGTGCTTCAGTCCTTGCATTTTAATTACTCCAATTAAATTTATTAGTTTAAATAATTAATTAATTAGTATTTTTATTAATTTTTGGCTGTAGAAGATCCCTTATAGAATTGGAATATTCTAAATAAGGATTCACCAAGCCTTTGATCTACATCTAATCAAATACATGTTGAAAAACCTTTAGCGAGGGAATGTTATATCAACGTCACTTCATGACGCAACACTTAGGCTATTGGGGACGGTGCTCCTAATTTCGAACCTCGGTCATGTGAAGAGGCTGACTTATGAGCTGGCACCTCCCTCTTTTAACTACTACGTCACACCAATGGGAGGACTTTGAGCCTTTGACAGATTTAACGTGCATCGGCCCTCTCTACACGGTGGGTCTTCAGTGGCACTTGGAGCGAAATCATTACATGCCGGTAAAAAGTCTTGAGCCCCTCCCCACGCCCCCAAAAGTTAGAAATACTTCCAGAGCTGCGATAGACAATATACAGAAATTGGCAGAAACGCTCCTTTTTAACCTTATATTCTGCATGATAGATGATTTAAGTTCCTCAGAAATCAAGTATAATCATATTCCCCATACAAGGCCAGATTTTCTTTGCCAGCCACCTTTTACATGAAACATTCATCCCAATCATTTTATATTTACCACTTATACATATACTAGCCGTTACCCACCCACTTCACTGGGTATTTGACGATGTTGTATATATGTATACTGTTTACATATAGATTAATTATTGATATCTAGCATTAAGAATTCGATTGTATTGAAAAAATGTATTTATAGCTGTTACACTCTCCCCCCTTGATATAAAAAGAACATAAATTATAATATCTAATTTCTATTTATATTTAAAATAGAAGGAGAAAGATTTTTTTCGATCACTTAACCTAATAATCAAGAGGATTTCCACCAAAGCAACTTTCAGTGGATCTCAACTCCATAAAATAATAATGCATTCTAAATTTCACGTCTAAATCTAACAGAGCAAAAACGGAATTTTTATCATCAATACCTCGTTGAGAGCACTCTTAGCGGATTCCAATTCAACAAAGAAGCATGCAAACCAAATTTTATTATTGTAGTCTTAGCAGTTCGAAAACGGGAATTTTGTCTATCAATACGCCCCAATAACTCTCCCCGCTTCCCCCTGGAGTTGATTTCCGTAAAATCCATTCTTAGTGGAACTCTATTCAACTATAAAGAAAAGTGCTCAACAAATTTCAAGTAAATGAGTTAAATTCAAAAACAGGAATTTTTCTATAACACGTCTTAATCCCTCGCAAACCCACTCCTTCGGGGGTCCATTTTCGCAAAAATCTTTGTAAAAGGAACTTTATTCCATGAACGGAACATACCTTCTAATTTTCAAGCAGGTGTTTCTATTAGTTGAAAAGCGGAAATATTTATCTATTACGCTCTTAATCATCCTCAGTGACCCTTGGTGATCAATTTTCCCCAAAATTATTTTGTAGCGGATATCAACACCATGAAAGGAATTCGCTTACCAAATTTTAAGACTGCACGTCTAATAGTTTAAAAATGGAAATAATTATCTATAACGCCCCTTAAGCCCCCGCAACGCCACATAGGAAACGATTTTCACAAAACCCATCTTATAGCGGATCTCTATTTAATGAATGGAATCAGCTTACTAAATTTCGAGATTTTACGTCTAATAATTTTAAAAAGGAGTTAATTGCCTATAACGACACTTGGGAGTCAATTTTGGCGAAATCCATTTTGCAGCGGATCTGTACTCTATTAAAGGAATCCGATTACCAAATTTCTCAAGACTGTACGTCTAATAGTTTAAAAATGGAAATAATTGTCTATCGCCCCTTAAGCCCCCGCAACTCCACTTAGGAAACGATTTTCTCAAAGCCCAGTTGATGACAGATCTCTACTAGGTGAATGGAATCTGCTTACTCAATTTCAAGATTTTACGTCTAATATTTTAAAAAAGGAGTTAATTATCTATAACGCCACTTTAATTCTCGACAACTCCACTTGGGAGTCGATTTTCACAAAACCCATTCTGTAGGGGATCTGTACTCTATGAAAAGAATACGCTTACCAAATTTCAAGACTGTACGTCTAATAGGTTAAAAATGGAAATAATTTTGTATAACGCCCCTTAAGCGCGCTCAACACCCCTTGGAGGTCGATTTTCGTAAGAATCATTATATAGGGAATCTCTATTTTATGAAAGAAATCTGTGTACCAAGTTTCACGACTGTACATCTAATAGTTTAGTAATGAAAATAATTATCTCTAATGCCCCTTAAACCCCGTAACGCCCCTTGGGGTTCGAACTTTGCACCGTTCTTAGCTGACGTCTACTCCATGAAGGGAACCTACCTACCAAATTTCAAGTCAGTAGGTTTAATAGTTCTGGAGATATCGTGATTAGTCAGTGAGTGCGTCGCTTTTCTCCTTTATATATATATATATATATATATATATATATATATATATATATATATATATATATATATATATATATATATATATATATATATATATATATATTATATATATATATATATATATATATATATATGACCAGGAATGTTCCAAGGCATGGGCCAACTTTGCCCGAGTCCAGAGCCTCTATCACAATGGGGGCCTAGAATCATTCTCGATTCAGCCTTAATTTCAACGGTCAAATGTTACTTCTGGTTTTAATCACCGAAAAACTATGAATTTTAGACGATATGTCAACTGGCTGCATAAGATGACCGTCGTCCATGTATAGACCTAAACCTACCACCATACAAGTACACTATCATTACTCATTCAGTTAAAAGACGGCAGTCGGTCGAGATGGTTTGTGCGATTGTAAATCAGGCACATTTATTTGTTTTGGGTTATTGTTTGTACAAGTATTTGACAACGTAAGTTATATGTACTGTCTACTTTTAAGGTTCATAGATGGAGCCTATATTTGTATAGGGTACCAGGGACTCAAGAAATCTTAAGACATCCATGTATATGAGAATATTTTATTTGAACAAAGTATCTAAATAGCTCTTTTTAAAGAACAGAAAAATGCTTATGAAACTTGGTAAATATTGTATATATTACTAAAAGATCAAATAAAATTATATTTAAGTACTCTTAAAAGGTGCATAATAGTTTTTGGTAATGATTTTTTTTATGTTTCTCCATTTCAGAAGCTTGGCCCATATTTAACCATTATGTACAGAACACTTATACTTTTACTAATTGGAGTATCGATTGCAAATGCAATAGTTTGCCCTAGAAACTATTGCGATAATGTAAAATGTAATTCGGTCAGTTGCTCCTCTAGTGAAGAATTTACACAACATGGAACATTTTGTGGATGCTGTCCAACTTGTGTGACAGTGTTGAGTAAGTATTATTTAATACTAAGTAATTCATAATCTATCACTCGAAAAAATTTTATTTTTTGTGTCCCAAAACATTCCTTAGGAAATCTGAAAAGTGTTTATTTATATTCATTTATTTTTATTAATAACTAATTATTAACTGATTACCTGAACATTCTTTTTACAGAAAAAGGCGAGCCGTGCTTTTCCTTATTTTTACGAGGCGGACCACCTCCAAAAGTGAAATGTGGTAAAGGATTGACTTGTAATTTCAAATCCAAAACATGTGAATAGGAAACAGTCATTTAAAGAAGCACAAGTATTTTTTTTAATTATAAAGAAATTAAAATACTAATTAAATTTGTGTGAATAAAACTATGGATTTTATTTATTTTTTTCCTTATTTAAGCTAAGGTTTTAGTTATAACGTTCTTGAACTTAATTTTTGACATCTCGTTTATTAAAGAAGAAGCAATATGAAAGATTTAGGGGATAGACCATATAATTTTAAATCAGAAGATGACACCTAAACTTGCGCTTAAATTTCCCCTGACATCTTTACAATTCAAACGTGGGAGCTTTAAACTCTCTATAATTATATAAAAAAAAAACCTTGAAGTGAATGTTGAATTTTAAAAAATAAAATCTGTGTGTGTAAAATATAGATTGTTTGATGTGTCACTCTGTTAACAACGCGTGAAGTTTCACATTAAACACAACGAAAAAAGATCGGATTCTATATTGTAATAATAAAAATATAAAACTTATATCGTGAACTTCTTAAGTATCGCTATCCTAACATCGGTATTGCTAGTCTCTTATCACTATAAAATGAAATATTGGAATCGTCTGAAAAAATGTATATGACAGTTAACTTAAAATTTCGTAAATTGTTTTTAAAAGCTTATGGAATAAGCTTTGAATTTTATATGACAAAGCTAAATCAAAGATAGCAATGAATTGGTACACTGAACAATGTAGAAAATGACGTGTAGTACGCTCAATAAAAGAAAAAATAAACTGAAACACCTTAAAACAAACTAACATAACAATAAAAGAAAACAAAATCACATAAGAACATTTTCTGGCTTAATTGGTGATTCTTTTCAGCTGTACATTGTTTTCATAATTGTTTCATGAGTGTCTGAAGTTCAAGCGAAGAGAATCTCCAGGATTGACAATCCAATATAAAACTCAAATCTTGTTTTCTACAATATGCAAGTGTTTAAAAAAATGCTTTTTAAGGAGAATTAAGCAAAACTTGATTAACAAAAAAAAAAAAACATTTTAACCCTCTAACCGGATAGCACGGAAAATTCCGTCAGTGTAAAGGTGCTTCGAAAATGGACTGCACTGATTTTTCTGCCTTCAAGTAACGTTTTCAAAAGCGGATTAGCCGCACTTTTCTGAAATCCTTTCCCCCTTTTAAAGGTTTAACATCTTGAAAGATAATTGGGGACGGTGGAAGCAACACGGCAGGACACTAATAGGAAGTTTTATGGCTCGCAGGAAACCCCGGATTTTGACCCTGGGGCAATCGTAAAAAATCAAGGGGAAATTTCTTTAGACCCCAGGAAAGTTTATTTGTTACCTCGTTTTTTTAAAGTTTTGAAAAGTCCCAACGCATAAGTAAAATATGTTACAATTCCCTTTTGGTTTCATATTAATTTGAAACTGTGACAAGTTGGGGTGTGTCAGTGCAATCTGCTATTTTATATAGTTAGACAAATTATCTTTTTTTAAGTATATTCTTTCGCTTCATTTTTCTTATTTTAATCAAAGCTTTCAGTTTTTGAAACATGATTATTTTATTATAAGATACCAAAAAAATTAATAAAACACCAAACTCTTTAAAATTTGAAACCTTTTCAATTTTCCAACCACTAAAAATGAATAAATTTAAACTTCATCAAATCATATGAAACATTTTCTTACACTTTGATTAAAAAATTAACGAAAAAAACTAATTAAGATTTATTAGTTTTTTTTTTTTTTTAGATTTCAAAGCCCAAGTGTTCAGGGAAGTTTAAGTACAGTGCCTAGTTATATATCGTTAAAATATACCGAATTATATTTGAATTTTAAGTGCTTGAAATTCAGTTTACATCAAAGACCACATGAATGAAGATTTTCACACATTTTTTTTATAACTTGAATGTTTGAATAAATGGTAATCAAAAATATACGGAAACATTTACAGTAGACATTTATGCATGTAAATAAACATAAAAATCAATTTTAAATTCGAGCTATTCAAAAACATTCGAATTATTGTTCAAGAATATCTATTTATACAAAATACCTCAACATTTATCTTTTTTAAAGGCTAACTGAATAAGTAATTAAAATCTGCATATTTTTTGAAATCTCGACCGTATAAAGCTAGAAATTTTATGTTAGAAATTCCATTTGAAATTTCGAAAAAAAATGCATCGCGCAGTTAAAAATTATTTACCATAAGTTTTAGAAATTTTTTGAGAATAATAAAAATTTCAAATTTTATTATATAGCTTCTTTGGTATCTTTTAATATATTTCGAAGATTTCGTACAATTCAGTTGAAAGCTGCATACTAATAGCAAAAAATATACTAAAAAAATTGATGAATATACAATTACAATAAATTCTTACATAGAAGCAAAACTGAGAAGCTAAAGCGTAGGAATGAAAAATTTTGAGTATATCTGAAGTAGTTTTCGAAATATTTATTTTAAAGTTCAGAAAATTTGTGTGCGTTATGTTATACTTAATATTAATTAAATGGTTAAAATAATATGTTAATATTAGTCATGTAATCGTTTGATGACACATTCATATACTAATAAAAATTATCATGGTCATTGATGCGATTGTCAAGAATTTTATGTAATTTTAAATTCAGACGTAAGAAATTGATGTAGAAAATATAAAACGACCATATAATATACATGAAAAATGCAGTCTGCTATAAAATGATCTTGACAAACAAAATCCGGCATTTTCACTTACTATGGCAGAGCCGGCTTAGTCAGGGGCGATCTGGAAAAACAGAGAGAGAACCGCGGTTTTGATGGATGCCGCTCTAGCTTTTAAAGTTCCCAGGAAAAATTATATATATATAAATTACAAAATCAAAAATAAATCCTGTAATTTTCCATACATTTTTATAACAACGAATTGTGGAATTGGCTTCCAATACATTGTTGTGTTTGACAATATGTAAGGTAACCAACCCTACTTTAGATAGATTTGTACTACTTTTTCGTAACCGTATTCCTTTTAAAATTAATTCGTGCAGCCGAAATACATCTTTTGCACCCTTAAAAATTTATGTAAACTATATCGGTTAATTTTAATTTATGCATCTTGTGAAATGTTCATAATTAACCATTTCCGTCTAAACAGTTTACATGAAGAAAAAAAAGTTTGGACTTTCTCATTCATTAGGGATTTATATAAGATTCTAACATGAAATTTTATTTTTCAACAAATAGGATCGAGTGGTAGTGTATAGTGCTTCCCCACCACAAGTCTGGGGTTCTATTAACGGGCTGCGCAAGGTCGACTCTACCTTTCATCCCCGCTACATTGTGTCGATAAATGAGTACCAAGCTTGCTTCGGGTCTTAAACACTGAAGGTCTCTCTTCAGACAGACCACCAAATCGGGACATCTGTTCATGCACCTCAGCGTCCAATGGTCACGTGTATTATGATGGGCACAGTAGTTCCTGGCCCTCATGGATTGTTGTGTCACTGAGTTTGAGGATTGCCTCATTTTGGGGATACCCCTTAGATAAACATGTATTTCCACTCATTTGCAATTAAACATTTTTCTTTCAATTACGTTTATTTCAAAAGGAAGTTTGATTTTTCAAATGTATTTGCTTAATAACATGTATATTTGTGTATTATATTAAACATTTGATCAATCCAAAATTACATGTTTTTAGCTCCTCTAAAAGCTTTTAGGATTTTACAACTGATCTTACAATCCATATACGTTTTATAGTAGTATATTTAAAAATGATAAAGACATTTTTACGACTGTGTGAGCTTTTATGCCTCGTTTATAAATATAAAAAATTGCATTCAGCTACAATTTTTAAAATGTACTGAAATAAGTGGAGGAATAGGATATTTACATATTATTAGTAAGATATATTTATAAGACTGCAGTAAGATATATTTATATTTCAGTTTCTTTACAATTTGAATAGAAGTTGTAAGCCATTTTGCGAATAGTTTGATATTGAGTATAAACCCATAGGCTGTTTAATATTGTAAAGTGTTTTACTTTGATACCAGCACACATTAAAATAAGGCTCATTTGCAGTTATATGATCAGCTTCAGTGATATTTAAATTTTCAAAATTAGTCTGCACGTACGAAAACATTCTTTCACAACCGCACACCACATCTCATACTATATCTTCCCTACAGCAGGAAATATTTGTGTATACTGAAAAATTTAATACAGAATACATTTTCAAGTGTTAAATTTGTTTTTAAAATTGGTTATAAATACATTGTGGAACTGTCGGTTAACTTCACTGAACAAAATTGTTTTAAGTGTACTGTTTTGAAAGACAAAATTAATTAGGGAGAACTTTTCTCACAATAGAATTTGTAATGACTGAATTGTGTGAAAATGTAGTTATCGATGTGTGACATTTTTCCTTGTAATAAAAGAAACAGAAAGATGAGAAATTTAACTTGAGTAGAAAATGGTTAGAAGTACTGTCATGAGCATTTGAAGAAGTATATCCCCCATTAAAATTAAAAATTATTGACTGAATGTGTGTTATGTCCATCACAAATGCCGATGTAAAAAAGGAATTTTTATTTAATACAAGAAGTTCGAAAAAGAGAACACTAGGAAGGAAAATTTAAATTTTTTCCGAAAAATATTCAGTTAACATGAAAATATCATTTATATGATTTAAATTTAAATAAATTAAAAGTATTGAAATCATTTTTTATGTTAAATTAAAAATATAATTGAATAGAGAAAGATCTGTTTTATTTCATAAATATGCACCATTTATTGTCTTATTGTTTAAAAAAAAAAAAAAGATAGGGCCTTTACTCTTTTTACCTCATAACTTTTTTAAAAACAGGAAAGTGAGCGCGTTTTCTTACTCTCATATTCAAAAATGAATATAAGATGCTTTTTTTGGTTCAAATCGCAATACCAAAATATTTTTTTTTAATTTTTAAAAAATGACAGAAAAATAAATTTTGTTTGAAGAAAATACAACTATTTTTCAACTTTTAACACGCCATTTATTTCATGTTTTTTTACCCTACATTTTGTTTTAATTTTACTGTGACTGAATCTATCGGGAAAACGACAGAGTAGAACTACGGTTTTCATACATGATTGCCCAAGGCAACTTAACAGCTAGCTGTAAACGATTGCTATCGTTTCTCACGCCGAAAGTCAAAGACGCCGAACTAAAGGCCGTATCACACGCAGACTTATTTCAAGCAATTTTTCCTCCTACTGAGGGTGAAGGGTTGCCGTAAACAAAACGACATGCTCTGACGTCAACCGCGCACTTTCACCACATTGAAATGTTTCTCGCCGATTTTTCTCCAACCATACATTATTTTTTTTTTATACCGCTCGAGCTTACAGGATTCCTATTGGCTGGAATTCCAAGCAATTTTTTATTCCGGGCAATTTCTTGAGCTCACTAGCAAGAAATTGCTCTAAAGCGGTTCCTATGGCAACTGAGTAAAAATTGCTCGAATTGGACGAAAAATTGCTTGAAATTTATACGTGTGATGCGGCCTTTAGTCATAAAATTGTCCCCTTTCGACCTCTTAAGTTTTAAAAGGGGGAAAGAATTGAAGTCTGTTGCATTTTTTAAGGGAATAGGAAAATAAGAGTGAAACGCTTTCGGAATAACTTTTCAGGAGGAAGGTATCCACTTAGAGGGTTAAATAAGAAAATAAATCATAAATAATCTTACAGACACTTTTTTGAAATGAACATACACTTTTTTAAACAAATTTGGCCATCTCAAATAAAAGGCTTTCCTTTCATTAATTAAAAGGTGGCGTCATCGAAATTTAGAAGTTGATCACCACCAGAATTTAGATTTCTATTATATTTGAAAATCTATATTGATGCGACGCTATTTTAAACTTCTCTTTAATTACTAAATTGTGGACCCAGTTTCCTAATTTCACGTCGCATCATAACCATAGTTAAAATAAACTAGAATATATAAATTAACAGTAAAATAAACAAAAATCAATAATTTAACAGAACGAACTTTTTACGTTTAAAATAAATTTATTTTAAGCACTCGCATATAGAAATTTGCTTTTACAACAAGAAGATCAAAATAATTAACTTAGCTTGAGAAGAGGAGGGTGCTGGGGGATGGACATAGTTGAAGCCCGGAATCTCGGAGTACGGTTCTTCTGTAGCTCTGGGATTGGCTCTCTCTGTCTAAAATCGGGTGCGTGCCGTTTTTATTCAGCACCTCGTCACCCAAAACTCCTAGAGCTGGACTCGTATGTCTTGTCCAGTATAATTTCTCTGATTGGTCCCGAGGCCGGCGCAGTGTTACACCACCTCAAAATTTATGGGTTTAGTGAACTTTCTAACGCGGGAACTTTTTTGACACACCCCACCAAAATGAATTTCACCACATCCGGTCAGGGGGGATTCGTATAAAAATTCCAAGCCGTTTCAGGGGCGAATTCTAAACAGGAACAAATCTGGCCTCCCATCAATATATATTGCTAATGTACACTGCTTTCCAAAGGTTAAGATACAATTTCTTTATTGAGTCTATTATGAAAATGAATAAACATAGAAACAAGAAATTGGGAGGAAATGTGCACCAAACAGTTTATAATTGAATGTGATTCACAGATTTGTATAAACAAACATACTTTACAACAAAAAAAGCATTGTTGAAAGAAAAGCTCATTATATTGGAGGAAGCAAAATGTCTCGTGAGGAAAGATGTTTGGGAAATATTACAAAAATGGGTTGTAATAAGAAATTTACCCACTCCTAGCTACAATGCATTAGTCATCGATATGTCCATGCTTCCAATTAAGTTATCGGATACCGAAATGGGAAGCGAGGATCAAATATAAAGTAACCCTTGTTTCAGCTCATGTAGGTATCTTGGAGACCAAGGCAAGAACTACCAAGGTAGCCCCAAATATGCTCTATCGGATTCAGGTATGGAGATTGAGCTCTGGCTATTCTATTTGTTCAAAACTATTATCCTGAAAATAATCTTCAGCAAGCACAGCTCGGTGATTTCCCACATTATCATCCATCAGAATGCAATGGCGTAATGTACATCCCATCAACCCCCGCATTGCGGGGGGGCAGGGTTCTAAGGTCCCTAAGCCTGACTGCCGCCAAGTACCTACCCTTTGTAAAGTTCAAATTAGGGGCCAAAATCTAACTTTGGAGAGAGCTCCAAATGTTCTCCGTTACACCACTGTCAGAATGAATTCATTACCAACAGTAGTGTGTATCGGTGAATTGGTCGATCAAGGATCTCACTCCAGTCAGAATTTCACCATGGATCACATACAGGTCAGTGTGACCACCGAGAGAGACATCTGCCCCAAACCATGATTCCATCACCTCTGCACTTGTGTCTTTCAACATTGTTTGATTGGTTGTATTTTGTGTGTTGTTTCCCCTCCAGATCAGCAGACACCTTGAATCACTCTTCAGCGTAAACCTGGACTCCTCTGTGAAGAATACAGAAGTCCATTGCTGTCTGCCACAGAAATGTGTCCATTTGTCCAATATAATTTTAAAGAAATAACAATTTTAAAAAAAATGTTGACAATGTATAAGTTAGTAAATAGTATAAAAAAAAATTCATTTCTGCTTCAGATAATAAAATCCCTCAAGTAAATGCGTTGAATATAAATTACGAATTATCCACTCATAATAAATTCAGTATTCTTAATAACCAAAACATCTCACGATTCTGAGAAGATAGGATTCTTAGAAAGAGTTGATTTTAAACTGATATCTTATCCGCACCATTTGACTGAACAGAAAACCGATCGAGCAAGAGTTCAATTAGGGCTATAAATATATTTATCTCAATTTAACATATCAAAATTTTACCATTTTTTAAAAACAAATCAACACAATTTTTTTTAAAAAAACTTTCGAATTTGTTAACGGTTTTTTTTAAGTTTATTTATTTATTAAAATTCCATGTTCTTGACTCGCCTAAACTCAATTCCAGTACTATCCCAGATCCTAATATTAAATAGCCAATCCTACCTTGATGTAGTCTGAAGTAGCGATCACAATAATTCTAGATGAAGTTGCGTAATTACTCGAGTGCAATGATATGCACCTTGACTTAATAGCTCTCTATCACATATAATTTCTGTTAGCCGCCACGTAACGTTTTCCAAAACCTCCTCACGCTTGAACCACGGATTATCTTTACATTCCCCAAATTGCCACCCCCACTTACTCTAACTTCTGATATTTAAAAGCTTCCTAATTTGCATCTTTCCTTCACGCTTCACTCCTTGGATTTGGTTGGAAAAGAGTTGCCATTAATTCTGGTCCCCAAAAAAACCTAAAGGACATGTTAAAGAAAAGACGTGTGAGCCCGTCACAAATCATTCAAAACAAATTCGCAGTACCATTGTACACCTTCGTTTTTTCGCTACAAGGTCTTTGATTATCTTAAGCAGTAGTAGTTGAGTAGGACAGCTCTCTAGTTGTTGTTCGTACCACTCCATAGCTTTCTCTAACGCAGAAAACGCGTCAGCCTTTAAAACCTGGGGGGTGCCATGGACTCCCGTTTTGAAGCCAATTACTCTCTTGGCAGAGCCTTCCAATTTACTTCGTCTATGTGGTAAACGTCGTTTCTGGAGTAACCTTCTTCTTCCACATGCTACAAAAATGTTTTCTTAAACTTGTGGGCAGAATTCTTATCGCCAGACAATAATTCGCCTTCAATCTGCAGTTCCCGTATCCCACGGCAAGATTTAAAGCTTATTTACCAACCTGTGCTGGTTTCGAAATCAGCCGAACCACGAGAATCAAAGCTTTTTTGCGCAACAGAGGGCCCGATATTGGGTCTCATTTGCTCCTTTTTTGTGAAAGCCACAAGTAGAGTGCACAATCAAAAACAACATCATTTGATTCCCTCATGGTTTTCCTTTTCTCCGAACCATCTTCTGAGTCTAAAATTTAAAATGTTTCCTCGGCCTTTTTTTTATGTCAGAAATTGTTGATTTTCCAACATTATTAAACTGTGCCAGAAACGGTCCACTTTCTTCCTTCGCGAGACGGTTCAATATTTCAAGTTTTGTCTCTGTGTTCAAGATGTTGAGTTTCCGTTTTGAATTCGAAGCCATAGCAGTTCATAACTCAACAAAAGAGCAAGTATACACGTCCTCACTTGAAAACAAACTGACCTAATATTCCGCGCAGATGTTTACCAAATCACACAATTGAAATTCCCCAAATATCCCTGAACTTAGGTTTTCCAGTCACTTTTGGTCTCACGCAAAACAACTGTTGAGCATTGCATTGTTCGAAAACGTATTCATATACAGTACATGTAATTGACAAAAAAAATGGTTGGGATATTTGACGCTCCGGATAATAAACGTTCGGATAAGCGGTGTTCTACTCAGTGGCGTAACGTACACCCCCGATCCCCGCATCGCGGGGAGCCCAGGGTTCTAAGGGGCCCAAAGCCTGACTGACGCAAGTGTAAATTTCAACGTGGGGGCCCTAAACCTGACTTTGCAAAGGGGCCCAAATGTTCTTCGTTACGCCACTGGTTCTACTGTAATATCAAGTATCACTAATTCACATTCTGTCATAATTATTATCAAGGATATGAAGTATTGCTGAATTTTGTGGATAGGATGCAAAAATAAAAGAAATACTCAAACGCTAATATATTTAACTCTGAAACAATCATACATTTCTATAAATTTGTGAAAAATAAAATTCTACTAAATTTTGTTTCATTTATTACACAAATGTCCCTTATAAATGACAAATGAAAAAAATATGTACTTATTTATATTTACTACAAAGCCGACTGGGTAGCGCGGTTAGTTTGTCGCTGGCCTTCTGCACTCAAAGTTGAGGGTTCGACCCGGGCCCAAGTCGGTGGATTTCCATGATGCAGAAAATCTACAGCGGTCATGTCGTATGATTATACGGCCTGTAAAAGATCCCTACAGTGTTTGTTTGGATTGGGTACTCTCGGCAAAATTAAATTATGGTACAGGTTCACATCGTTAGAAGTCAGGTGCCTTCGTCTAGGGAGGAAACTGGGAGTCAAAATTACATGCGGTGATTGGTATCCGCCTGTATGGTACCACACTAAAAAGAGATACCACCTTCCGGGAATGTGCTAGGTCTGCATTGGTAAAACAGCAATCTGCAGTCAATTAGAAATAACGTTTACTACAAATGTAACAAAATACTATATTTTTAACACCAATTAAGAAAATTTATGAAGTTTGCATTCTTTTATTGTAATTAGACACAAGATTTCAAATTTTATTATCAACAAAAACATTTCAGATGCACCTATTTAAATCTTTGATATTTCTGTCCTCATTAGAAAATAAAATCATTTTTAAGGGAGAAAGAAAGTCACTCTTGAAAACGCAAATCTAAAATAAAATTCAAATAATGATTAATACACCTAATTTACAAACTTTAGTCTATTAATAAACGCATCAAAACTACTCATCTGATCACTTACATTTTTTTTCAAAAATTAATACTGTTTTAAAATCAATCAAAGCATTAAAAATTTAGAAATATAAAATGTTTGCTTTATATTTTTATTTAGTATGAAACACTTTAATATGAAAATATGCTTTGGTATTAAAAACACATCTGAAATAACTAATGTGTTTAAATAGAGTAAAAGTCTTTAGTAATTGAATTAAGAAAGAAATATAACATTTATATAAAGCTATGTTGAGATTTTTGTTAAGTGTACAAAGACATTTGTGGCGTAATTGTTAGTAGACTTTTTAATATTAATTTTAAAAGAAAAACAGTTAAACTATTTGTAAAAAAATGATTATGTCATTCCATTAATAATAAGTTGCAGATATCATTAAAAAAATTACAATTCCAATATATTAATTTTTATTAGTCGGAAACATTAAACCAGTGTTTCACAAACTGTGGGGCGCGCCCCCCTGGGGAGGCGCGAGCATATTGAAAATATAAAAGGTTTAAAAAATATATATTTTTTGGAATGAAGTAAAACAAAATGCCTTACGACAAAATAAAAAATACACATTTACACTGATATAATTTATGTATATCATCTGGTTTTCCACTTTCAAAAGACTCCACTTCAAACGCTCATTAGCTATTTAGCTATCTTTGATCCTAAAACCAAATAAAAAAAGATATTTGGTTTGCTTTGCTGTAATCCTTCGATGAGAGATTTTTTTTACGTTTCTTTCAACCCCTAAAATACTACTTTTGATTATCCTCTCTTTGACCTTCAAACTTACTGGTATGTTTAACTTCGTCTCCTTTTCTTTTAGGAAAGTTGTAAATAATATTTTTCTTTTGCTTTTTTCCTTCATGTAAAGGAAATTTATGATATATGGATAAGCATATTGAGCACTTTGAACGATTATTTGGCCAAGATGTATTTTTATGAGTATTCTGAAACATATAAGGCATAATGAAAAACATTTTACACAATTATTTTTTTAGAACTGAAATCGATGTTTTTGTATCGAATACACAGTCTTTATGGAACTAAAATGAATTTTTCACATGTATGCCTCTTTTTTTTTTAGAGTGGCAAACGGTTTTTTACAATCAAGTACTTGTTTTGATCGAGTTCCCTGCACGACAATTTTTGTTCAAAAATATTTTCTATGAATATGCTATACTTTCCCCTATGATTAACTTTGTGGTTTTGATTGCCGTGTTGAACGACTTATTATGGTTTATAAATGTAAATGAACAGAATATAAAAAAATGGGCATATGTGATCTCTCTATTGAAGGAAGTTGAAACTGATCAAGCAATTGAAGAACCTGATGAAATAATGCATATTAATCGTGATGGGGAAAGTAAACATGAGAAAAGCGATAGACATGAAACGTTTGAGTTGAATTGAAATTTTCAAATGCTGCTTAAAGAATTCTGTCAAGAAAACTATGAAGATATAAATGTAACACTTCGCCCAGTCAAAAAGACACAAGCTAGAAAAGGTTCAACATGCTATTTGTAGATCAACAAAGAACAGCAAAATTACAATAACGTGAGCAAAATATGACAGTTTTGATTGAAAATAACGTTCTTGTATTGTTAGTGAAAAGTGTCTGTGATTTATGTTCTTTATTAAGGTCACGCACATTTGGAACAGTTTCTTTAGTTTTATTAGATTTTTTTCTCAAATCATTAAAGAAAAATTAAAAAGTCCTTGAAAGTAGGTAAGTTTTCTCTTAAATTATTCACTGGAATTGTGATTTTTATCGTGCATAGTAAAAATAATTATATAAAAAATTATTGGGGTGACTTAGTCACACCGCGCGACCATTAACGTTTGTGAGGAGTGGGCGCTAGCTCCCGGGTTAAAACATTTTGAAGGTTTCTCGCTTTAAATATTAAAAGTAAAACAATTATTCTTCATTGGAGTTTTACATTCGTTTTCCTTATTTAATATTAATTCTAAATGCTAATTCTGTGAGGCTTAAAATTACAGTTCGTTTTAAACTATTTATAATAGGAGCATTCATTTAAAAAATCATTTTATATTTTTGTATGCATTGTTGTGCACTTGGTTTTACTCTCCTTACAACTAAGCTATTATATCAAGAATAATGTATTATTTTTTTTAAAAATAATCGCAGAACGGGTACTTCAGCCAGTGTACTTATAAATATATCAGTACTGCACAATGTATTTTATAACTAATTTAAGAACAAGTTTAATAATTATTAGTGACTTCCATGGGCTTGTCTTGCAGAGCAAAGGTTTTCAAATGAAGGCTTAATATTAGAAATTGACACTCTGAGTTCTTTTTCAATATTTAGCTGGAGGCCGCGGTAGCCGAGTGGTATAGGTATCGGAACGTGGCTTGCCTTGTCACGAGTTCGAGCCCAGTACTATTAAAGACCCGCCGTGTAGGGCAGCGATGCACGTTAAATCTGTCGAGAGCTGAACCGTCCTCCCGTTGGTGTGGTGTGGTAGTTAGGAGAGGGGGGTGCCAGCTCAGGTGTCGTCCACGTCACTTGACCATGGTTCAAAATTACGTGGTCCGTCGCCAAAAGACGCTAATATTCGATCAATCAATCTATATTTAGCTGAGATCTATTTTTTGTCTTCAAAGCAGCCACCGCAGAAAATCCGGTTTCACAAAGGTACGATGTTGAAAATGGTAATAGTATACGCGAAATGCTTTTGTTTTCAGTGCAGAAAATTCATAATCTACTTCTGCCCAAAATTGAAAGAGAGTTTTATTACAAAATTTTATTTTAATTTCGCCACTGGATGTGAAATCTATGAAAATTTCTTCTTCTGTAGTTGAGAGCCCTTCTGGGGTATTTTGAAATGGATCTCTAACCCATTCGTAACTTTCTATCAAGTTGTTCTCAGCAAAAAAATATATTTTAAAATTTTTTGCCAACAAAGCTAAATGATATTCAATAGTTTTATAAACAACTTCCACATGTTGTTCTTCCATTTTGTAAATTTTTACACATTTATCCGCATTTTCAAACATTTCTAGGTTTTTTTCCTCTGAATTTCGGCTCCATAATTTTAATTTTCTACAAAAAGCATTAATTTTATCACTCGTGTCAAACATATGTACATTTGATCCTTGTGTGAAGTTGAAGATTCAATATATTTAATTTCTCAAATATATCGACTAAGTAGCTCAACTTCATCAGAAATAAACCACCTGGAAATTTCTCAGCTTCCGGTAGTTTTTCCTCTTCTAGAAAAATGGTAACCTCATTTCTTAATTCATAAACACATTTCAAAACTTTTCCCGCGTGATAACCCTCTTTCTTCACAATAAAATAGCAACGGTCTCATTTTTATGTAATTTACTACAGTCACAACTGTCATTAGCACAATATTCAGACCAGGACTCATTTCTTTGCAAGCCAGAGCTTCTCTGTGGATCATGCAATGTGTCCAGATGCACAGTGGAGATTTTTGTTTCACAAGTGCTTGTATACTTTTAAATCTTCCTGACGTTGTACAAGCACCATCGGTGCATATTCCGACACAATTTTTCCACCCTATGTTTGCCTCGTTTATAAAATTATTTAAAATATCAAATCATGCTATTGCTGTTGCTTTAAGTTTTATTGGTTTGCAAAAAAGTAGTTCTTCTACTGCTGACATACCATCCCAAAATCGAACAAACGCAATGAAATGAGCATCTTAATTGCTATCTGTTGCCTCGTCAAGCTGAATTGAAAACAATTTATCACGCAACTTACCGAAAAGCTGTTGCTCTACATCTTCAGCGATATCGTCAATTTGACGGGAAACAGTATCATTTGATAGGGGTTTGGACTGCAACTCTTTGGCAAAATTGTCTCCAAACATAGTTTTTACGATCTCAATTGCCTCAGGCAAAAAAGCTCTTCGGCAATAGTGTGAGGCTTTCTACATCTGGCTATTTTATATGGTACTTTGTAAGAAGTAAGTAAAGCTTTTTCATTCACTCTGATAAAGTTTTTTTAAAAAACGTTTTTTTCTTTTTCATATGATTTTAATTTTGATTCAAAGAACTCTCGAGGTTTGTTAATGTACTCACCATGAAGCGTTTTGAAATGTCTTTTAAGTTTATTAGATTTCATACTGTCTGCTGCGAATATTTTTGAGCAAATAACACACAGGGGCTTTTCTTCTCCATTTACTTCAGTAAATTAGAAAATTCAGTAAATCCAAAATTCACGTATTCTTGAGACTATTTCCTTGATTTAATTTTAGGAACTATGCTCGTCTGTGCACTTGTTGATGCTTTATTATCGTCGAATGTTCGCTTACGACTTAAAAATTAATCCATGATTTTTTTTTGTTTCAATCTTTTGCAATAATACTTAACACCGTGGATTACAAATAACGCGCAAATTATGAAATGTACATTCAATATAGATTTGGTAGCTATAAAAGCATCGAATCGACCACGACTGACTGGAATTGTACGAGGTACAGCATTATTACATGTTTTGCTCAGACGTCCGATAGTTTGGCCAGACTCACGCAGACGCTCGCGAGAATGCCAGATGTGATGGATATGATACAGCGCAACATAAAGTAGACTATTTTTCAATTTCTACTATAAGTTCACTCTCTCATATACACTGCTGGACAATTGCTAAGGACGGATAACACTTTCATCCATAGCAACCACAAAATGAAAGGAAGCAAAATGTGGAAAATTAGAATAAGTGCGGGATATTAGTAAGAAGAAGTATGAGTATGCAATTTTTTTCCCACGTCTGTTCATCACGTGATAGCGTTCATAAGAGCTTTAAAGGTTTTGACGCGTGTGGACAGTTGTTGTTTCAAGTCAAAGTTTTACAAGAAAGATTTAATAGACGAACTTAAAATTTTTCGCATGTCTTCCGGACATCACATAGATGATTTTATGAGTGGCCGAATTATTGGAAAGATCGAAGAAGGGCGAAAAATAACAGTTGTTGCCAGGAAGTTCGACATCGCTCACAGCGTTGTTTCACGGCTGTGGAAGTAATTTAAAACTACTGGAATGTGTAGTAGACGGCACGGGGGAGGTCGTGTTAGAAGTACGACGCCTGCAGTAGACAGATATATCGTCCTATCAGCAAAAAGGAACAGGCGCACCACAGCTCAGCAGGTGGCAAATCAGTTTCTTGCTGACTCAGGAAAGCAGATCTCCCGAAAAACTGTTGCCAGACGTTTGAGGGGAGGAGGACTATACGCACGCAGACCTGTTGTGTGTGTCCCATTGACCAGACAGCACCGTACTGCCCGTTTGAAATGGTGTCGTGAGCATCACAATTGGACTGAACAGGACTGGGCATGCGTACTATTCTCAGATGAGAGTAGGTTCAGTCTGTCATCGGATTGTAGACGCCAACTGATCTGGCGCGAGAGTGGTACTGCTTATCGTCCAGAAAATATCCAGGAAAAGGACCGATATTCGACATGCAGTATCATGGTGTGGGCCGGCATCATGATCAATGGCCGCAAGCGCCTACATGTGGTTGCGAATGGGACTATGACGGGCCAACGATACATTGATGAAGATCTACTTCCTCATGTTTGTCTTTTCCGTGGTGCTGTCGGTGATAAATTTGTTTTTATGGACGACAACGCAACATGTCATCGAACACTCGCTGTTCAGGATTGTCTGGACAGCGAGGGTATTCAACGTCTCATATGGCCAGCGTGTTCTCCAGATCTAAACCCCATTGAAAATGTGTGGGATGCTTTGGGAGGCAAGTTGCTGGTCGAAACTATCCTCCGACAAACAAGAACACCCTCATCCGTGCACTCACAGAGGAATGGGATAAATTGCCTCAACAGCTGCTGGATAATGTTGTGCAAAGTATGGTACGATGTGTGGAATGTTGCATAACACTCCACGGTGGACATATCCCGTACTGATACCTTTCTTTAAGGTGCCTGCTGACTTTTAGATGCATTGTTCCATTTCTCCGTACGCAGATCAAATGAACATTTTTTTTTTTCTTTCAGATGTTTCACAGCTTTTGTACTTTCCAGAACAATAAATATTCTTTATTCTAATGTCTGAACAGTGTGGCAACTATATTTTATCCTACTAGGCCTCATGTCTCGCTTAATGTTATGCTACATAGTAATTTGTGATCCGTCCTTAGCAATTGTCCAGCAGTGTATATCTTGTTCAAATTTTCAATCGTTGATAAAATACTTTCTATTCATTCATTCAAGTTTAAACACATTTTTTAAAACTTGTAGTGGATGACACTTCATGTTAATACAGTTCTTTCAAATTTTAATTCATTAATTAAATTAAAAAATGGATAAATGGTAACAAACAAAAATTATGGTCCAAAAGCGTTTATAGAAGGGAAAACTTTTCGTGTTGTCCCCTGTAACGCAATGGATAGCGCGCTGGGCTTCTAATCTGAAGGGCGGTAGTTCGAATTCCATCTGAGATGGCCTAATTTCTGAGAATGTGTGAGATTTCTTCTTTACTGTACACACACACACACACTATTTTCTTACACTAATTAAATTTAATTAATAAATAAATAGCAACAAAAAAAGAATAGTCCAGTACTCCATATATAAAGGGTGTGTTTTTTAGACGTATAGAACTTTAAATTGCAATAAAACAACGATGTATTATTTGATTGACATGAATTTTTTTTATTCGAAAGATAATCTTTTGGCATTACATTTTAAATATGATCAAGCAAGGCATAGATTCGTCGAATGAGCCCAAAACGAGATTGCCATTTTTCCCGATTTTCATAAGCGAATTTTGTTTAGCGATGAAGCGCACTTCTGGTTGAATGGCTACGTCAACAAACAAAACTGCCGCATTTGGAGTGAAGCTAATCCACAAGTGTATGTCGAAACACCGTTACATCCAGAAAAACTGACTGTTTGGTGCGCTTTATGGGCTGGTGGAATCATTGGTCCGTACTTCTTCAAAAACGATGAAGGCCACAACGTTACAGTCAATGGTGATCGGTATAGAGCCATGATTACTAACTTTTTCAGTCCTGAATTGAACAATCATGATGTCCAGGAGCTGTGGTTCCAACAAGACGGCGCAACATGTCACATAGCTCGTGCCACAATCGATTTATTGAAAGACACGTTTGGTGACCGCCTAATTTCACGTTTTGGACCTGTGAATTGGCCTCCTAGATCTTGTGATTTAACACCGCTAGACTATTTTCTGTGGGGCTATGTAAATTCATTGGTCTATGCGGCTAGGCCACAAACGCTTGACCATTTGGAAGACAACATTCGCCGTGTTATTGCCGATATACGGCCACAAATGTTGGAAAAAGTCATCGAAAATTGGACGTCCAGATTGGACTACATCCGAGCCAGCCGTGACAGTCATATGCCAGAAATCATATTTAAAATGTAATGCCACAAGATTATCTTTCGAAAAAAAAATTCATGTCAATCGAATAATACATTGTTGTTTTATTGCAATTCAAAGTTCTATACCTCTAAAAAAAAACCCTTTAGAAAAGAAAATGAAAAATGGCAAGGAAAACCGCTTTCTCTTTTGTCGCTTAACATTGTGATTCTGTCATATGTATTACATATTTGTATTAATTGTAACTATTTAATAAAAAGTAACTAAAATATAAATTTTTTTTTGTTGGCCTAAGTAGAAATTGGCTTGAAAATTTATTTTTATATTACTTTTTCTAATGACATTTGTACTTTTAGAAATGAATGATGGAGGAAATAAATCTTTAATTAAATATCATTTTGCAATCTGTTCCAATTTAAAAAGTAAGAGAAAGGAAAAGTAACATAACATTATAACTATTACTAAAAAGTAATTTGCCTAACATATATATTACTTAAAAGTAACATATACAAAATTTAATACTCAAAGTGAATTATTATTGCATTCAATAAATTATTATTTTTTTGGGGGGGGGATGAAAATTATGATTGAAAATTGGGTCGCCAGTAATGAAAGTTTGAGAAGCACTGCATTAAACTTTATTGTAAATTGCAAGTGTACGAAAACTTTTGTGGTCTATTGTACATATTTATAAGAATTGCTCTAAATGAAGATATGCTTTAATTTCAGCTGCAAAAGTTAAAACGATATTGTAACAAAAATTACATAATTTTCAAGTGGCTGTTTAGAATAAACTTGCTAAACCTGATTCAAATGTTATAAGGATTAATAAAATTTTACTAAAAATCGCTCTCTCTAATAATTAATAATATATCTATATATTAAAACATTTTACTCTTCTATTTTTAGTTTATAGTATAGTTGCAGTTCAACATTTGTTGTTCCAGTTTCATTTAAGGTTTTTTTAAAATTTAATCTTAATTTTTATTTTATAAACATACCATATTTCTAATGAACTTCTATACAACAAATAAATAATGAGAAGTTATAAACAATAGTTCAGCAGTAAAGTTATAAACAATAAACGCATAATATTTATAATAGGGTATTAGATTCACACAAACTGAAACATTTAGCATTATTCTCAACAAAGCTTATCGTGAACATATAATTTTTATTGCACTTTTTATATTATAATTACATTGAATGTAGCCAGTAATTTACGAAAATGAGGTATTTGAATACCAACACCGCAAATAATAGGAATCGATGTGGGAAGTGGCAAATGGCATGTATCTTACGGAGTTCCTGTCCCTGAAAGGGACGTACCTCCTCATCAGAATTGATAAGTTTAGAGCCGAATTAATGGGGTGACAAGGTGAGAAGAAAAAATTTCAGATATAATTAAATGGGCAGACCAGGTCTGCTAAAGAACAGTGGCGGACGTAATCCGCACACCGAGGAAAGAAAGTCCCAGCTTGCTGCAATTTGATTGGCCGTAGCCGTTTGAATGCAGAGAAGTGGGCGTGGAGATGGATTGGGTCGATCCGAAAATAAACGACCCGAAACAAGGAGGTCTTGGAATTAAATAAAATTCCAAGATCCCATAGAATAAAGAGGGGGGAAAAATTTTGAATAAAAATTTAAATCAACCAACTTGCACATTGCCTGTAAAAATGGGGGGTGGGGCTAAAAAACAAGAGTATATAGGACTAGTCGCGGTATAAGAATTTATATAACGCAATGAAGTCATATAAGTGATAAAACATGATGATAAATGATAATAGGAAACAAGGAATATCCAGTTCTCAAAAATATGACGATCGTTCCGAAGGACGATTTAATTTATGATTGCTGGATGTGAAACAAATTTTAAGAAAGATTCTAGATAGATAGTACCGTGCCTCCATCTGGTGGCTGGAAAGGAAAGCAGAAGCGAGAACAACCGCAAAATTGAATCCGATCGGATCACCCTCTCGGATTCCGACCGCGGTGAACATCGCTTCAGAAAAACATTCATGCCGCGACTCTCGGCGCGTAGTTAGGATTTACTTCTAGCAGTGAGAGCTTTTATTTTTAAGTAGAAACAAAAATCGGTGTCTCCAACGAAATCGACCATTACACTTCTGACCTTATTTGTTCCTTTATCTATCAAAGCTGGCAGTTAAAAGATTCATGTTTGTTTTTTTGTGTTTATGTCGATCCTGCTTTCATCAAAATCACTCTATACGCAAAGCCATTAAAATAACTCCGCATCGGAAATGAAACAGTTAACTACGATCCATTGCGCAAGCTGTATGAATTAAAAAATCAGTTTTCGGTGTTCCGCGAAATTTTTTGACTATCGATTTGTTAATGTTAAAAATAAGAAATGTTTGTTTCTAAAGCGAAAAGTCGTCGCTCATTCTTGATGAGTGGGTGTAAAGCAACTAAAACATACCCCCACATGTTTCATCCGTATTAGCAACATATTTTCTTTTGTATTCCATTTGTTACCAAGTAAGTTGTTTCTTTTATACAATTCCTTTGCTCTTTTATTATAATTGTCACCAAATATTATATATAATCATGATATCTGATGTGTATGAAGAATTCGTCAGAAAAATTGAATGTTTATTTGAAATTTCTCCACTGCCCGATAGGAAATTACTTAGGAAAGGGATAGTTAACCCAAAGGATTAATTGACACTTTATTGAATGCTGTGACTCTGAAGCACTTGTAGATAGTATAATTTTCAGCAAAAAATATTAATGTCAATATTTACATATCTGTCTTGCCCTATGCTAAAATCCTACCTTATCCTATTTTAGTATTATTTTTGTTGCCAAGCTGGTGACCCTTCTTTTCTAATTTTGAAACAAGAGATTGTTATTAATGACCATTAGTAATTACCAATCAGTAATTGGCTTTGCCAGCCCTGCTAACAGTGGTTATTGAGCCATTTGCATCTTTTCCAAGCTTGGTTGTTAACTGACAACTAGGTACAGATACCAGTTGCTGTTTGAAATGAGCTGGGTTCAAGGCTTAACAGGCTTTTTTTTTTATTCTTTGGAAGCTAAAGGGACAAAATATATATATTGAATGCTAGTAGATTTACTTGTTGCAAATTATGAATGTATCTGAAATGTGGGAATGGAATGCATCTGCGAGAAAAGAATGTAATTGATAGTTGTGAATGGAGAGAGATGCTTTTTGATAGTAGGAGAGAATCTGCATGATGTGTGTTAGAGCATACAGAAAGGTATGTTGTTTAGTCATTTGAGTAATTTTGGAATATATTCTTACACTTTTTCTAGAAACTAAATTTTTTGGGAATTTGTTCTTAAAAATTTCTGCTTTTCTCCCTCATATATTTTCTTTTAACAAAATGTTCACCATTTCCTATTTTTCAAAAAATAAACCTAATATACTTTCTTGGAATTGTTTCATAAGTTTTAAAATGTTCTATTGTTGTCTTCAGTTGTCAGCTTATTATTTTTAGAATGATCTTCATTTTCTATTTTTTGAAGCTAAATTTTACATGAATTTATTCTAAAAGTCATGACATTTTTCAATTTTTGCTACTATAGGTAAAATGCCATGTTTTCCCCTGGTCTCGATGAGAAAAATGAAACTTACTTATAAGTGTGGATAATTTTTAACTTCTGTTTACATATTAAACTACAAAAAAATTGTTTTCAAACTTTATGAAATTTTTTTATGCAAAATATATTCTCCCAGAAAACTTTCAGATGTAGAAAGGGATTGCTAAAAAAGTTATTAAAATAATTAACTAAGTTTTACTGTATGTGTGTTATGATAGAATTGTTTTCGCCAAAGTATTTTAATTTCAATTCAATTATCAAAGTATTATAAATTTTTATGTATTAAATAAGTATTTAATACTTAAAATTTTGTAATAACATACTACTTTATTTTGTAATAATTTAATACATATAATAAATATTCATTTAAATCAGTTTTATATAGCGACTAGAACAAAAAGTTTTATTTTTTGTAAAATATAAATATTTATCTTTTAGATCCTTATACATATGTTAGTGTTTTTATAATATTTTTTTTTTACAGAAAAGAAACACGTCAATTTTTTAAAATTTTCTGATTATCTTTTTGTTCTAAGTAGGTTTCTGTAATGTAATTTTTTTATATAAATTTTCAGCACTTTGTTCCTTTTGGTTTTAAAGAATATTTATATATATATATATATATATATAAAATTTATATATATATATAATTTATATATATATATAATTTATATATATATATATATAATTTATATATATATATAATTTATATATATATATAATTTATATATATATATATATATATTTATATATATATATAATTTATATATATATATAATTTATATATATATATAATTTATATATATATATATATATAATTTATATATATATATATATATATATATATTATATATATATATATATATATATTATATATATATATATATATATAATTTATATATATATATTTATATATATATATATATATAATTATATATATATATATAATTTATATATATATATATAATATATATATATATATATATTATATATATATATATTTATATATATATATATATATTTATATATATATATTTATATATATTTATATATATATATATATTTATATATATATATTTATATATATTTATTCAAATATTATATTTATATATATTATATATATATATATTTATTTATATATATTTATATATATATTATATATATATATATTTATATAATATATATATTATATATATATATATATTTATATTTATATATATATATATATATATATATTATATATTGGCTATGTCTATATATATGTTATATTTATATAATATAATATATATATATTATATATATATGTTAGATTATATATATATATATAATTTAATAAATAATATTATATATATATACCCTATATATTTACCAGCATTATATATATATATATATATTTATATATATATCATATATATATATTTATATATATATATATTTATATATATATTTATTATATATATATATATATATATTTATATATATATATATATATATATATATATATATATATATATATATATATATATATTTATATATATATATATATATTATATATATATATATATATATTTATATATATATATATTTATATATATATATTTATATATATATATATATATAATTTATATATATATATATATATTTATATATATATATAATTTATATATATATATTTATATTTATATATATATATTTATATATATATATATATATATATATTTATATATATATATATATATATATATATATATATATATATTATATAATTTATATATATATATATATATATATAATTTATATATATATATATATGTATATATATATATATATATATATATATATATATATATATATTATATATATATATATATATATATTATATATATATATATATATATTTATATATGTATATATATATATTTATATATACTTCCATAAAATTTTGTATATATAATCTTTTTACTATGTATACTGATATGTAAAGCAGCTACAAATATCCTCATATATCAATTTGTTTTAATCAAGAAATATATTTTGCACATGGATACTTTAATAACATTTGATTTTTCAAGGATGGTGGCATAACTAGGAAAGCATTTGCAAGAAAATCATAACCCATACATAGAGC
Source organism: Trichonephila clavipes (assembly GCA_019973935.1). Lineage (NCBI taxonomy): Eukaryota > Metazoa > Arthropoda > Arachnida > Araneae > Nephilidae > Trichonephila > Trichonephila clavipes. The sequence continues at coordinate 3,807,763 of BMAU01018568.1, read as the reverse complement.
AATACATTTTTAACTTTATGTATATAAGTTATATTTTGGTAGGTGTCTCATGTTTATATGGAAGTGGTAAAAAATTCTTTGGAACTTACCGATGCTAAAAACATGTTCTATGGCAGTACTCCGCAACCTTTTTATGGCTGCAGACCTGTTAACGTTTGATAATTGTACCATGGCTCGCTGAGGGTGGGACACGTTGATTGTTTATATTTTAGATTATTTTGATTTAGTTTCATTTAAATATGCCTTCAGAATAAAATATAGTTACACCAAAAATGAATAAAAGTGATTTAACGTGGAATGTAAAGTGATTTCAGTGGAAAGTTGCGCAAATCCGAGAGAAATGCACCACTTTAAATAAAATGGCAATAGTTGAATGTTCTTTAGGTGACCCAGCACCATTTGATCTACGAACCGGGGTTGTGGATCACTGTTCTATGGTATAGAAATGAGAACAAAAATAGTTTCAAAATTTAATATTGCCTCAAAGGTGCTGAATTTTCTGAAAAATGCAAAGACTTATTTTTAGTGAAAAGATTTTAAATTCAAAATAAAATTATTTGTCTACAATATAAATAACCAAAAGAAATTATTATTGCTAAGTAAGTATTGAGTAAAGAAAAGTACATTGCAACGTTTCATTAACCCAGCTCTGTCACCCTGCTGCGTCAAATCAGTTGAATTCAAGCTTTATTCATTTTTATCTTGCACTGTAATTTTAACACAGTAGGTGTTTTTTGAAATTATTCTAAGAATGCTATTAAAGGGATCTGATATTTTTTCTTGTAACTAATTATTAGGTGTTCCCTGGTCACAATAAATGTTAAAATATACTAAAGTGACTATTTTTCTTTTTAACAAAATTTACTTTGTCTTTTTACCATAAAATTGCTTAAATACCTAAACTTCATTCTCTTCATTGCAGTACTTAACATAAAAATTAGTTTATTTTATTTTCCCCTTGATCTATTTTTCAGAGAACCTTCTTTTCACGTAGAAAGCTTTTAAAATAGTGGGGAAAAAATTTTTATTCCCCCTAATATATCGGGTTTTTTTTTCTCAATGTTTTTCAAAAACCTCTCCCATGAAAGCAGTCTGTATACTCTACTATTCGAGGAAGTAAGTACATAATATTTTTGTGAGAACTACTTACTGTTAAACAAATAAAATTATGTTTTAGAAAATACAAGTAATTTGATTTCTTAAATTTACATTTATAAGTATGTTTAAATTCACTTATATAACTTGATTGGGTTAAGTATATTGAATGTAAATACAATGTTGGTCTATAAAAATTTCTTTCTTTTTTTATTCACTTGCTTGAGCAAATAAAAGTTTTATTACTTTTCTTTTTTGCATAAAAATTAGCGGAAGTTTTATTTGTCTTTCATTTTCTCCAAGAACCATGAAATACAGTGGTGGCAAGAAATCCTGAACGCACTCATTTTTTTCGTAATTTTTGTGTTTGACTTCATTTTTGTTATGAAATTATTGCACTGTCTTAAATATTGTTATTGATTTTAATGTTATTTTTTCATGCTGATTTCAAAAATCTGTTTGTAGATTTCATTTAAAGTAACTAGTTTTATTGATATGTTGAAAAAACCTTGACAAGAGAGCGCAAGGTCACTGTAAGAATGAGTGAGTGTGTTTTCCACCAATGAAATGCTCCGTTATTTCAACCAATCAGAGAGCAGTAGCGATAAAGCGTTGAAAGAAAAAGGTGAAACATGGTTTATTGTATTGAATGCAGTTGTGTGTTTGTGGAAAATAGTGTATTGAAAGCAATTTGAAGTGTGTTTGTGGAAAATATTGGAATTATGGCTGAATGTTCATATCTGCCTGAGAATAAAAGGTACAAAATAATACATTTAAAGGAAGAAGGTTATTCTATGCGCCAAATTGCTGCTAAAGTACCATGTGGCCTTTCTACTGTTGTGAGAACTTTGAAAAGATTTTCTGAAACAAATTTTATTGAAGACGGGGGGGATCATGACGACTAAGAAAAACATCTTTACCTGAAGACAGGTTATTGCACAGAATTTCACTTTCAAACAGAAAGCTTAATTCCTCACAAATTTTGAAACAATGGACTTTGACATCAAAATGTGAGAGTGTGCCCAAGAACTGTTAGAGGAAGACTGCTGTAAATTGGGTTACGAGGCTGTAAAGCGCGCCCAAAACCATTATTGACTGAATTTCAACGCAATAGGCGATTGACGTGGGCAAGGGAACATTCATTATGGACTATTAAAGACTGGGAAAAGGTAATATTTGGTGACGAGAGTCAGTTTTGTATTTCTAGCAACCAAAGTAGTGCCTATGTAAGACAACACACTCATGAGGAATTCAGCCCTCAGTGTCTGAAGCCCACAGTAAAGTACCCGACAAAAGTGATGGTATGGGGTTGCATGTCTTCTCATGGTGTTGGAAGACTTCACATCGTTAGCAGAACAATGAAAGCCATGGATTACATTGAAATACTACAAAATAAATTGCTACCAACTGCGAGAGATCTTTTGGGGAATCAGTCATGGATTTTTCAGGACGATAACGCCCCTTGTCATCGGGCAAAGGTAGTCCAGAAATGGTTGAAAGACCATACTGTGAATAGAATAAAATGGTCAGGACAGTCTCCCGACCTTAATCCGATAGAGAACTTATGGTTTAAAATTGGTTATGAAATTTCAAAGAAAAAACCTTCAAACAAACGTGAATTAATTGAAGCTTTAATATTTTCCTTCTTCCCATATTGTCATGAAAGATCTTCTTTTGAAATTGGTGCATTCCATGCCAAAAAGATGTAGAGCCGTAATTAAAGCAAACGGCTGGCCCATAAAATATTGATTTTCTAACATGTGACAACAATGTAATTTTCAAAATGCTTATATATATATATATTAAATATACCGTATTTGTCAATTTTTCTTTACATATTATGTTATTCTATGTTTTATTCTGCACATATTTCACATTATTGTGTTCAGGCAGCTTTACTACAAAAAATATTTTAGTCATTAAGAAACTGGAAGTAGATTTCAAATCAGCATAAAAAAATACATTAAAATCAATAACAATATTTAAGATAGTGCGATAATTTCATAACGAAAAAAGAAGTCAAACACAAAAATTACGCTAAAAAATGAATGTGTTCAGGACTTTTTGCCACCACTGTATTCACTTTCAGCTATTTGAGCTTTAACATAAGCGACTTAAGTGTCTAAATGTTACGATAAATAAAGCTGTAGTGGAAATAAATCAATTTGAATTCTTTTAAAAATGTATTCAACTGATATAGAAAAAAAATAATATTAACAGTAAACGTATTATTCAAATTTAACTTAGTTGGAAGCATTTGTCCTTGAAACAATGTTGAATAGGTTTTTATTTTCAGTACATTAACAGCAGAAAATTCTGTGGTAATTCCAGATGATTGAGTATATAATTGGCAATACCATTTGATACAAAAAATTCATGAAAATTTTACAGCATGCATCAAGTGTTAAATATTATAATTGGGAAAATTCTCTGACACTATTAATTAAAAGGAGGATTTTTGTGTGACCACCTTAAAATTGTGCTCTTCATACATCAGAGAAAAATATTAAACTTCGAGAAATTCCAATTGTAATATTGTGCAAAGAACAAATTTCATTGTAATAATACTGAAAGTTTTTTAATAATATTTTAAAGAATACCAAAAACTAATATACGTGGTTATCTAGAGAAAATATTAAAAAAAAAGGATTATTTTCTTGAAAGTACAGAAAACAAATATTCATAATGCTTGTTATTCAAAAAACAATTTTTGCTGAGGATAACACAAGACTTTTAGGCCATCTCCAGCAATATTCCAATCCATGTGCAGTCAAAAGTTAAGCAAATTTAGCAGCATTTCTTGCATAGTAACACTGAAATTGGGAAATAAATATAAATTAAAATTTATGCAAAGAAGTGTATTATTTTTTAGTATGAAGAGAATTTTTGCATTGACATGTAAAATTTTATTCTATACCCTCAAGAGTTATAGTGAAATTCAACAATTTTTTTTTTTTTTCATGATTGTATAAATTTTTTAATTTCCCAAGCCGAAGCTATGTCTGTATTCTGGTTAAGAGAAGTATGATCAAATTACATATTTTACTACCTGGATTTATAGGTTGCTTTTGTAAGCCACATTTTAAAGTAAGAAATAGGCTATTTGTAATGGGTGTTACTGTTAACCATATTCATATAACGAGGGCCATACTGTAGCTCTCATCCAACTCTCAGAACTTTATATATTTTAGCTTTTATAAAAGTAATATGCATTGGCTCCTCTACATGGCAGATTTTTAGTTGCCACAGGACTGCGGGCCATGGCACATATGAAACAATGCCTTTTTTCAAAATTGCAGCAAAGAATATTTGGCAAATATAGTCTATTAATTCCTTGAATAAAGTTATTGTTTTCATTATCTCTCTCAGTTATGAAATATCAATATATTTATTTCTTTTATGTTCCCATGTCTGCACAGAATAGTCTTATTCTTGCTTAATTTCTTGTGTAGATTATTCTCTTCATTAAAAAAGTGTAAATCAAATTATGGGAAATCTTATTCTGAATTTGAAGTATTATAAAAAAAACTTTAAAAGTCCTTGTGTGAAAAAACTTTTTATACTTTTAGAAATCATCTTCTATGGTATACTAATATATTGTTAAAAATTATGAATCATGTAGATTCTTGTCAATAGCTTTTTTGTTGGTTTTAATCTCAGCAATATATAATTTAAATCATTAATCAGACTGGTAAAATAAAGGTCTTACAATGCTTCCTCTCCTCCCACAATTTTATGTATTGTTTTGTGTACAAACTTTCATAGAATTTTCCTCCCAGTTATTGATATTTTATCATAACATTCCTTTAGTTTTTTTATAATATAGCTTTTGGAAATCTAATTATAGCTGTGAAGAATGACTTGAAATTTATTTTAACTCTAATATTTAATATATATTTCAGTTTTTTGTTCATTAATCAAAAAGGCTATCTAAAAACCAACTAATTTCTTCAAATTTGAGGGGAAAAAATTCTTGGCTGATTCTTTCAAGTTCTCATATCTAGCTGAATTTGTTTTTCCGCCATAAATCATAATGTAGAATAAAATTCTGCTTATATATATATATATATATATATTCAACATTGTACTGAAGATTATATTTTTTATTCTTTTACAGAAGGATGTTAATGTGAACGAATGTTCTGAACAAGACTGCAAGACCCATTTCCTTCATTGTTAACTTTAAATACTTATTTATGTAATCACATCTCCGGGGGAAAAAACTTGCACATTTGATATTAGCAAAATGGCTTTGTCTCTATTTGATAACTCAAGGCATCATTTGCATGTTCATAATATTAAAAAGTCTGATGTTTGTGAAATGTGCAACAAAGGATTATATCTAAGATTAGTAACTTAAAAGCATATTTACAGATTTATACTGAGGAAAAGCATTATGTGTTTGTGAAATATGCATCAAGTCTTCATCTATAAGGAGTTGATTACAAAGACATTTACTGATTCATTCCATGGAAAAGCCTTATGTTTGTTATGTGTGCAACAAATGCTTTTCTGAATCTGATCAGTTAAAAGCACATTTATGTATCCATACCAAGGAAAGCCCTTACATTTGTGAAATATGCAACAAGGGTTTTTCTCAAAGTGGTAATTTAAAAAAACATTTACGCATTCATACCAAGGAAAAGCCTTATGTATGTGAAATGTGCAAAAAGTGTTTTTCTGACTCTGGTAATTTAATAAAACATGTACGTATTCATACCAAGGAAAAACCTTATGTTTGTGAAACATGCAACAATGGTTTTTCTGACCGTAGTAGTTTAAAAGCACATTTACGTACTCATACTAGGGAAAAGCCTTATGTTTGTGAAATATGCAACAAATGTTTTTCTCAAAATTCTGATTTAAAAAGACATTTACGGATTCATACCAAGGAAAAACCTTTTGTTTGTGAAATGTGCAACAAATCTTTCTGTGTAAGTAGTACTTTAAAAAGACATATACGTACTCATACTAAGGAAAAACCTTATGTTTGTGGAATATGCAACAAGTCTTTCTCTCATAGTGGTTCACTAAAAGAGCATTTACGTATTCATACCAAGGAAAAGCCTTATGTTTGTGAAATATGCAACAAGAGTTTTTCTCAAAATGCTGTTTTAAGAGGACATTTACGGATTCATACCAAGGAAAAACCTTTTGTTTGTGAAAAATGCAACAAGTGTTTCTCTAGAAGTGGTAAATTAAAAAGACATGCACGTACTCATACCAAGGAAAAGCCTTACGTTTGTGAAATATGCAACAAGCGTTTTTCTGAAAACAGTAGTTTAAAAAGACATTTATTGATTCATACGTAGAAGAAAACATTTGTTTGTGAAATGTGTAATAAAGCTGTTTCTCGAAATATATTGATTTAAAAAGACATTTTACTGATTCATGCCAAGAAGGGAAAAATTTCTTGTGTAGTATATGCTACAATGGTCTCTAAAACTAGTCATCTAAAGCACAATTCCATATTCACAGGAAGGAAAAGGTTCTTGCTTATGAAATATGTAACATTGCTTACTCTCAGCAAATTTCTCTAAGATATCTTACTTTTTAAAACCAATAAAAAGTCTCAATTGTGGAATATTTTTAAGAGTTAAGTATTTCTTTTGTTATAATTTTAGTAATTACTTATGTGTGTGAATATGTAACAAATAGAAAATCTTATATATATTGGTTTTTCCAAAGAATTGTTTTTATATTTCACAGTATTTTAAGTCATATTTTTTCAAGACATTATTGTTCTCTTAAAGTAAGACGATTATAAAAAAAAGAAACATTTTTGTTTGATAATGATTTGTATATCTTTAAATAGGAAAACATAAAAAAGTAAAAAATAGTGATGTATTTGTACTTATACAGAGTAACATATCGTTTTTCCATGTTAACAACTGTACCAATAAATGGCGACTCCTACTTACATCTGTACTGACAAAAGCAATTCAGTCTAGTTTTGGAATTAAGCGATTAAGACAGCAAAAATGGTATGTGCCTTCTTCATTACATATTATTTGATTTATATTGTTTTTGTCTAATCTTTCTTCGTTGTAACCAATTTTACATATACTATGTTTAAAACTAATAAACCCTTATTATCAACTTTCCATTTTCTTGCGTCTTACAGTGGCACCCAACTAATTATGTCTCAATCATCTCTTAATTAATTGTTACTGACAATTAAATTATCATCCTGGCAGTTCAATGTTGCATGACCTTAATTTTTTTATTATCACCCTGGTAATGTAATGTTATATGATCTTTATTTGACTTATTGTTTTAACTTTATCCAGAATATAAATTTATCAATCCTAATACAAAGACTTTTATCTTGTTTAAAGTGATTGTATACATGTATTTTGTATTCAACTAATATGTTTATTAACACCTTGCATGCTAGTAATTGCGAATTTAAATGTCAGTTTGTATGAATAAGTGTCAGTTTTATTTTGTGTTCAATTCATTATATTATTAAACTTAAATAAAGTTCGAAAGTTTATTGGTGCTTAATTTTAAACACTTTTTAAAATTTCAACTTTATGAAATGTTCTTTGATATAGATATTCTAAGTATATAGAGCTCTGTCTAATTTCATAATTGAAATAAAATACACTCAGGAACATTGACAATAGCGACCCAAGAAGGAAACTAAGTACAATCGCGAAACTTTGCAAATAAGTACAGCGTAATGTGATGTGCAAATGATCCAAGTTTTGTTCCAATACGCATGCTCATACACGCCGAGGTGGCGCTACAATCAGGAAGAGGGTGCTCTATAAGCCAGCGCAAATTCGAAGATTCATAAACGTGACGATTACCCGCCGATTGTAGGAAGACTTTGGTAAGCGAAACATGCCAGGTAAACGTGCTAGAAGACATTTCTCACAGTTAAGCGAGTTTGAGAGAGGCCTGATCATCGGGATGAAAACTGCAGGCTGGTCGACGCGCCGTGTTGCTGGGCAGGTGGATCGTTCGGAGTGTGCCGTTAGAAATTGTTGGGAGCAGTGGACACGAGAAGGTACCCACGCGCGGAAAACCGGGTCTGGAGCAACCAGGAAGACCACGAGGACAGAGGATCGAAGGATCGTGCGGCAAGCACTTGTGGAACCCACAGTGACTCGTTCAACGATACGAGCAGACGTAGGCGTAGCAATTGTTCCACAAACCATTTCCAGACACCTTGCTGAAGCAAATCTTAAATCCAAGCGCCCTTTCCGTGTACTCCCTTTAACACCGTAACATCGGTAACTGCGTCTACAGCGGTGCCAAGCCAGATCAATGTGGAATGTCACAGATTGGCAAAAAGTTGTGTTTAATTATGAATTCCGGTTTGTTTTGGAGACAGATGATAACCGTGTACGGGTGTGGAGGTGGCCTGGTGAGCGGTACAATTTCCCTTGCACTGTTCTACGTCACACTGCGCGCACAGCTGGTGTAATGGTCTGGGGAGCCATAGCCTATGATAGCCGGTCCACTTTAATTGTGATGCGTGGAACCTTAACGAGCCAACGTTACGTTGATGATATTCTTCGACCCCACGTAGTACCTTTCCTAAATGGTATCCCAGGGGCAATTTTCCAGCAAGATAATGCTTGCCCGCATACAGCAAGAGTTGCTCAAGACTTCCTACGTCATTTTCAGACTCTTCCATGGCCGGACCGCTCCCCCACTTTTCCCCTGTAGAGCACGTGTGGTATCAGCCAAAACGGCAGATGCCATCGTGTCACTCTGTACATGATATAGAGTTGGCTGTTCAAGATTTGTGGGCCCATCTGCCTCAGGACAACATAAGGTGTCCAATCAACTCAATGCCGGACCGTGTAGCGGCATGCTTTGTAGCTGGAGGTGGTCCAACGCGCTATTAAAGTTGCCCAGTATTTGTGTCGTTGCACACCCTGTATTCGTTTAATTGTCTTGTTTTTGAGATCAAGTGAATCTCTCATCTGTGTCAGTATGTGTATTAAATTTCATTTCAATCCTGTGCTTTCTTCTTGGGTCGCTATTTTCAATGTTCCTGAGTGTAGTATGATTCAACTTCCAATAATCATTTAATTTCCAAGAATGAGTGTAATCATAAATATGCCAATGACCTTGAAAAAATAAGTGAACTGTACCTTTTTGATGCAAACTATAATGATATTATTTCTTCATCATATACTCATTGGGAATCAAGAACCATTAAATGAAAGTCTGAAAAACTTTTAACATTAAAACAAACAGTTAAATTCCGAAACCTAACATATTAATCCAACATTCAATCATGTTAACATCTTAAGAAACATTCCTATTAATAATCCCTTAAATAAGCTGATCACATGCATTTTTATATTAAGGGAAGAACTTGCGCCATAAGAGAAAAGAACTTTATTCAAAGCTTTATGTAAATTAGATAAGACACAATCTTCCTGCCTGACTAAAAGGTATGACTTTGCACTTTCAACAGAGATGCTTCATGAGATCTGAAAGAGACAGCCAAATCCTAAGGATCCTTTCTTTGGATACCTTATACCCTGAGGATGAATGGTTATACGTTTTCACAAACTTTTCCAAGTTGACAAATAATAATACAGGTGCTGGACCTATACTCCAATAGGAATTCACAGGACTGCTTTTGATGCTAAAATTACAGATATATATTGCTCTATCTCAAATTCTTTGCCACACAGATCATGTTTCAAAGGTAGTTATTTTAAGTGACTCAAGGCGGGCCTCCAAGCAATATCTTCTATTGAGGCACCTGTATCAATAGATATTCTCAAGTGTCAACTGTTAATTGGCGATTTACTTCAAGACCATATAGACATTGCTATGCAATGGATTCCATTGCACTGTGACATTGATGGGAAAATGCGAATATTGATTGCTTGGCAAAGAGGGAAATAATCATTCATACCTATAACTATAGTTCCTTTTTATAGTGCCAAAAGAATCCTAAAAAAGCACTACAGAGAACCCTTCTGGTCAAAATCCAACCAAAAGAATAATAAAAAAGTGTGGTATAGCAAACTTCTTGGTATTCCAAAATGGTCGCGAGTTAGAGCTGGGGCCGGTTTTCGAATTGCCACGGGCCATGACTGCCTATCCAAGCATTTAATCATGATAAGCATTGCTCAGTCTCCTGTATAAACTGGACGAAACCATTGAAGAAATAGACGCCATTCATTTGCTATTGAGATTACCTTCAATTCAAAGCAAATTGGATCGTCCATGATACGAAACCGTACTCCAAACCATAACTCCGGGTGTTAGGCCATTATGTCGTTCGATAATGCACTCTAGAAGGCAGCGTTCACCGGCATAGCATCTAACACGAATGCGGCCATCATGGTCTCACAAACTGAAGCATGATTCATCTGAAAAGACAACTTGGTGCCAATCAGCTTACCTGGCTCTGTGCTCATGAGCCCATTGCAGAAGTAGTCGTCTATGGTTTGTCGTGAGGGAGATCCTGTATAAAGGCACCCTTGCACGCAATCCACGGTGCATCAGACGTCAACGAAGTCGATATTCGTACACCTGTAGCAGTAGACCAACGTGCTGCCAATTGCCTGGAGGAAGCTGTATGGTCATTCACCGCCATGCGGAGCAGGTGTCGATCGTCACGCTTTGACGTCACCTTCCATCGTTCACTGGTATTTAGGAGAGGGAGGTGCCAGCTCAGGTGTCGTCCACGTCACTTGACCATGGTTCAAAATTACGTGGTCCGTCGCCAAAAGCCCTCGTGTAGCTGAACTGTGCGACGTTAATATTCAATCAACCATCGTTCACTGCCAGTTTTTCGAGTTGTTCGCTGCTCGTCGGTCCACTGCTTCCAAACTCGCATCACTGTGGAACTGTTCTGCTGCACACGAGCTCCTATTGTGCGATAGGAAAATCCTCCAATTCCGATAACCCTCCCCCGTTCGAACTCCGTAAGTTGTTGGAATTTCTCCTTATTTAGTCGTGAAGGCATACTTAGGTCTCACTAAACGTTGGCCGCTAACAAATAATCATTAACTATTTATTAATAACTTTCAGCATCAGTTCAGAGAGCGCTGCGCAGCGTACGCTTGCGTGGTGACTCTGAAACCTTACTGTTTTATGTAACATCCCACAGTTGATATTTGCTGCTAAGTTCATTTAATTCTGATGAGTCCTTCATGGTGTTGCATTTTTTACAAACAGCAGTGTATATTTAAAAAATTCAATACAGTTCACTGCTCATTAACTCATTTGAGTTCTAAAGTAAGCAAACTCCGAACACCATTCTTAAGAAAAATGTATCCTTTTTGATAAATTACCTCTTCATCTTATTCAGATGTATATCCATTGATTTTACATGCTAAAAATATTGCTAAATGTCTTCGACACTGTAGCGTAGGCTCATTAGAGGAACACTTCACGACAATGATTGCTAAGTTTATGTTCGGGGATGAGCAAAATTCCCAGATGGGTCATTGTATTCTTCCAAAAGAGACCGTGTATTCTTCCCTTGTCTGGGGGCAAAACAGATGTTGAGCTGTTTCTGTAAATTTTTTTGTTGATACCACACCTCTTTCTTCTCCGACTTCTTGATTCCTTCAGCCATAACGATTTATGGAAAGGACCATGGGTAGCCTAATGGTTAGAGCATCGGACTCCAGACCGGAAGGCCTGGGTTCGATGCCACCAAATACCCTCCGAGTAAACACGGTGTACGTGCTCTTTAAATCAGTGGGTCCCAAAGTCTCGTGGGCTGAATCACGAGTGCAGGGGACTGGAGAATATTTCCCTCCCCTTCAGTTCCATGCCAAAGTTGTGGAGGTGGAGATAGGTGGTGTCGCCATCTATCGTCCCTTTGGGAATTTCACCGAGCTAAATCGTACTGTCACTTGTATGGTGTTCAAGACCAATGACAGGCGTACTTCTAGCCCCTTGCCACGATGAATTTCGTGGGCCTCGATCTGACTGCGTCAGACAGGGGGCATTAGAAACAACAACAGAAAGAACACTCATGTTGAACAGTTCTTATTATATTTCGTTACTTCGCACTCGTGGGCCGCGAATTACTGGAATGAAAGAAGTTTATCCTCATTGTCAAAGTGACAAGTCGATTGATAGACCCTCAGATGGTGTACAAGGTACGAAGACGGAGTTGATCTCTGTCGCGTCGGCCTATTGTCCCAAAGAACCAATGGAGTTGGGACGAAGACGATGTGCACATCGCTATGTTCGTCAATCAGATTATTGGGGGCGTGAAAGAGGTCTCCCAGGGTGTTTAAAATGCCGGCTTGAAAGATGAATTGGATTTTCCGCGTCAGCTTTTTTTCTTATTCGAACACACGTGATAGTGGTTGCGAGAACGGCCGCACCTTAATGACCAAGAGAAAGGAACTGTGATGACGTCTTAAAGACGGAGTCTGCGTGGAAGTCGTTCCAGTAAATTTGGCTTTGGACGATAACAGCAAAAGGGGTTGCGGAGACCGCCACACCCGGGAGACTATCCTCTGAAGATCGAAGAACAATGTTCCGGTTTTGGATTTTGCTCCAGTTGTAGGCTGTAAAGATTAACACAATTAATAACAAATTTAATTCTTTTTTTTTTTAATTTACAAATAAAATGTCTTTTGGTCAATAGTTGTGATCCCCCTCGCTACCGAGTAATGAAATAATTTTCAGACTCATACACTACAACACCCAAAACAACTCCACTACCATTAGGTACATATACATCAGGTGTAAAAGATTCTCGATTAGATTCCTCACATATATTTTTTGAATTGGATAATGCTGACTAGCCTGAGCTAGAACTGTGTTTCTTTTTTTGATAGCTACAGAAGGGTATTCCAAAGCTTATCATTTTCTTTTTGTATCCCTAAAAGTTGGTTTAAATATTAAATGCTTTTTTAAAATTCTGATTGGGAGATATATGATAATCAGGTAAATAAATTTAATTTCTTTTCTTTTACTGAATCACATTGAGACAATTGTTCTTAAGTTGCTTGTTAAGTATTATACAAAGATACTCTGAACTATTTTATTTTGCATTAAACAACTAATCATGTCAAGTAGAAGTTCCATCTCTTGGATCTTTCTATTGTCATAACATGTTTCTTTGGATAGAGAATCCATGCCTCTTTTTAAAAAATATACAGAAAGAATAGAATTAGCAGCACATTCAGGGATGGTTTAAGACTTCTTGATTCCCTGGTGCCCCTACGCAAAAGTAGACCCTGGGCTCCTACGCAAATGTAGAACCCATCTATGACCCATAAAAGTAAACAATATACATCATGCGTTATAAAATACTCCTACCCTAACCAAATGTGTATGTCTTAACAATTGCAAAAACCAGCTTGACCGACTGCAACCTTTTGACTGACTGAGTAATGACAGTGTATAGTGACAGATTTATATAGACCTGTACATAGAAGATGGTCAGCACATGTAGGCATTTGATGTATCGTCCGAAATTCCCAGTTTTTGGAAAACACAGCCGAAAATAACATTAGATTGTGGTAATTATTCGAATTTTATTTTCAGCAAGTATTCGAAATTGTTATTACACTTATTTTTTATCTTTAAAACTCAGAAACAAGTTCTTGATTTTTGTGCAAAAAAATTGATACATTATTTAATAACCCCTTTGAATAATTTATTTCCATTAGTGTCATTATCATCTCTAATAACTAATTCAAAAACACAAAATCATATTTTTATTATTAGTTACTTATCCTATTTTTAAAACACACGTTTAAATGGGTTTCTTTTACTTTTTAGTAGTATTTAAAATAATTTTATGCATAAAATCCCTTGAGCAATAAACACATGTGAACTCTTTAATTTGATGTGTATATTTCTCTCTCTCACACACACACATTTTTTAAAGCTTTAATTTTCCTCAAAAAATTTCTTTTAAAAAATAATTTCCTCACGTATTTACATGTTTCGTATTTTTCCATCCTAAAGTTTTTAATACACACACATATACAGTGTGTTTCAGGTTCATTGTGACAAAATTTAAGAGGTTGAATGGTACATCATATAAGTATTCAGAATTGCAAGCAACCCATGGTCAATAAAGTCTTCCTTCGGCTCTAGGTGGTGCTGTTCATGAGAGCATTTAAGGAAAGGCATGTATTATCATCCGCAGAGGATTATTAAACGTTTTACAAACATCGAGCTGGTAGATGTGCACCTGATTTACGGATTGGCAGAAGAAAATGTGCGATCAGCAGAAAAATCTTATCACGAAAGGTACTCACACAAAGATACAATGGAACCACCGCATATTTGCTAATTTGCATCACAATTTGTGAGAATATGGATTATTATGAAGTTATAGGCAAAGTCAGGGTGGGCCATGCGTTCCAACGGGCCACGGTATCCCAACACATTTTTTCTCTTGATGAAACAAAATGTGTTGGGGACCCTTTGAAGGAATCCGAATACCATATTGAAAGCTCGAGTCACTCCTGGCCCACCCTCACTATGCCTATTACCTCGTAATGATCCAAATGCATATACAAATTGTGATGCAAATTAGCAAACATCAAGCGGTCCGGTGCATTTGTCTGTAGGTACCATTAGCGATACAATCTTTCTGCTGATCGCACATTTCCTTCTGCCAATCCGTAAATAAGGCGCACATCTACCAGCTCGGTGCTAATAAAACGTTATATACTTGTTGGTGCCTTCGAACGTAATTGTCGACTTCAGGGTTGCCAGAATAAAAATATGTAACGCGCCATTTTAATTATGAGAGAACGCTGATGTACGGATCGAATGAACATGAAAGGCATGATGTTTTGGGCACAGCGCTTTAAGCGATATTTCTTATTAACCCTGAAATAGTCTTTAAATGTTGGTGTGTGTGTAGTGTAGTGCTGTGAAGTTATGTTTAGTCATCAATAAACTTATTCGTATACCAAGGGCTCTTCAATTATCAGATACAGCATTAAATCAACGATACAGTCCTCTTGCTCTCCATTGAATTCTCGACGACAATACTATTCTGGGGCGATAGCAGCCTAAATGACTGTGGTAATGCAGGTCTGTTCAATTAAATTTTCTTATGAACAACGCCACCTAGTGCCGAACGAAACCGTTTCCGACCATGGGAACATCATAAGAAGAATTCTTATGATGTACCCTTTCACCCGTAAAGTTTGTCACAATGAAATTGGAACACCCTGTATATTTGAGTTTTAAAGAACTTTGCTGAAGTATTTATAAACATAGCAGACCGCTTTGTGCGACTAAAAAAGTAGTTTCTCAACCCAATCTTTTTACCATTTGTTGATAACACAGTGAAAAATCAGTAGAAAGATATTCTGATCCATTCTTAATGTGAAAATTTAAAGATTAAATAAAAGTATTCAAAAATGTTTAGATCATTGCTAAAATCAAAGAGCAATAAATACATTTTTCTAAATAAGAATAAAATGCTTCAATAAAAAAATAAATTTTTATTGCTGTAAAATTTGTTAATTTTGGATTATAACTAAAATAAATAAATTTACATTAGAATCCCCCGCCAAGAATCATGTTTTGATGTTTATCTATACTAAACAAGTAATAAAATAAGAATATGTTTTAAAAAAAAATAATTTCTCTGAACTATATACAGTCAGGTCTCTTTTTATGCGGATTGTTTTTATGCGATTTTGAAGTTGTGCGGTTTGTATTCCAAACATTTCTAGATTTTTGTTATTATTTTTTATACTGAGACTTAGATCGTAGTATTCCGAGAATTTCCATATCTTTTGGTACTTACGTCTGCGGCTCGGCTGCGACAGTCTTAGATTCGCATTCGTTATTTCAGTAGTATACCGATACGATATCATTATTTCGAAATTACATTTTCTCTTAGCGGTGCCTCGTTCATTTTTATAAAAGTTTCACTTTAATAAGTGGCGAAATTAAGTTGCAATATAATGAGCAGCAAATTTTGATTTCTGGATTTAAAGTGAGTGACGTAAAGTTTTATTTTTCATTAGAAAATCGTAAGTGTAATTTTTTAAAATTTCTTTTCTAAGATTTTATTTGGCCCAATGGAGAAAAAACACATCAAAGACAGTCAATTTCGCGTTGAAACGAAAATTGCAATTTTAGATCGCTTAGGAAAAGGAGAAAGATCTATGGCTATTGGAAAACATTTTAATTTAGTCGAATCTACTGTCAGAGCAATTAAAAAGAATGAAGCTACAATAAGAAAATCGGTCATTTCTGGTACAAAATTAAGCACCAAATTTGCATCGTACATAAGGGATGTATTATTAGAAAGAACGGAAAGAGCCATCGCAATTTGGATTGAGGAACAAGTTCAAAGAAGGATTCCTGTAAATGGTTATTTAATCAAGAAAAAGCTCTTCTGTTTTATAAGTCAATGAAACAGTCAGAACCATCAACTTCCACTTCCCAAGCTGGAAAAGAATTTTCAGCTAGCAAAGGATGGCTAACCGGGTTCTTAAAAAGAAATGCACTTCATAATATTAAGGTAACAGGAGAGAGTGTGCGACAGCAGATGAAGGAGCAGCAAAAATATTTCCAGAGGAGCTGGCGAAAATTATTGCATGGGGACTATTCTGCCGATCAAGTATTTAACGCTGATGAAACAGGACTTTATTGGAAAAAATTGCCTAACCGTACTTACATCACAAAGAACTGCAAGTGGACATAAAAAGAAAGTAAAGATCAAGTCACCTTATTACTTTGTAGCAATGCATCAGGAGATCGGACGTTGAAACCTCTCTTAATAAATAAATCTCTTAGACCACGCGCCCTTAAAGGTAAAGATTTAAAACAACTGCCCGTGCATTGGATGGCTAACCCGAAAGCCTGGATGACAACAGCTATTTTTACAGAATGGTTCAATGATTGTTTCGTACCAGAAGTGGAAGCCTATATGAAGGAAAAATCTCTCGATTTTAAAGTTTTATTAATTGTTTACAATGCAGCAAGTCATCCACAATTAGAACATCCAAATGTTCAGCTAGTATTTCTTTCGCCCAATACAGCAAGCCTTATTCAGTCATTAGATCAAGGCATAATTTCAACTTTTAAAAAATATTATATTACGACAACGTACAAATTCATCTTGAATAAACTAGAAAATGAGTCCTTAACAGTAAAAGATGTGTGGAAACAATTTTCTATTTTTGATTGTTTAATTCATGTTGCATCTGCTTCCGCTCAAATAAGACCTAGAACTTTAAATGCCTGTTGGAAAAAGATTTGGGCAGCATGTGTGACAGACAATACAACCACTCAAACATCGACACTATCAGATGAAATAATTAATTTGACACATGAAATTTGAGGAGATGGTTTTAATACCTTCAACCACGATGATATAGATGAATTGCTTGTGGATGATGCAATTAAGTGACAATGATATTATTGATTTAACTTTAAATCTAACTGTAGACGGCGTCGTAGGTCTAGAAGGTGATAATGATGAGAACGAAAAATCAACTCCCCTCACTGGAAAATTAATTCAAGAAGGTCTTCAACTTTGCAGTAAATTAGAAAACCATTTTCTTAGTAATGACCCCACCCTGAACGAGCCTCTAAATTACAACGTGAGCTGCAGAACTGCATGTCTGGATATCGTGAACTATATAAAAAAATAAAAGAATCCTCATCGCAAAGTTTAATTTCTGATTACATTGTCAGAAAAGGAAGAGCTGCACAGAACGAGAATGAAGTTTGTGAAAATCCGTGGCCTTAACCGCAAATATCTATTGCAGAGGCAGTCTCTTCTGATGGTGATTTGGAACCACTTCGCAAACGGTGCAAACCATTATCAGATAGCGATAATGATTAAAAATGTAAAACTATGTGTATTACTTTTCCATAAAATAAAATGAATTAAGGTTTGAATACAAGTTTTTTTTAGCTTTTGTATGAATTTCTTTCAGACATTCGAAGTAATTTATCAGGCAGCCTATTTCTTTTCATTTCTGTAATTTTTTATGCGGTTTTAAGTTAATTTTAACTAGTTGTTTTGGTTTTTTGCGCTTTTAGAAAACTAAGGAACGTATCCGTACTTTTTCCATTCAAGTAATGTCTTTTTTAATGCGATTTTTTTTATATGCGTTTTTTGGTAGAACGTATCTACCACATAAAACGAGACCTGACTGTATATGCATGTGTGTGTATATTTAAAATGTGAACTCAAGCTAATAAAAGTAGGATCATATTTAATATTCATTTCTGTAAGCGTTTGTAAATTTGATCTTGTAGTTTTCTCAAAAAATTCATATAACTTTAAATTTAGAATCCTTTTTACATCTTTTTCAGTGATCCAATACCACACTAACAGATTTTTGAAACTCAAGATATATTTGTCCAACAATCATTTTTATGTAAGTATTCAGTATATTTTTTGACCTAAAAAATATGAAGGATTAGGAAGGATTTTAACTATCTATATATTAAAAGCAGTTATGTTAGATTTGGTACTTATCAGCATTTAGTCTGATCTTTACATAATAATTTGCATAGCAACGAAATCGTATTTGTGCAAATCAATAGCAAATATTTCATACTTTGTTTAAATATTTTCGTACGACTATGAAAGCATTTTTAAAAGTATTTAAAAGCTTAAAAACGCTTCAGATGTTGAAAGATGAATTTAGACCGTTTTGGGCTATAATTTCAATAAGGTAATTTTTAGTAATATTATATTTTGACTATGTTTTAATTAAATTTTTTTCATTTTCTCGCGCTATTGATACCTAAGTATTTACATAAGCTTATTAAGAACGTCTTTAATGAGAGATAAGAATGCGAATTTAAATCATCTAGAAATTGGAGAATGGAGATTTCCTTATAAATTATATACATCAGCACCTTCACAAATTTTAATGGATTATTCTTCTGTGATTTTAGTGAATAGGTAATATTTCGAAATTCTCACATGAAATGAATTAGACACATATATAATAATTAAAACAGGTATCACAAAAAAGAATATTAACATAAAAGTTAGGTATTACACTCATGGACAAAAAATTAGCGCACCAAGAAAGATTCGTCAAAATGAAACGAAATTTTACATAGGTAATGACTACTTTGATATCAGTAAATAAATAGAAAATCAAAAAAAAAGGATCATTTTTTTTTCAGAGAAAAAGGCAAAAGAAAGGAGGATTTAAAGCCCTGTTGAACCCCCACGAGAGCGAATGCACGATGCAATACGATCAGGCATTGAAGCCTACAAGATCTGTATGTGATGTCTTAAGACATTTCGTTCCATATTTACTGTAACCTTGCCTCTTGTTCATTCAAACTCTTCGGATGCGCAACTCGTCATCCCAAATGGTCCCAGATATGCTCAATTGGAGACAAATCTGGGGATCGGTATGGCCAAGGAAGAATAGTAACAGTCTTGTGACACCCTTGCCGTATGAGGCTGAGAATTGTCTTGTTGAAAAATATCTCCTGGGGGAGCCGTTGCATGATGTCACGGACATAATGCTGGGCTGGCAGGGCGCCACTGATCATTACTAGGGGTGACCATGTATTATGATCAATGGCACCCCATGCCATCACACCAGCTGCGGGAGTGGTGTGTCGCTTTAAAGCAAAGTCAGGATTGAGTCCTTCAACACGGGGTCTCCAAACACGAACACGATTGTCATCACTGCTTAGATTAAATCTGAATTCGTCGCTAAAGGCGACTTGGTACCATTCCGCTACAGTCCAGTTTCCTTGTGCGTGGCACCACTCCAAAAGGAGGCTACAATGGGAGGGAAGCGCAAAGGGCAGCACAGTTAATGGGTGCCGCGATCCCAAATGTCCTTCAGCCAGGCGCCTTCGTATGGTTCGAGAAGACACAGAGGCCCCTATTGAGGGTGCTACATGTTCCTGGATGGCGACCGATGAAACAGTTGGCTGTACGCTTGCATTTCTTACGTTGTGGTGGTTTTCTCGACGACTGGTCTATAGAGCGCGTCCTGAGCTTGGTCTTCGTGTAAATGACATCTCTCGGATTCACTGATTCCAATACCTTTTCACAACACAATCAGAGCGGCCTAATTGACGCGCTACTCGCCTAGCTGACCACCCAGCTTCCATCATGCCGATGATTCTCCCCTTCTCAAACTGCGACAGCTGCTCATATCATTTTTGAAAACGGCGTAAGGGCATGACTACCTCAGCTCTTCCTATGTAAACGATTCAGCACACTCAAACAAGCTTTGGTTGCCTGTTTTATACTCCACGGTTAACGACGTTAAACGCCCTCTACCGGCTTTACGTAATGCGCAAACACGTTGCATTTCCAATTATCTGCATATCTCCCCGAGATGTACCTTCATATGCCAAATTTCGTTACGATCCCTCAATTATTTTTGATGCCCTAATTTTTTTTGTCCATCTGTGTACATATTTATACAACAGGATATTTTCTCCGATTTCATCTCTTTTAAATTCATTATTTACTGTATCTTTCAGTTTTTTAATAATCCGTTTTTCTTTTTTTTTCAGGATGACAAATGCAAGTACAGTTTTTAGTTGGTCGCTGCCGGGGCTGGTCCTATATAATTTTTGGCATGCCTTTACATACTTTAATATCCCTCCTTTTCTAAATTTCAAATCTCTACTGTATTTACTACAAAAACTTAATAAACCTAAAAATTTACTGAAAAACACTATACCCCGTCATAAAAAATCAATAGCCATGCAAACAAATTCCACAACCCAAACCACAAATAACAAAATAAACAACTTCACGCAAACAATATGCATTCAACATGGCAAACAAACTGAAACCTCAATCCTGCTCCAAGATAATAGTTCTCAAACAAGAATACTAAATCAAAAATATAGCACACAAACCGAAAATGAAATGGATCAGTCGCCGGCAATCGAAAACAAAAATAAGGATGAAAACAATAGCAGCGACCATAATATAACTCGTAGTACAAACCTTGATGACTTCAACAGATATTTTGACCTGGAATAACTGTCTGTTCAGTCCTCCAGTCAATCATCGGACACGCAAAAGCCTAAAAAAAAAAAATCTGGCTGGAGGAAACTGAAAAAAACAGCTTCAAAATTTACCAAATCAGTAAAATCAAAACATCAATAGAACCTTAACAAATTCAAAATCAAAATTTGTAATAGTTTCAAACAGTAGCGAATTCAGAAGAAATAAGACAATTAATCATTTTCAATCATGATGAGTGTTTGCCGTGAAAAGAGGACTAAATCAGTGGCATTGTCGGAGACACTGCAGGGATCCTTCCTGGAAATGCATCTGCTCTTCCATATTGCACGTGTAAAAGGAATGACAGAAAGGGTGCCGTACCGGGTTGGGAAGAGGAGAAAGGAGACAAGGCTTGAAAGAACGATTTGAAAAGGAAAAAGCGAAGGAATACTCAAGCACACATCAAGAGAAGGAATGCAGGATGGAACGAAGAGACAACAGTCAATTGCGAAATTCACTCTTGTCCCTCCGTCCTCCCCCAACACCTTCTAGGTACAAGGCCTGGCTACTGAAATGAGAGAAGCTTGTGACCTCACATATAGTAGGTATAGAAATCCCGCCAGATTTGAAGTTCACTTTACTCACCTACGCCATTTTGATTGTTGCTCCTGTACAGTTCGCAGCTTTCTACATTTTTATTGCAGATTTTCAATTTATTTGTGATGGTTTTGGATAAGATCATAAAAAAATGGTCTACACGTAGTTGTACAGAATCGCAATAGCAATTATAAAGAAATAAATAGCAATTTTAAAGTACAAATGTTTCGATTCCCCAAAGAGGACTTTCTTCGAAAAAAATGGATACAAGCCATTTCAAGAAAAGATTTTGCTCCATCAAAGTATTCGAAGGTAAGTTTTTTAATTTTATTCAATTTATGGAAATTGTGTAATAATATCTTTATTTTAAAAGTCTACAAATAACTTTAATAGGTTGTTCGATAAGACCTTTGAAAATGTACTCATTTATTTTTCTTCATGTGAGTTTCTTAAACATTGGCAATTCATTTTTATTTATCTATAATGATAAAAGTGTTTTGTTTATGAAATAATTTTTTGTAGCCCTAATAAAATTTATGTTTTTAAAAATGAGCCCAAGCAAGCATTGTTAATGAGACAAAAACTGTCTAGTGTTTTTGCTATTGCTGCTTTATTTTTGTGTCATTTACCAAACACCTTTTCGTAGAATCAATGAAAGTACCTTAAGTATTAATAGTTTGTTAGCAAAGAAAGCCCATTATGATATACAGCTCGTAGTCAATGTAAATATGGACATAAGCAACCATTTATTGTATATTTTGTATATTAATATGATGTGAGATACAAAATGCAAAACACATTCACAACAACCAAAAAACTAGCTGATTTTTGAAATATTATGATGACTTTAAAACTAAGGTGAAAACAGATAAACATGACTCACAGCGTTAACCTCACAATTCGCTAACTTCATAACTTCATTTTAAAAAAATCAAATTATCAGAGAAATTTTTGTTAATTCTAACAAATATTTTTTAGTTGATGCAAAACAATATATATATATTTAATTTTATAGGTTTGTGAATTACACTTTTTGGATGATGCAATACGAAGATACACCGAAGGGGGTAATATTCTAGGGATGGCATATTACAGTGAACAAGCTGCTACTTCAGCATATGTACTCATGATTCAAAGTCTTCTTTCTCCTCTTAAAGAAGTAGTTCATATAATGCCAGTGAAAAAAATCGATGGAGAAAAATTGTTTGCTGTTAAAAAAACTATCGTAGAACTTGATGGTATAGGATTCAAAGTTATAGGTGTAGTTTCTGACAATAATTCTATAAATCGAAAAGCAATGTCAAACTTTTCTGTTCCTCCCAAATTGAGCTGTGGCCGCAGTAGCCGAGTGGTATAGGCATCGGATCGTGGCTGGCTTTGTCACGAGTTCGAGCCCAGTACCACTAAAGACCCGCCGTGTAGGGCAGCGATGCACGCTAAATCTGTCGAGAGCTGAAACGTCCTCCCGTTGGTGTGGTGTGGTAGTTAGGAGAGGGGGGTGCCAGTTCAGGTGTTGTCCACGTCACTTGACCATAGTTCAAAATTACGTGGTCCGTCGCCAAAATCACTCACTCACTCACCCAAATTGAGCTTTGTATATACACATCCTTCTGATTCTTCCAATCCTTTATTTTTTGTTATTGATTCAGTGCACCTTTTTAAATGCATTTGTAACAATTGAATTAATCAAAAAAATGCAGGTCAATGTTTTTATTTTCCAGATTTTGAAGATCATAATAAGTTTCCATTATTAGAAGCAAATTTTTCTAAGTTTGCTTATGGTTTAACTTTGAAGGCTTTATGTCCTACAAATCTTGAAAAACAAAATGTGAAACTTGGGCTTAAGATATTTTATAATTTTGTTATTCAGGGGCTTCAACTAATAGGAGAGCAACATAAACTAATTAGTTATGAAACAACATCAATTTGTATTTCTTTAATTTGTACATGGTGAAAAATAGAGGTGGAAACACCTTTAAAGGGACAACATTTGCTTGATCCTTATCAGCAACCGATTACTTTATCTCCAGACAACCAAACATGTGAATTCTTGCATAAAATTTTGTCATGGTTAGACTCGTGGAAGGAAAAAAAATTGTACTACTGGCACCCTTACTAAAGAAACACATCTTGCTTTTATTCATACCACATATGCTTTACTTGAAATGTCAAAATATTGCATTAATGAATTAAAATTTCAGTATTTTCTTCCCGGGAAAAATTCAAATAGATGCGTTAGAAAGTCGTTTTGGGAAATATAAAACACTTTCAGGTTCTCAATATTTAATATCAATTCGACAGCTTTATGAAGTAGAAGCTAAACTAAGAATGCAAAAATTTTTACCTCTAACTTTGGTTTCAAACACATGGCCAGCTTAATTTAAAAGACATTTATTTGGAAGATTCGTGAAATGAAAATCCTTTAGAGTCATCAGTATTGCATAATTTAAATATTACACTATCTGAAAAAGATTTTCATGATGCTCAGCCGTATCTATCTGTTTTAACATATTTAGCTGGTGTTTGTGCCAGAGCAGCACTTAAAAAATTAAAATGCGACTTTTGTTCCAAATCACTTGTTCTTAATAAATCTTTTGAACTAAATTCTAACTATGATTTAATACGTAACTTAGACAGAGGAAGTTTATTATGCCCATCTCCAGCTGTTGTTACAGCAGTGCTCTACACAACTATAAAATAGTTCAAAAACTTCTTTTTAATGATTATGAAAATATGTTCCTTAAACAAAATAATCAACATCAAATTGCCTCAGAAATATCGATTAGCTTGATAAATTCAAATGAATTTATGCATGTACTGTGCATGGTACCAATAAAGTTTTATAACATATTTAATTCACATTTGCAACAATGTATAACTGCTTTTGGAAGAAAAAGTACCAAAGATTTAAAGAAAGAAAAATAAATGCGATAACAGTTGAATAAATTGTGTAATCTATTTTTATTTATGTATTTATTTTTCCTGTATATATCTATAGTTATATAGCATAGATTTTTGTCTAAAAATGTATTTTAAATGTATTTAATAATTCTTAATGCTGTGATTGTATTTGATACCAATAAAGCTACTGTTTTTAAATTTGTTTGTCTTTTTTTTTTCTTTTGCTTTGAAAAAAAGACCTACTTTATTAGCTAAATGAATTACATTTTTATATATGGGTGTATTATATTTTCTCTATATATATGTACATTTATTTTAAGTATATATCTATGCTTTAATATATGCACAATTTATCTAAAACATATATTTTTAACTTATTTTACGGTAACCTGTTATATTGTTATTTATGGGAACTTTATTTTTTGGTAATTTTTAATGCTGTTATTGAAGAGAGTGAAGAATTTTTGCTTATTACTGTGCATGATGCCAATAGTTTTAAAACATTTAATCTACATTTTTAACAATGCATAATTGAACAACTATTGTTGGAGGGAAAATATAGAAACATTTTAAGCAGTGAAAAGTAACTGGAAAATAGCTAAATAAACTGTGTAATCTGTTTCTGTGTACATATTTAATTTCATGTATGTATCTGTAATCATATATGTATGGATTTAATAAAAAATATTTTTGTCAACTTATTTTATGGTAATTTTTCATGCTGTTCTGCAGACAGCAAACTTTTGTTTATTAATTTGATACCAATAAAGTTTTAAAACATATTTAACTACTTTTGAGAGAAAAAGTACTAAAAATTTAAGGAAAGAAGTTGCAGACAAACAGCTAAATAAACTGTGTAATCTATTTTTAAGTATATATTTATTTTCCTGTATATATCTATAATTATAGAGGTGTAGATTTATCTACAAATATATTTGAAATTTATTTAATACGACTTGACGTGCGATACCAATAAAGTTACTGCTTTTAAATTTGTATGTCGTTTTTTGTTTAGAAAACTATTTCTAATTTTATTTTCCTCTTTGTATATTCTGAAAAATAAAAAGATAAATTTTAAAATTAAGAAATAATCATAGTTATATGTAAAAAAAGAAATATACGAATACAAAAAAGGCTCTTGTAATTTGCTACAATGTAATAAATGCGTTTATGTTCAATGCAATGCGTTCGTAGTAATGGATAATCATATACTTGCAATTATTATTTAAATAGGAAAACTAATACTTATGTTTTAAGTACATGAAATACAATTTAATATGATTAATTTACTAATTTTTTTTAATCTCCTGTAAAAAAAAGAGTATAATTAGTTTAATAACAAAAAGTATTCAAAAAAAGGTATCAGAGAAGCTCCGTAGGCGATGGACGATTTCTCCCTACTAGTAGTGACGTCACAAATCAGTGGCCAGGCCTTGTATCTAGGAGGTGTTGCCTCCCCCTGCCTTTCTTTTCTGGGTGGGTATTGGAGTGTTAACTTGCTCCCTCCCTCTCAACTCGTTCTCTCGAAAATTGTCTTCCCCCTCCTCTCTCTACCCCGTGATGACCTATCTTCCACCACTCCCTCCTCAGGTGTAGTGTGAAAGAGCAGACCTCTTTCCAGCAAGGAATTCTACATTGTTCATTCTACATCACTTTCCAGCAAGGAATTCTACAACACCTCGCATTCATAACGAGAGTTACGATGTCTGACATGGAAGCAGATTATTGGGACCCACTGATGGTTCCCGCTATTCCCTTCCTGACTTTACTAAACCTCCATGTTTCATCCTCCGGGAAAAGATAAAATGCCGCAAAAACAGAAAGATCCCAAGAAGAAATCCGTCGAGCCTCCGCCAGAAGAAACCGATAACGACAAATGCCGTCGCCACAAGGAAATACAAAAACGTATTAAGATGATGAACGGCAGACTCTCCTTCCTCGAGCACTGCATTCAAATTGAGATGGAATTTCCTGACCTCACCGATGATGACGCCCTCGTTGGATTCCAAAACGAGATGAACTCTCTTCCCTGAAGGAGCAAAACCTGGGTGAGTTAGCTTTGTTTCTTCCTTGCCCTGTACTGGATTGCCCGGAAAATGCTAAAACTCAAAAACAAAATGATCCCCCGGAACCAGTGTGTGAAAAAACACTTGCGTTGAAACGAGCCACGATAGCAATAAAAAAACGCAAATGATGTTAAAGGTTTCGTCTCCCCCAAAAGACCGCGAAAAACTTAAACTCTCTGATCCCATTGCCGGGACCAGTCAGCCTATTAACGTACAGAACAAATTCAGCAGTCTTTCTGAAATGGATGCTGAAATAACCCCCACGACTTGAGACCAAACAGCGGCTCCAATTTCTGCCCGTCCTAAAGTGCCCCCAATTATGTTTAAACATAAAAAGCCAATTACAAATCAAATTGTTAAAAACCTAAACAAAGATTTCCCTGACTGCGATGTTAAGCTAGCAGGGAAATATCTTAAAATCTTTTGTAAAAAGTTCCGATGAACATCGGATAGTAACAGAATACCTCAAGGAAATAAGCGAGGAATTCTACGTGATTGACCCACCGGATTCCCGCCCCCGAAAATTGTCATCAAAGGACTCCCGATTTCCACAGAAATCGGTGAGATCCAAGAAGATTTAACCTCACAAGGATTTTGTGTAGAAAAAAGGTGGCCCAGCTCACCCGATCTAAAACAAAATCCCCGCTCCCCATTTTCATGGTTGAGCTTGAAAAGAAATCTGATTCCCAAGATATTTTTAAAGTAAAAAAGTGCTGCTACCTTACGGTGCAGATCAACGCTTTCAACAGACGACCGGGGTTTCACAATGTTACAATTGTAACCTGTTTAACCACTCGTCGAAAAATTGCTTTATGCGCACCAGATGTTTAAAATGCGGTGAATCTCACCGTACAAATGAATGCCCCATTAAAGATAAGATACAAAATCCATTATGCATCAATTGCAATAAGACAGGACACATGGCAAATTGGAGCCAATGTGAAGAATTCCCCAAGAGAAAACTGCGAAAAGGTGAAACGGTTCGTAATCGCAACACCTCTACCGAAACTAACAAAACCCCAAAACAGGTCACCCCAAATCTCTCCTTCGCAGCTGCCCTCTCGGGCGCTTCAAATAAAAACAGTATTGTTCCTTTTGAATTGATCTTTCGTTATTCACTGTTGAAATTTGATTGTGCTGTCATTCTCAAACGATTAAGTATACATTGTCCTTTATCTTAACCGCCTTGAATATTTTTTTTAAACTTTAAAAAACATCTCTTATATATATTGTTACGAATTTAGTCTTATTCTAATTGTTTCTACTCATTTGTGTTCATTTTTACAGTTTAATTTGTCGTATCTAATGTGATTTCAACCCTGTTTACCTGTAATATCATTTCCACTGCATTGCACGGCCCCCATGTTTTAACATTGATTTAAATGGTAAACTCGCCAAATATTGCAGCTAGCGCCAAGTTGGCGACGGATTTGGCGACTTAATTTTTGGCGCCAAATTTGGAGATATATCGCCAAATGTGGGCGATAAGCTTGGCGACCATGGCAACCCTGCTCCTAATAACCCTATCGCGGTATTGTAACACTATTGTATCGAATGTATTACTGTATTGAGCTTTTCTCGTACGTTCCGGATTTTGCTAGACCTTTCTATTTCTCGATTATTCTGGCAAGTGCAAGAGGTTTCTGACCGAAAGGTATAAAAAGGCCCGGGCCGGCTAGTCAGTTAGTCAGATCTCAGCTTTCATGCAAGTGATACCTCTCTGTGCTTGAGAGAGAGACGATTGCATAGTGCGTGTGCTATTGCTTTTATTGAGTTATTATTTTTGTGCTGAGTGTTTACTATTGCTTTTTGTTAAAGTGTATTACATCTGTGTTATCAGTATTTTTCATCGATTGTACGTGACTTTCTCGAACTGTTCTACAATTTGTGGAGGACTGTTTTGGCCAAGAGTAAAATTGTTTTGGATCCCGCTCTTCGGCTTCAATCATTTCGAACCCCCGAAAACGCAACAATATATATAGTGCTTCTTGCTTTTTGGGCACTCCCAACAGAAAAGGAGCAGGAGAGGAATGAAAATCGCACACGCACACAGAATCATGTACCATGCATAGTAAAGGGTGTAACGTTTGAAATAACGGTAGCGTATTCTTGGTTAATTTAAATATTGAATTTACGTCACAACTATTGAATATTTACTGAATTATACATTAAAGTTATTAAACTTAATTAAAGATTGTTAGAGTCCAATATTTTGTGAGGAGGAGGATCGTTGGCTACCGCTCCCGTGTAAAGTTCAAAGCATCTCTCCCTCTCATCTTCCGGTCGACTGGGTTCGATTCCTCGGGGTCAAAAAAGAGGTTGCGCTGCAGCTGCAAGGATGCACGTGTGGGTGTCTTGTCCACCAAAAAGATGCAGACCGCTATTGGGGAGTTGTTACGTTACAGCTCTCGCCCTCTCTTATAGAACTTTTCCGTTGAGAAAAGTTTAATGGAATGACGATGACAACTGACAGATTACCCCGACACATCCCTTCATCAAGCACCACTATATTTCTGAGCTGCAATTTTAACTACTAAAGAAAAACGCTGAACTAAATTTGGAATTACTTATTTCTAGTGAGTGAGGGTTCTTGCTAGGGAACTTACACAAATCCATATTACGAAAATGATCAATAGCAATATAAGAAAACATACTATAACATTAAATAAAAATATAAACACTCCACAATGCCTATTATCAATTATACTAACAACATGTTGCATCAAATGTTAGTGTAAGACCTTACACATAAAATATTCTTCGCCACAATACTTAATAAAAATTATACTAACGACATGTGTTGATATGATATGCGAAGTGTACAACCTTACACACAAAATATTTTTCACAATATGCCTCTTGCGTATAAACTAAATAATCATGTATATTTTAAAACCCGATACTCAAAATTAAGCATATTAATATATTTGCTTTTCGTGACTATCTTTTGACACGCATCTCCATTCGATATGATATAGAGTACTAGTAAATAAATAAAATTAGCACAATTATTAACCTCTAACTAAAAAAAACATAAGCAACAATTATTATTCATGAGCAAGAGAACATTGTTAATAATTCCTAATTATCTATCACCAATCTGTTGAGACTATCTGCATTTTTGTGACTTTTACCCGATCGATGTACAATTCTAAAATAATATGGTTGCAAAGCCAAAGCCCATTGCATCAATCTAGGGTTAGAACTAACGTTTCTATTCAACCACACCAACGGGTTGTGATCGGTCATAACTAAAAATGAATTTCCATCTAAGTAATAATGTAACCTTTTAATTACGAAAACAATACTAGCACATTCCTTCTCCGTCGTACAATAACGCTTCTCTACCTCTGAAAATTTCTTACTGAGGTAAAGGATTGGATGCTCCTCACCTTGTTCATTTAATTGGGTTAAAACTGTTCCCATACCTGCGTTTGAACAATGAATTCTCGTTCAAAATTTGGCGCGTACAAGACGGGATTATCAATGAGGTTGATTCATGTGACGTCGTGATCACAAGATGAGGAGAGCACGTGAATAAGTTTTGGTTTGTCTCCCGCTTAACTATAACCTAATAATTCTTTGTGTACTATTTTGATCTTGCTCTTTTACATTATAACTCGATTACAGTTATAGATCAGATAATTGTATAGGAAAAAAATCTGTTTTTAATATCCCGGTAAAAAAATTCGAGTGTTTAGTTAACGTGATGAAGCGTAAGGATTTTAAACCATCTCCTCACTCATTATGCTCTGACCACTTTGAATAATCTTGTTTTCAATACCAAACATTTTTAGAAATTGTCGCCAGCTCCATTCCTATACTATTTTTGTGTTCACAAAAGAAACTTCTGCTAAAAGAATTTGGATAGATATCTACAGGAATGTAAATATATTTTGTTTATTTTAAATTAAATTATATAGAGAACATACCTAAAAAGATAAAATATATTTAGTTAACTTAAATTTTAATTATTTTACTCATATTCAGAGTAGTTAATAGATATTTCTGTATCAAATGATCTAAAATAAAAACACAAGAATCTAATATGTAACCCTACATGTCATATATTAAAACAAGTTTTTGTCTCTCTCTCTCTCTATAATGTAATATATACATATATAGAAAATATGTATATATAATGAATTTTATATATATATGTCAAGATTTTTAAGACAGAATCAGATTAAAAGTTAGAAAAAGGGACAGTCTTTATTCAACCAATTCTACATCTGTTCTGACTCTGAGAGCAGGGAGGAAAACACGCACGCCATGGTGGTGGTTTCAAGTGGATAACACTTGAAAAACATATGGTAAGTATCGCTGCTTTGAAGAGGTTGCTTGCAAGTTTATGCTGACATATGTTGACTATTAAATCTAACTATCTGGAATTAGACATGTTTATTGGCTAGGCCATATGTTCGGAAGAAATAAATGGGTGATTAGTTTGATACTTGAAGATGAGACCTGAGAAAGATGAATCAAGTGCTAGATAGGGAATTTAATTTTTAATCTAATTTAATTATCCTTACATTTGCCCCCCAATTTTAAAAGGGAGTCATGGCGTGTTTTTTTCTCTCTTTACAAACTTAATCAATTTTCAACAATCACAAAACAATACATAGTTATTTAGAAAGACATATTACACCTATTTTTAGAAATGGGTAGGCAGTTTTTAGATACGCAAAAGATGAAGAGAGAATAGATATTTTCTATCAAAACCTCATTAAAAACCAAGATCGAAAGGCCTAACTTTCTAGTTCCTCTCATTTCAAATACCTCTCCATTGCAATGATTTATTGTTTTTTCAAACCCGCCTCCCTCGAAAGCTCGCTCCGCCCACTGACCGGGAAACCCCCGGCCATTGGTCGAAGCGAGACACCCTTCCGATTCTCGGTCGCAATTGCGACCCCGTCTTATTTTTTAGCAATCCAGTACCATTTATTTCCACTTAATTTTAACAAGGGCAAGTAAGATTTTCAATGCTACTCCCCAAGTGTTCGATAGGAGATTTAGACCTCTTCGGAGATCAGGTGCTCCGCTTGTTACTGTCAACACCTCTACATTGTTTCCGGGAATGTCATTGATTTTGGTTTCCTTAAACATGGCTAATACTCATCCTGATTGAAAATCAGTTACCTTTATGTTTTAAGATTTATTTAAGTGCCTTATATTTCTATTAAGTTCGAAAATCTTCCTTCATTATACAAACTTATCAATATACAATAGCAAATAAATCAATAATCAGTCAATAGCTCAGATTCAGGTCATCATGGTTTGTACTAAGAGTATTTTAAAATATAAATAAAAATTTACAATTTAAAACTTATTTTCAAAATTTTAAATTTATTTTAAGAAATCAATTTGCCATTCTTCAGATGTATTTTACATGTCAATTGTCTGCAAATTTCAAATCAAATAAATTGTTCATTGTGGTTAAGTTGTGTGTGTATCTATTGTTATTTTTATTATTTGAAACGGATGTTTATCAGTTAACCTAATCTTAGTTCTAAGCTCAACAAAAATGCTATCAAATAAGCGTTTCTCTTTCTCATGGATATTTAAATCATTAAAGATGTAATAATAAAAAAATAATAAAATAAGAGCTATAACAGGCACAAGTTATTTTGATAAAAAGGGAATTAATGTTAAAAATATACATTTCTAATGAAACCAATACGAAGCAAAAGTAATTAGTTATCATCAACCAAGCCATTTTGCTTATTGATTTAAATGGTGGGTTTAATTAAATGAGATTGTTACTAAAAATGAAGTACAACGTATATAAACCAGGTTAAATCAAAGATTGTAGTTTGATGGATTTAATGGAAAAAATATTGGGTATAACTTTCTGAAATTTACAAAATTTTGCATAAGACGATCAACAAACATTGATCCATTTGATCATCTTCATAAGAAAGTGTGACGTCCCCCTCTCGAAATGAGTTTCACTCTTTCAGAACAATACTAGACTGAGTTTTGGTGCACCTGCAGCTGGGGGCTCATTATCGATTACTTAGAGTTTGGTGCCAGTGCGACTGAACATACAATAGTCTGGCCATACCACTGTGGACGAGATCGCTTTCGAGGCTGCTGACTGTCGCCTTACATACACAATGGCGAATTGTCATCAAAGGCGACAGAGGACCGAAGGGGTTTGGCCATCGGAGCATGTGTCGGACACCTGCTGGTTTGTGAAGAAACCAGGGGAGAGGACGATTGGCGGATTATGCGCCAACGGGCTCTGTAAAGAACAATTTCAATTACATAATTCTGCGAGCTGCATCTACCCGATGCTCGGTGTTGGAGGAAGAAATTCAGACTCGAGC
Source organism: Trichonephila clavipes (assembly GCA_019973935.1). Classification (NCBI taxonomy): domain Eukaryota; kingdom Metazoa; phylum Arthropoda; class Arachnida; order Araneae; family Nephilidae; genus Trichonephila; species Trichonephila clavipes. The sequence goes on along the minus strand of BMAU01018568.1, from coordinate 3,774,884 downwards.
CAGTCAATTCAAATAACTGAGTTTATTCAGAACTACCGAGTGAGTGTGAGCACGTGTGGCTCCACCCCTTTTATACACAGAACATAAGGACGTCACACAACCTTTTCACAGTTACAAAAACGTGGCGCCATGCTGCCACTCATTCACACAAATCATCTCCATTCACAACATACTCCCCCCTTTGAGACTTGGGGAGAGTCTCAAACCTATAACAGTTATAATTCAAAAGATCAAGTCTCTTCGGTTCTTTAACCAATCTTCCAGAAGAAGTATATTTTTTTATAATTGCATCATTAATATTCAAGACCTTTTCAGGTTTAGTACTTTTAACAGAAATTGATTCCTCTTTCAACTCCTTATCGCTATTAGCAATCGCTTGTACTTCCAAAGGGAAGATACGTTGCACGGGGCGTATTACTGTTCCATGTTGAGTTTTTAGCCGAACTGTTCGAATTTCCCCATCTCGACCAGGGATTAATGCTATAATCTTAGCTATAGGCCAAGACAAACGTTTCTTATTGTCGTTTCCAATTAAGACCATTTCCCCAATTCGAGGTTCTCGCACCCGATTATCATTCTGTTTTTGTATTAACTCACTTCAATATTCTTTCCTGAAACGTTGTCTTAAATCACTTAAAAGTTTAATTCTATATTTCATTCTCTTTCTTAAGTCTGTCGATTTCAATTCGTCAATATCGGTAGTATCGGAACAGCGATTCTCTATTAAAAACATTGCTGGAGTAAGAGGGATCAATTCCTGTGGATTTTCAGATATATAAGTTAAAGGTCTACTATTGATTAAAAATTCGCAATCACAAATCACTCTAGACAATTCTTCATAGGACAATATTGATTTTCCAAGAGAACGTCTCAATAGTTCCTTGATAATGCGAACCAACCTTTCCCACCAGCCTCCTCACCATGCGGCGGTGGTTGGTATAAATTTCCAAACTATTTTTTGAGTTGATGTCTGTCTCGATATTTTTTATGCCAATCCAATTTCGCAAGGTCATTGAAAGCACCTCGGAAATTAGTACCGTTATCACAGTAAATTATCCTGGGCCTCCCGCGCCTGTCAATGAAACGCCTAAGGGCTAACAAAAAGGCATCAGAAGATAAAGCGTTTACAAATTAAAGATGTAGTGCGCGATAGACGGCGCAAGTAAACAATGTATAATCCATACCTTTTCGCCAGTTTTTAAAAACAGAGGTCCAGCTAAGTCAATTCCTACAACTTCAAATATCGCGCAATCATTCACGCGGTCTGGTGGTAAAGGTGATGGTTCGCTTGACAATGATTTCACTTTAAAACGAACACAAATAAAACATTCATTCAAAATACTCTTAATAGTTTTTCTAGCTCTGATAATCCAGAACCTTTGTCTAATTAATGATTGCATTATTTGGATTCCTACATGACAGTTCTTTTTTGTGTATAGATCTAATCAAAAGTTTTGTAAATTCACATTTATCAGGTAACAATATAGGATACAAAAAGAACTTTCATCATTTCGTTCAGTTATTTTAGATTTTACTCTTAAAATATTATCGTTATCAATAAAAGTAACAAATTTTAAAGATTCAACATCAGGTATATAATATGTCTGAGTTAAACGAATCAATTGTTTCTCAGAATTTTCAATTTCAGCAACAGAAAGTTCATGTTCCTTACATTTGTTATAATCTTTGCGACAATTATTTACAAATCTTAAAATCATGCAAATACTCTTATCATTTTATCATAATCAGACACATTACATATAAGCAAGGGGGTGCATCGTTTGCTAGATCAACATTCGCATTTTTAGTTTTCTTTTCTCTCTACGTTAACTTCTTGAGGCTCGCAACTGATTTCACCATCTGGCCAATATTCAGAATTTTGTTTCAACCAGGAAGGCCCCTCCCACCATCTAGAATTAAGCATTTGTCGTGGAGAACAACCACGAGATAGTAAATCCGCGATATTCATGTTTCCTGGAACATACTTCCATGACTGAATTTGAGTTAGTTGTCTAATTTCCTTTACCCTATTAGCTACAAAAACTGACCAATTTCCATATTCTTTAATCCACCAAAGTGCTGTTGTGGAATCGGACCAAAGAGTAACTTTAAAGTCCGGCATATTAAGCGCTTTCAAAATAGAATTTACAAGTCGAGCACCTACACAACAAGCCATTAGCTCTAGACGCGGTATACTCAAAAGTTTGAGAGGAGCTACTCTAGACTTCGCTCTAACAAGAATTACGCTAACTCTAGAATCAACTATTGATCGAGCAAAGACGCATCCCGCATATGACCTCTTGCTTGCATCAACAAATACATGTAATTCAGTAAAAATATCAATTTTCATACAACGTGGTACAGTTACATCTTTCAAAATTTGAATTTCATTAAACCATTTCATAAATTTGTTTACAATATTCTGAGGTAGTTCCTGATCCCATGCTATTTTCATTTTCCATATTTCCTGCAATAGTAATTTTGGAAGCAATGTAGACGGCGCCAACATTCCAATGGGATCGAAAACCTTTTGCACCGTAGACAAAACTAATCGTTTCGTTATTTTCACTCGCACGTTAATGAGTCGAAATTCGTGCAACATTTCAAAACATCATTATCCAAGTCCCAGATGATACCCAAAATAAAAGTTTCACCTGAGTGTTTATCAACACTTTTACTCGCCACATTGCTCTCAAAAATACGTAAATTAAAACATCCTTCCGACATAATTAATTTAGTCTTCTCAATAAATATCTCTATTTCATCAGCACTGAAAACACCAGTTACACAATTATCAACATAAAAGGAAGATTTTAACTTTAGTGCAACTTCCTTGCATTCGGAATTACAGTTTTCCAAAAGATGCATAATAGATGCATTCAATAAGTAAAAGCTTAAAACACCCCAAACACAACTTGACAATGCCTGTACACTAATTGTTTTTCATTGCATGGGAAAAAAAATCTGAGATAATCTCTATCTTTCGGTGCAACAGATAGCATCAAAAACGCCTTTTCAATATCGGCTACAATTCCGACTGGATAAATTCTAAAACGATCTAAAATGTCAGGTATCAGTTCAATAAGGTTTACGCCTTTATATAAACAGTCGTTCAAAGATGGTTTCCCTTTTCACACACGGGCCGAAGCATCGAAACGGGTCGGATTTTTGTAGTCGCACTATCTAATTTAATCACGGGTCTATGCGGTAAATAATGGCATTCATTGTTCAATTCTACTTCCGGCACACGTTCAATGACATTTAAATTTTCCCATTGCCTAAACACACTTTTATAATGCTCAAAAATTTACCGTTTCTTAATTTATTCATCATCCGTAGATGTGTCTTTTCCATGTTAGTTCTTTGTTACTGGGCAAATTTTCAGAGTTACATTTCCATGGGAGTTTAACTTCATATCTTCCATCGGGAAGAATTTTCATTTATTCTTAAAATCGGTTAATTCAAAATTTTCTTTCGTATTCTCATTAAGTAAGGGATCCGTTATTCCTAAAACATCAAGTTCTCATAATTCTTTAATGCTAACATTTCGAACATGCAAAGACGATGTCGTTAACATAACGTTTTTATCGTTCGAACATACTTTTCCAATTACCGTCCATCCTAGTTTAGTTTCAATAGCTGTTAAACCCGAATCAAATTCAATTAAATTCCCAGTCAATAATTTTCCTATATTATCAGCCCCAATCAAAAGCCCAATTTTCTTTTCTTTACAATTTAAATCCATAAAATAATTTCTTTATTTTTTAACTCATTTAAAATACGCTTATCCTCAATCTTAGAAATAAATCCACATATTTTCTTTTCGGATAGCACTTCAAAACAACATGCATAAGAGCGTTTTAAATCACTGACCTCAATAGAATACACGCTGTGATGTTTCGGTTTAGTTTCATTGCCCCCGAATAGAGAATGAATTATAGTTTCCTCTCTAAGTGGAGTGGCCTTCAAAATACTAGTAACACACTTTCACTAATGTAGCTATTTTCACAAGCGGTATCAATCAGAACTCTAACTTTCCTTTCCTGATCTTTAATGCGAATGAAAACGCAGAGAGTTTGAAAGTAAATACTTTGGTTTCTGTTGCAGTTACTTGATAGAGAGTTCTCAGTTTTTATGGAACACAATTTTTGATCATAATTCTTATTTAATTTTGGACACATAATTTCAAAATGAGAATAATTACATTTAGAACATTTAATATCATTTTTAATATCACAATTTTTACTCAAATGTCCAGATCTATTTAAACAAATAAAACAAGCACCTTTTCTTAATAACAATTGTCTCTTAGCATTTAAAGACATTTTTCTAGCATTAAAGCAATTTCACTGGGATGATATTTCTCACAAAATATACAGTTATTGATTTTCTTACCTGAGGACTTTACGGAACTCGCCAGAGCTGATGCAGTCGTTAATTCGGTCGGCTTAACACTTTCAGTTGGGGAATCTTTTTTTCGGATAGGAGTTCCAAAACCGGATTTTGCCAGCTGCACCATCTCTTCCCCTTGGACTTCCAGGCGAAGGAAAGTCATTAAGTGTTCTAGAGTTCGCGATCCTTTAGCGTCTGTTTCAGTATTCCGTTTTCTTTCCCAGGCCATCAGGATTTCCTCGGGTAAGCAGGACTCGACCAATGGTGTAAGGAAATCTCCATATTTTTCTTGTGTTCGTCCAAGGCTCTCCAACGATCGTAATTTCCCTTCAAGTTCATCGTACAAGGCCGACAAATCAGTTTTCATTCTTCCAGAAACAGCGTTCTTCATCACTAAATTTAAAAGTTCACGTACGTAAATTTGTACTAACAAATCTTCACGACCGATCTCTCTCTTTTAATTGATCAATGGCTTTAGGATAATTTTCCGCCGTTGCTGGGAAACTCAATACAAATCGTTCTGCTTTCGATTTCGGTTCCACGGATTGCAATAAATATTGCATTTTGTCTTCTTCCGCAATGCCTTTTATCATTGTGAATTTTCTGAAACTGACTCCAGAAGGCCAAAAAGTCTTTAGCTTCACCGCTGAATTTCTTCAGTTCGATTTTCGGTAATTTAAAGCTTCTTTTTTCAGTTTCGGTAGGAACAACGGTTTCTCGTATTTTCAAATCTACTCGAGTACACATTTCGATGTAGCGGTCACGGTAGTTTTCTGCATCTTCCATATCATCTAAATATTCTTGCACGGCATCTTCTGTACCCAAGAGTAGTTCAGAAATTTGATTCTGACAAGTGTCGAGTCTCTGAAATTTATCCATAAATTGAGTTTTCAGAATCGAAAGTTGATTCATATCGATGTTTTCTTTTATGAGTTCGGTTTCAATCTTTTTCAGACTGAGAGAAAATGCTATTCTCAGGCCTTTTCTTGCCGCTTTCAAAGCATTCACTTCCATTTTATAATTCAAAAAGTTAAGTTCAAAGTTCAATAATTTAAATTCTCGGTTTCAGTTTCGCTTCCAACCAACAACCAGTCCCGCCGAGGGTACCAAAAACTTATGTAAAGAACAATTTCAATTACATAATTCTGCGAGCTGCATCTACCCGATGCTCGGTGTTGGAGGAAGAAATTCAGACTCGAGCCAGTCAATTCAAATAACTGAGTTTATTCAGAACTACCGAGTGAGTGTGAGCACGTGTGGCTCCACCCCTTTTATACACAGAACATATTGACGTCACACAACCTTTTCACAGTTACAAAAACGTGGCGCCATGCTGCCACTCATTCACACAAATCATCTCCATTCACAACAGGCTCTAATGAGTTGAGGTTCAAGGATCGACTCATATGGGCCCACCAATGAGAAAGCGTGAGGGGTGGGAATTGGACTGCCCTGATGTTTTAAAAAGGCTGGTAAAACCGAAAGAAAGAAAAAAAAAGAGAAGGGCTGGTCGTTTTCGGAAAGCGAAAAAAGAAGGATCTCGGAGTTTTGTACCGGAATGCTGACCAGCGGTCCTGGACGAGAATAAGAAAAACGCCTTGCGGACTGGGCCGAGTGTGAGACAAAGCGGACTGGACCGAGACAAGCTGTGGAGAGAGCGACTTCACAACGGGGCTACCATACTGGCTAGGAACAGAGACTATCAACTGCATAATCAAATTTAATTTAATTATCCTATTGGAGAAAAAATTAAAAGTATTTTTTTACTCCCACAACCTTGCTGTGGTGTTTTATTTTTACGCTACCTTCTCACGACGTTACAAAAGAAAGCAATCACTTGCAACAAAGTCAATGATTATTAAGTAGATTATCTTATCTGCTTTAATGTGTTCTTGGGGTATATCAGTCTTGGCTGTTTTCACGTATCAGACTATTGTTTCTGTTATCCATGGAACGTTTGTGAAAATTAATATGTAGTATTAGAGTTAGGAAATTAAAAAATTAGTTTATTTCGTTCACAGCTATTGATTACAATATGTAGATTTGGTTACAAGTTATTCAGTATATTGACTACTTCCAAACTAAAGAATATGCTATTTGGGAAAGAAGAGGCAACACAACCTTTCTTCCGAGTTTTTCAAAATGGACTTTTCTCTACACTCCAGGGGCGGTCACCTCGAATAACGCTCGTTCTGTCTGCTTTCGTACTGTCTTGTTTTAGGCTCGCAGGTGGAGTGGCTTTTTCTTACTGCCATCGATTGTCGGGGCGATGTCAAGCAAAAGGATTACTTTGCAATATTGAAGGGTTCACCTGAAGATATGAACGACGTAATGCTATTTACATACAGAAACCATTCTTTCACTACATACAGAAACCAATATTTCAATTGCAAGACGTTAAAATGTTACACCCAAAATTATCCGGTGAATCAGAATCTTGCGTCTAACGTATAAATATGATGGACGACCAATAATAGCAAGGTGAAGCCAAGACGTTTGTACACCCTGGAGAGTAACGAAAAATTGCCATTGCTATCAGAGTCACATGATAACGACAATTTTGTGTGTCCAGCTTATCAGTACATGCTCTTCTCTGTTTCATGTCGTTTGCTTCTTGTGGAAACTTTCTTTTAAAAAGTACATATTTATCAACAATATTAACGAGTATAGTTAATGAAAATGCCCTCGTTTAAAGGAATAGTGCACATACTTTTTAATCTTGTAAGAAGATGAACATTTTTCAAAGTATTTTAAAGTTGAATGACCCTACAAAATTTACTTTCTAAAAATGTTATCTAAATTGTACAAGTTGAACAACAAGTACAATTATAATATCAAATTATTTGATTTCAATGGAGAACACCGTTTTGAATTTAACCCACTGCAGAATGAATGAATTGCTGAGTAACAAATGTTTTCTTACTGTCTTGTTTAAATTTTCTGAACAAATCTCTATGAAAGTATCAAACGACAACAAACTCCAAAGCTTTGGAGATAAAGTGGAGGCTGTTAGAGTGTAATTTGTGCATAACACAAAGAGTCGAGCGCAGGAACTTCTTGAAGCTCTTAACCCCTTTACAAAAGTAGGCCCCACCTGTGACTCTTCAAAGTAGCGCACGTTGTCAAATATTCGTACAGTCACCCGAAAAGAATAAATATGAATGACTGATAATTTTACAAACCTAGGCACACACTGGCTCATAGCCGCCTTTCGACTAAATGAATAGTGAAGATGCATGGTGGTAGGCCTAGGCCTAGACATAGGTGATGAACATCACACATTAATACAGACTTTCCACGGTTGCCAGTGGCATATAGATCGAAATCTCCCAATGTTTCGAAAAATATGTCCAGGAATAACATTTGGAAGTTATAATGATTCAAATATGAAGTTATAATAATTCAAGTTATAATGGGCCTATTTGTCCCATGCCTTTAGAAGTCCCTGCGTGTGACCTGAATACACCAGAGTCTGAAGCAACCAATCATGAAGCGAGAAAAATGCTTGTTTTGCCTCTACGATTAACTAGTTCCTTTCATTAGAGATAGAAACGACGAAATGAATAATAATTTTCAATATTTTTAGTGTTCATTAAATAAATAGTGAAATTCGGGTTTTTATTTTACAATGTAATCCTTTCATGAAAGGAATATATAGTTTTATTGCTGTTATAAAAGGGATTAATTCTGACTGAAGAAAGCAATGTGTTACCTTAGTTATCTGATACGTTATTTGTCGTCGAGAATTCAATGGAAAGCAAGAGGACTGTATCGTTGATTTAATGTTGTATCTGATAATTGAAGAGCCCTTGGTATACGAATAACTTTATTGATGACTAAACATAACTTCACAGCTCTACACTACACACACACCAACATTTGAAGACTATTTACAGGGTTAATAAGAAATATCGCTTAAAGCGCTCTGCCCAAAGCATCATGCCTTTCATGTTCATTCGATCAGTTTCATCAGCGTTCTCTTATAATTAAAATGGCGCTTACATATTTTTATTCTGGCAACCCTGAAGTCTCCAATTACGTTCGAAGGCGCCAACATTACTCCATACTTAAAGAAAAAATAATTGTTTAGTACATCAATACACTATTACAAAAAACTATGTTGTAAGCAGGACTGTAATTGGCTAGAAAAAAATGTGCTCTGCTGGTCGTTTGTCCGTACGTGGAGTACAATACACTGTTGCAACAACATCCGCCTATAGCAGGGGTGGCGAATATTTTTGGATCAACGTGCCATTTTTTCTAAAAAAACGTTTGATGAGTTATAGGCGTGCCATCAAATAATTTTGACTTGTGATTATTGAAGAACTAATAAAAGTAAATACGAACAAATCAAAATTCTTTATTTAATACGAAAAAATACATTTTGCACTGTACAGTAGTAAATGTTTTAGTTATACTTGTAATTTAAATTAAAATAACATTAGTGTGATTTCTGCTGTTGTAGATTAGATGACAAATAACTTATATCAGGATTATAAGATGTTACTTTTAGTAGAATGCATGCTGAATTAGAGTCGTCTGTTAAACGGTTTCTAAGCGAGTCTTTGATGTTATTTTTATCTCTGAAAATAATGACTCGCAGGCATAGGTAGATGAAAATATGGTTAAAATAGCACACGCCAACTTCTTCAAACAGTTAAATGCATCTGCAATCGAATTCCAAGTTTCCAAAATTTCGTTACTGGTATTTTTACTTATATTGTTTGTCAATCTTTCTGTTTCAATCAATTCCAACTTTTCCCTTGTGTCAATAAACTTTTGAATCCATATTGAACTAGACTGGAAATCAATCAGTTGCATTTCAAGTTCTTCAATTTCCAACCAATCGAATTGAGACAAGTTCAGTTTATCAAACAAAACCACATCAGGGTATATAATAAATTTGAACGTTTCCGATAATTCCTTGAACTGAGAAAATTTCGCTGAAAATTCTTTGATTAAAGAATCCATTATGGAAATAAAGTCATCAATAACTTTTTCTTCATTTCGTTTCTCTTGAGCATCTAAATCTTTGATATTTTTTTTCAAGTTTGGGAAGTACTTGTAGTTTTTTGTAATATCGTTTCTGAAAACATATAGTTTAGCTTCAAAAGCACGATTGAGATTCATCATGCCGATAACTGTTTTATTCGGGCCTTGAAGCTTTATGTTCAATTCATTGAAATGTTGGCATATGTCTGTAAAAAAACATCAATTTTAAAAGGCACATAATATCCATCAACTGTGGGTATTGTTCAATTTTGATCTCTTTTTGTAGAAACAGTCTGATTTCTTCCAAGCAATCAACAAATCTTTGAAGTACGTTCCCGCGGTTCAACCAGCGAACATTGTTATACGTTATTAAGCCATTATACACCGAATTGACTTTATCCAACAAAGCATCCCAAACTTTCGTTTATTTAAAGCCTGTTGACTATTTTTGTGACTAAAGTTATTACATTATCAAGAGATGTTAAACCACTCTTTGCCCATAAGGCTTGTTGGTGAATAATACAGTGGCATTCAAGAATCGAATGTCCTACGTCTGTTTTAAATGAAGAAATGAAACCATTTTTTTTTTTTTTTTTTTTGCCTGCCATATTTGGAGCACCATCAGTGGTTACTGAAACAATTTTTTTCAAATCAATTTCTTTCTCAGCAAGCGAATTTCTTACTGCCGTACAAATATCTGTGCCCTTTGTAGTTAACAACGATGTTATCGCAATTAATTCTTCCTTAATGATGTTTCCTGCACAATATCGAGCAAAGACTGCTAAACGTGCCAATTTAGTAATGTCAATACTTTCGTCAAGACATAGCGATATAAAAGGAGCGGAGTTAATGTCATTTTTTTTGTTGTCCTGTAACATTTTCTGCCAATTTCAAGATTCTATCTTTCATTGTGTTTCTAGATAGAGGAACATCTTTGATGCGCTGAATTATCTTATCTTTATTATCAAAATCATCAAAAAGTGAGGGCGCACATGCCAACCGAGCTTCCTTCAAAAACTCTCCCTCTTGAAAAGGTTTACCATGCCGAGCAATGGCATTTGCAGCCGAGTAACTTGCCGCACTTGTGTGACAATTTTTGCTTACATATTTAATTATAGACGTCGACTGTTTATTTCTGTCTTTTATTGCACTTGCAATTATTTCTTTTTGCTCTGGTTCGCTTTTTTCGCAAAAGGATTTGTGATTTGTTTCAAAATGCCGTTTCACAGACGATATGTTCTGCATAGCACTGTTCCAGAACATAAAACACACACCGCTTTGACGCCTTTATTGATCATGCCATATTTCTCAGCCCACCAAGTTTGAAATTCTCTGCTACACTTACTATCTTGCACTTTTTTTTGTTGAACTAGCCATGTTAAATAGCAGTTAAAAATCGTAAATTTAACACAAAACTTTAAATGTACAGTTGTGTCGATGAAATTGACTGTTCTATGTGCTCTCGCTTGATCCCCCCTCCGCCAAAAAAACCCTTTTTACTGACTACGCGCGACTGCGGGCTCATGGGCAGATTTATTTGTTTTTAGGAAATTGAGTGCTTGTACCAGATTTCTGTAGTGTCTGCTCTTTCGCTTTTGTCTCAGGTCATTAAAATTTTCAAAAATAAAGCAGTGAGAGTTATTTTACCAATTAGACTTACAAGACAAGAATTAGATCAAATTCATAAATTAGATGTATACAAGCTGAACTATTAATGTAAACGTTAGAATATGTTTTTTAAACAACTTGAAAATATTTAGAAATAGTTACATATACACACACTATGCGTAGATAAACTTTGTATCATTAGCAATTTATAATATACGAAGTATTTACGCAAGACATAACAAACGAGTCTGCTCCCCGACTTGTCGGCGTCGCGACGGATCACTCGCGTTTGTTCATAATACTTCATAGTAAACTTAATTGTTTTAAGCTAAAATGCAGATCGTTTTTAATCGATGGCGTGCCCAAAATATTCTGTCGCGTGTCATTGGTTCGCCATCCCTGGCCTATGGTGTTGAGAAAAACACAATTTCAGAGAGAACGAAACCCCTCTCTGGATACGACGTCGAGCTATACAGGTTAATACAGATTGTTGAGCAACATACCGTAATTCCTGCACTATGTTTCTCTTTGCTACATAGTAACCCGTCATTGCCATTCGCACAACATGGATGTCATCTCCATATTTTTTTAATGGAGGGTAGGGAAATTCATATATAATTGTTCGATTTCTCTTTCTAGATGTTCTATGTTAGAGCCAGGGACGTTTTAAGACTTCTTGAGGTAATGGGACCATACATAGATGTTGACTCCACCCATGACCCTTAAAAGCAGACAGTACTTTGTAAAATACTCGTAGAAATAAATGTGCATGACTTACAATCGCACAAACCGGCTTAATCGACTGCCACCTTCTGATTGCTTGAATAATGATGGTGTGTGGTGATAGGTATAAACCCCTACACGAGGACGATGGTCATTACATGTCCCAGTTGATATATCGTCCGAAATTCCTAGTTTTTCGGAGAATCAAACCGCGTTGAAATTATTCGAAGTATGATCTTATTAATGTTGAGTCGAGAACGAGACACAGCCCTTATTGTAGCCGAGGCCCTGGGCCAGTTGGTTCATGTCTTAAGGTGTCCCTGGTTAGAGCCGCGGTTTTATAGTCAAGACGAGCTAGTTACTTATGTAAAACTCTCAAACTATTATTAATTATTAATAAGCGTTCTCGTCCAATGCAAGAGATAAGCGCCATTAAAACAAGAGCGCAGGCCAAGCAGTTACGTCTTAACAGTCGTTATTTCGTTGTGAAAATGATCTCCTCAGAGCTAATCTGAAGTCGCTTTTTGAAAGAAAAAACAAGTGAAAATGTTTTATAAAGGACAGAAAAGCGAGAAAGGCTCAATCCAGTGTTTCTCAAACTGTGTGGGGCAGACTAACTCTACAAGGGGGCGCGAGCATACTGAAAAGTCGAAAACAAAAGCTTATTTTTAAAAAAATTACTAATTTACGGAAAGTAAACAAACAGGAAATACATTCTGACGTAATAAAAATAGAATACACATTTACACTGATATAATACACTTCTAAAATTATCAGTACTGTATAATGTATTTCATAATTAATTTAATAATAAGTTAAGTTTTCAAGTTAAGAACAAGTAAATAATTACCAGTGATCCCATGGTTGTCTCATATATAAAACTATATACTAAAATTAATACTTATCTTCATAATTTGTGCAGTTTATAATGAATCCCTTAACTGCCGATGAAAAGTTTGGCGATTCGCTCCCCTATGCCACGTAGGCCCAATTCAATTCGTTTTCCATGTAGGAGTGCTTATATGATGTATTGGGGAGGAAGGAATAAAAATAAGCAAATCCTCTGAAATAAGTGCATCCTTCACAAACACTGTCCTCTTTTATTGTATTCCAAAGCCTGCGGATTATTAGAAGTGCACAGACAAGATCGTACTCTTGACAGACGTATACATAAGTCCGGGGAAAAGAACGTTTTAGCTGAGCGAGATGTTTACATGCGCGGGTTGAACATAAGAGATTTAAACCCTATTGTAGATTTAGTATCAAAGTATTGTATCATTGAATTCAATAAACTGTTATTGTATGGAGGGGGGTGCTATAAAATCATGTTTGAATATTGGGTCGCAAGTATTGAGAACCACTGCCATAATCTATTCAACATGTACAGTTAAATTTTGTAAATAGAAAACATACAACCTTTGAAGAATACATCCTGAAATAACATTTGACCGTTAAAATTATTCGAATCATGATCTTATTAAGGCTCATTCCAGAACAAGACGAGCTTTCTCCCCCCCTCCGAGCTCAGATGGCCCTTGCTTTAAGGCTGTCTTCACTCAATGTTAAAGAACAGGCCCTGAATTTAGAACATTTTTTTTTTTTTAGATTCAAGAGAATTGAAACATTAATATTATGTTCTGGCTTCGCTATCCTATATAAAGCAGCTTATTTTATCATATTTCTCACTTTTATCCGAGTTGTTCCATTTTTTCTTATATAAAATGTGTTTCTCATTTTTTCTCCTAACCGTAATGTTAAATGAGCTATCCCTTTTTGTGTTAAAACGAAAAAATAATTATTTATGGAATATTTTGAAATGTGTCGTCCTCGTCACTGAACCATGGTTCAAAATGACGAGCTCCGTCGCCAAAAATCCCTCGTGCAGCTAAACAATGTGACGTTAATATTGACGTACTCACTCACCCAACCCTTTCCCCTTTATTGAGAACAAAAATTTCGCGAAGACGGGGCTGGTGCACGCTAAATCTGTCAAAGTCCTCATGTTGGCATGGTGTGGTAATTCAGAGAGGGAGTGCCAGCTCAAATTTCACCCTCGTCTCTTGACTGAGGTTCAAAATTACAAAGAACGCAGTGAATACCTCTTGAGTTGCTTGAGTGTGACGTTAAACTTTCTCACTCACTCCTGTTAAATTATTTTCATTTCAAATTTTAAAATAAAGGAATTAAATTTGAATTCTCTCTCTCTCTCAATGATTGACTCGTAATTTTTTAATGCATTTATAAGCAACACGAGAGCGATCAGTAACGGACATTTCGGCTCTTAACCGCAGACATGGTCACCCGAAAATGAGTTCTGCCCATCTTAAGAGCGACTTCACAAATAAGTTTAACGAGCAAATTATATAGCTTGTATTGTGTTGAGTTTGGTAGGGGAGCACTTAGTTCTTTCGAAACTTTATCTCCTTTCATCAGATTTTGATGACTTAAAAAATGTTTTTAAATTGCCCTTTATAGAAAATTGATAACAGTTTATTAAAATATAATTATTGCTTGGTACGATATGAGAATTACTTTTGTATGATAGAAAATATGCTTATATATTTGTAGCTGGTCCACATTTGTGAATCTTTTAAAATTTTCAAAATGCACAAAAGAAACGAGACTGGTCCAATAAATCATTGTACTAGTAGAATCAGTTCTTTGTGACATTATCACCTTCAAATTAGTCCCCTTTATCATTCACACATTTCTGCATTCGGTGTTGCCTTTACTGGTAACAGTTCTGGAATAAGGTTCTTGGAAGGTCCTTTTCTCCGTTTTTTTGCTTGAACCTCATCAACTGAGAAAAAACGGGTTCCATTTAAACAAGATTTAATTGTAGGATTTTTTTTAAAGCCACATGGAGCCAAATCATGTGAACTTTGATTCCCATCAGAGTAATGTTTTTGCTGGTCAGAAATTGCTTGACAGATAGGGCAGTGTGAACAGGTTCATTGTTCTGGTGCAACAGCCAGCCATCAATCTCCACAACTGTAGACTTTTTTCACGAAGTCTTTTAGGAACTTCAATGTAGTAGGGTCGATTAACAGTCTTACCACTGGGAAACCACTCAATCATAGCCATTCTATTAATGTCGAAGAAGACAATTAACATTACCTTGAATTTTGATTCTGACATACGTGATTTTTTTGGGCCTAGGGGATCCTGTTGACTTCCACTGCATCGACTGTACCTTACTTTCTGAGTCATAGGTAAAAATCCATGTCTCATTACATGTTACAACAGATTCCAAGAAATTTGGATCGTTTGCAATGTGTTCTAACATACACAGACACGTGTCTTCACAACACTGTTTTTGGTCTTCGGACAGAATTTTTGGAACCTTCACAGAAATCTTCCTCATGCGTAATTCGTCAGTTAAAATGCGTCGAACAGCTTGCTTCCCTATCTAATTTGACCAACTCTGTCCCTGGATGAACATTTAATCTTCGGTCACGCCTCAGATCGCATCCAGAACTTTGTCAACGTTTTGGTCTGTAATCGCTCACCTTGGAACACAGCATGTTCTCCATCTTCCACACTGTCCCTTGCCCCTAAAAACTGCTTGCTATTCTAACACACATGCACAAGACAAAGTTTTATCTCCATAAGCCTCAGTTAACATTTGAAATGTTTCCGTATCTGATTTCTTAAGTTTCACAAGAAACTTGATGTTGTTTTGTTTTTACACTAGACATTTTTCCGGAGGAATGCAAATGCAAATGTCCACTCAATGACGTAGTACTCCCAACTAGAGTGATCGGGTAAGTCGAAACTGGTCACATGAATAAGAGTGTGGGATGACGTCACCAAAAAAGTTACTGCCAACTCCAATTTCTTTTCAAGCTATACACTTAAGACTATTTTTGTGTGTGTGTGTCACACTTCGATTATGCAACTCTATTTTATGTCATTAATGAAGAGGTGTGCCCCCGTTTTCGGACCCAAACTCCGTAATTTACATACAATTTTTTTTTCTATCCGTGCGTGCAACTGCATCCTGTTTCCCAATTTCTACTTTCCAGATTGATTATTAACGTCGCACTGTTCAGCTACACGAGTGCTTTTGGCAACGGACCACGTAATTTTGAACCATGGTCAAATGACGTGGACGACACCTGAGCTGGCACCCCCTCTCCTAACTACGACACCATACCAACTGGAGGACGTTTCAGCTCACGACAGATTTAACGTGCATCGCTGCCCTACACGGCGGGTCTTTAATGGTACAGGGCTCGAACTCGTGACAAGGCAAGCCACGGTCCGATACCTATACCCCTCGGCTACCACGGCCTTCTACTTTCCAGAACGTCGCTTTTAATTGTTTTAAATTTAAACACTATTATGTGAAAATTCCATTCTGTTTTTGTTTTAGTAATTTTTTTCCTTTCATGCATAAACGTATTTTCTACTTCCTTGCCGCCCACAACATCATTCTAAGTTGTAATTGCAGATTTTTTTCGCATATAATTGCTATGTTTACACTTCATGCTTACCTTTTTTAAGTGAGCGTATTTTTAAATAACGACTTACTTAAATGAATCTTAAAAAATCACGTTTTTGGAAGGTAAGTAACATATCCAGTTCCTTATTAAAGAAAAGCATTGCTTTCTTTCAGTAAAAATAATTAAAAATTTTTTTATTCGGTTTAAACGAATAAATAAACCAATGGATATTCAATGATCAGTATAACATTATTGAGCCTAAATGTCCAAACTGTCCTTAAATGTCATTCTTTTTAATACTATGAAATTTTATAACTTGATGGAACAATTACAAGTCTTAAGTTTTCATGCAAATTTCAATTTTTCATCCCCCCTTCTCCACACTAACAGCTTATGGTGTTTTCAAAAGTATTTCTTTGTTTTTAAAGTATAACAGGTTTCCTCTTAACAGTTGACCATCAACATACCTTTCAAAGTAGCCCAAAAGGAGGCAATATATCTTAATTCCTACAACAATCTACTAGAAAATACCAGGAAGAATGGGAGTGAGTGAATATTAACGTCGCACTGTTCAGCTACACGAGGGCTTTTGGCGACGGACCACGTAATTTTGAACCATGGTCAAGTGAGGTGGACGGCACCTGAGCTGGCACTCCCTCTCCTACCACACCAACGGAAGGACATTTCAGCTCTCGAAAGATTTAACGTGCATCGCTGCCCTACACGGCGGGTCTTTAGTGGTACTGGGCTCGAACTCGTGATAAGGCTAGCCAAGATCCGATACCTTTACCACTCGACTACCGCGGCCCCATCAAGAAGAAAAAGAAATCCTCTTAATACAAAAACTAATGAGTTTCTAAAATAAATATATATATCTTTAAGACGAGAACCATTAGGTGTCATCACATCGAAAGCACAATATTTTACTTACAATTCTAAAAGACTTAGAAATAGATAAATCACAATATAATCACATTTATAGAATTTATTGATACAATATCCAAATGTTTGAAGAACAATTCTTAAGCTTAAAACATAAATTAATATGTCATTTAATGCTATATGAGAAGCTTACACATAACTTCACAGGGTAATTTCAAATATATCAATATTTAAGTATATCTCTCTTTTTTCATAATCATTTAACTTTAAGAAAACAGCGATGCTTTGAAAAAAAATTAATATTTTTTAAATACTGTAAGTAAAATGTCAAACTACACACACACAAAAATGGTGGGGGGGACTTAAACATTGAGTTTCTATTATAAAAACATAAATCATTTTTAAGGTTATAACAGAAATACTACACTTTAAAATATTCCACAATTGAGATTTTCCATTGGTTTTAGAAAATGAGATAACTTAGAGAAAGCAATGTTACATACTTCCCAAAAAGAATCTTTTTCTTCTTATGAATATGTAAATGTGCTTTAGATCAGTTTTTACCAACCTTTTTATTGGCCTGCTGAGAAGAGATATCAATTGTTAATATTTTAGATTGTTTCGATTTAATAATTTTAACCGTATTTAAACATACTTTCAGAATAAAATATAACTACACCAAAAAATAAAGATACAGTGATTTAACGTGGAATACAAGGTGATTTCCACAAAACCCCAAGAAAAATATACCCCAATGAATAAATGGGAAACAATTTAATGTTCCTTGTGCATCCCGGTCCGTGGCATAGGGGTTGGGGACCACTGCTTTAGACCAGTGTTCTTCAAACTGTGTTCCACGAGTTACAATAAAAAACCAAGAAATAAATATGCATGCACGCTCTCCACTAAGTTTGTATAGTTACCAAGTATCTAAAGCTCATCCCCATCCCATTCATTAAAACTGAAAACTTTAATTATATACTTTATTTTCACACTTTTTAAACTTTTATTAAATATGACAAAACAATAATAAAGTGTTTTATCTTTATATATACTTCCTACTTGACTGTGAATATTCAACTGTTTACTATCTTGGGGTCCACAAGATAATTTTATACTCGTTAGTTAGCACACTGTCTTGCAAAATTAAATCTTGTTGGGTGGATGACCAGAGTACCTAGCTATTCCGAGCTATAACCTCATATCGTTAGGATTTTGAGTGACTGTGACTCTTATCCTTTGTTAATTGCAAAATTAAATAGTTTTCTAAAAGAAAATGCACTTCTTTACATTTGTGGAAAACTACACCTATAATTAAGGAAAGGGAACAATACATCAAAATAGAGTCAATTTAAAATCTAAACTTAAACAAGAACATCTTCTAAATTTTAGGTTGCAAATTCATGCAAAATACACAGGATTTCTCACACAGCTATAAACATTTTAATGCCATTCAGAACATTGTGTTTAAGTGAAATACACTGCTCAAAACAATTAGGGGAGCACATGATTTTAACAAAAGTAAGCAAAGATGTATACCAATAAGTAACATAAAATGAATCATTCATAATGTAAAGCCAACCAGGAAACGGAAGAAGAAAACTTTATATGCAAATCAAAGTTCATGACGTCAAAAACCAGAAAAAGGAGACAAGGGCAGCAATCGGGATGTTGCAGAAACGTCTGTTTTATTGCCGTAACTGTGAAATTCGATTGCGCAGTATTTTTTTTTTTTTTTGACAAGGGTACTTGAGAATGTCTCAACAACGTGATTTACCGGAATCCATGGCATGGCGTGTTATAGGCAGACTGGAACCCGGGCAAACACAACGTAGTGTCGCGGACGCTGTTGGAGTCGCCAGAAGTGTTGTTGCAAGGCTGTGGAATCGATTCCAAGAAACAGGAAATGTTAGAAGTCGACCAGGGGCAGGTCGGCCATGCGCCACTACATAAACTGATGACCGGTATATACAGTTAACAGCCCGTCGAAACAGAACAGAGAATGCTACACAGCTGCAAAGACAATTGCTCTTGGCAACAGGACGAAGGGTGTCCAGCCAAACAGTACGTAATCGGCTTCATGAGGGAGGGCTCTATGCACGTAGGCCAATGGTCTGCATTCCGTTGACCCCACGCCACCGTGCGGCCCGAAGAAATGGGCTGCTGAACATCGAGATTGGGAGCAACATGATTGGAGCCAAGTGCTGTTTACAAACGAGTCCCGATTCAGTCTAGAGTGTGACACCCGACGTGTTCTTATATGGAGGGACCGGGGCACTCGAAATAACCCCGCATTCGTTCGTGAAAGGTCACAATACAGAAAAGCTGGTTGGATGGTATGGGGTGGAATCAGCATAGGCGGACGTACGGACCTGCATATCATTCGGAATGGCACTTTGACGGGCCGAAGGTATGCAGACGAGATACTTCGACCTCATGTCATCCCTTACGCTGGAGCCATTGGAGATTCCTTTGTTTTCCAGGATGATAATTCCCGACCGCATAGAGCTCGTCTGGTGGAGAACATGCTTGAAGCTGAAACAATACAGCGTATGGAATGGCCAGCGTGCTCTCTTGACCTGAATTCAATCGAGCATGTTTGGGACATGCTCGGACGACACATTGCTGCACGACCAAGGCCACCTGCTACTGTCCGAGACTTGGAGATTACACTTCTTTAGGAGTAGAACAGAATTCCCCAAAGTCTGATCGATAACCTCATCGCATCCATGGCAAACAGGTGTGCAGCAGTCTTAGCTGTTCGAGGAGACCACACGCCCTATTAAAACTCATGCATCATGTCTAAACAGTACCTTTTTTTTTATCGTTTACATGTAACCAAATTGTTTGCCCTAAATCATCTTTTCATGTTTTTTCCATATTTTCAAAGAATTAAAGCTTAATTCCAAATTTTTTACGCCTTTTTACTGTATTGCGCATTGATACGCGTGTACTATGCATTGTATGCCAATACGTGGCTGTCTCACACGGTTTTCTTCACTTTTTTGCTTGCTCCCCTAATTGTTTTGAGCAGTGTACATTTCTCAATGTAAGTGGCTACAAAAACAAAGTATAAAACAAATTAATCTCAGAATATATAAAGCTAATTTTAAGAAAAACCTTTGTCACGCATTTCACAGTCACAAGGCTTCTCCTTGGTTTGAATCTATAAGTATGCTTTTAAATACTTCTACTGACACGACAGCCCTGGGTGGGCCAAGGACTTCAAAGAACCCTCTTCCATTCCAACCTCCATTAGTTTTTCTAGACAGTTATCCAATTAGTTACTTTTAAAATCTTCCTACAGACAATTAGCCCATCTCAATTTGGGCATACACCTAATTCGAGTTCCAGTAGGTTTGTAATTGAGAATTCTAAGCATTAAGGATAAAGGGTCTATATGGCTGATAGGTTGATTGAATATTAACGTCGCACTGTTCAGCTACACGAGGGCTTTTGGCGACGGACCACGTAATTTTGAACCATGGTCAAGTGAAGTGGACGACACCTGAGCTGGCACCCCCTCTCCTAACTACCACACCACACCAACGGGAGGACGTTTCAGCTCTCGACAGATTTAACGTGCATCGCTGCCCTACACGGCGGGTCTTTAGTGGTACTGGGCTCGAACCTGTGACAAAGCAAGCCACAGTCCGATACCTATACCACTCGGCTACCGCGGCCTCAGGGTCTATATGGCAGATGTCGCCTGTGAACCTCAAATGACCAATCTTGATGTATTTAATGACATCTGCTTCCTTAAATAGCCTGCAAAAGTCAAAATTATGTCATTGTATACAAAATTCATTTTCATTCACAGTACCAAAGATATATTTATGAACTTTACGCTCAAAGATGACTAGCTGTTCAGTCTGTGACTTTGTCAAAGTTCAAGTTTCAGATCCATAAGTATGGGTCTAATCATTATTTTATACAATATAATTTTTGTATGTTTTTTAATTAATTTTGACTTCTAAGAAAGCTCTTAGACCATGAAGGCAGTGATTAGCAATAATAATACGTCTTTTAATTTCAGCACCAATGTCACTTAGAATGTTAATTAGGGATTGCAATACCAGTATGAGTTTGTTATTCACATTGTATTTGCATATCATACTTAAGGGTTCAAAATACTTTTCAGAATCATTATATATATACTCATAAATAACAGCTCATACTAATGAATAAGAATAACTTTCAGGAACTCAAAAAAATCAGTTGATAATACTTCTATTTGTTTCATTATTTATATGATGAAAAGAATATGATGGCACAATGTAAAAAAATGTTCAAAAGTTATTAAAGTGAATGAATGAAGTACAAGCGGACTCCATACACATTTAAAAATGAAACATGATACAAATTTGTTAAAGAGTAAAGAATCTAAGTGCGATGAAGATAAAAATTTAAGCACAGTTTCTAAGTCATCAGGGATTTTAGATTATTTTGAATATATATATAGTACTAGTTATTACCCACCTGCTTCACTGGGTATTTCACGATGTTGTATAAAAGTATACTGTTTACATATAGTATATGAATTATTGATATCTAGCATTAAGAATTCGATTGTATTGAAAAATATATTTATAGCTGTAACTGTCGCCTGTTGATATAAAAAGGACATAAATTAAAATATCTAATTTCTATTTATAAATAAAATAGAAGTAGAAAGATTTTTGTGCTCTCTTAACCTAATAATCAAGTTGATTTCCACCAAAGCAACTTTCAGTGGATCTCTACTCCACAAAATAAACATGCACGCTAAATTTCAAGTCTAAATCTAACAGAGCAAAAACGGAATTTTTATCATCAATACCTCGTTGACAGCATTCTTAGAAGATTCCAATTCAACAAAAGAGGCATGCAAACCAAATTTTATTATTATAGTCTTAGCAGTTCAAAAACGGGAATTTTGTCTATCAATACGCCCCAATAACTCTCCCCACTTCCCCCTGGAGTTGATTTCTGCAAAATCCATTCTTAGTGGAACTCTATTCAACTAAAGAAAAGTGCTCAACAAATTTCAAGTAAATGAGTTAAATTCAAAAACAGGAATTCTTCTATAACACACCTTAATCCCTCACAACTTCACTCCTTTGGGGGTCTGTTTTCGCAAAAATCTTTGTAAAAGGAACTTTATTCCATGAACGGAACATACCTTCTAATTTTCAAGCAGGTGGTTCTATTAGTTGAAAAGCGGAAATATTTATCTATTACGCCCCTTACTCCCCCTCAGTGACTCTTGGGGATCAATTTCCCCCAAAACTATTTTGTAGCGGATCTCTACACCATGAAAGGAATTCGCTTACCAAATTTTAAGACTGTACGTCTAATAGTTTAAAAATGGAAATAATTATATATAACGCCCCTTAAGCCCTTGCAACGCCATTTAGGAAACGATTTTCACAAAACCCATCTTATAGCGTATTTCGACTTAATGAATGGAATCAGCTTACTAAATTTTGAGATTTTACGTCTAATAGTTTAAAAAAGGAGTTAATTGCCTATAACGCCACTTGGGAGTCAATTTTGGCAAAACCCATTTTGCAGCGGATCTGTACAGTATGAAAGGATTCCGCTTACCAAATTTCAAGACTGTACATCTAATAGTTTAAAAATGGAAATAATTATATATAATGCCCCTTACGTGCCCTCAACCCCCCTTGGAGGTCGATTTTCGTAAAAATCATTATGTAGGGAATCTCTACTTTATGAAAGAAATCTGTGTACCAAGTTTAACGACTGTACATCTAATAGTTTAGTAATGGAAATAATTATCTATAACGCCCTTTAACCCCTCGTAATGCCCCTTGGGTTCGAACTTTGCAAAATCGTTCTTTTAGCTGACGTCTACTCCATGAAGGGAACCTACCTACGAAATTTCAAGTCTGTAGGTTTAATAGTTCCGGAGATATTGTGATTAGTCAGTGAGTGAGTGAGTCGCTTTTCTCCTTTGTATATATAGATAATAAAATAAAAGTGTAAATGTTCTAAAACCTACAATGCCAAAGAAGAGAGAATTGGAGTTCATAAGACACAACAAATGTAGATACAAAAAAAAGTCTTTGGATTAAACTGGAGACCTATTATGATATTATTGCACAAAATTGCATTCCAGGCTTGATGACAGTACAATTTTGATGCATTACATTTTTTAAGATCATATTTCAAAAACTTGTAATAGTACTACAGACTGAATAGTGATATTTACACTTTTTTGTGGTTTAAATAAATAAGATGTTCTTTTACTTTTTTTGTGATTCTTTATATACTGTTATAATTTATTACCAAATATTTTTTGTGTTATTTACACTCTGTAATAAAACTGGCAAATATAAAATTAAGAAACACCTGTATTTTCTTTCTTTTTCTAAAATTTTTACTTCCAGTATTAAAACCAGTATCAAAATCTAAAAAATACCAAACACCAGTATATTGAACTTTTGGTTCGATATTGCAATCCGTAATGTTAATATTTGAACCCAAATAGGCAAAATTATCAACAACTTCAGTCTTCAAAATTATCAACAATTTTCAGTCTGCAAATAATTAAAATCTACTTGAGTTTTTGTAATTGGCAAGTATTCAGTTTTGTTTTCATTAATAATTAAAAGTAAGTTTTCAGCCAACTTCTGAGGTCTGATACAAATACATAAATGTGCTTTTAAATTACCAGTCTCAGAAAAACCCCTTGTTGTACATTTAACAAACATAAGGTTTTTCCTTTGTATGAATCCGTAAATGTGATTTTAAATTACTACTATCTGAGAAAGACTTGTTGCACATTTCACAAACATAAGGTTTTTCCTTTGTATGAATTCGTAAATGTGCTTTTAAATTACTAGTTTGAGAAAAACCTTTGTTGCATATATCACAAACACAGGGCTTTTCCTTGGTATGAATACGTATATGTTTTTTTAAATTACCAGTGTCAGAAAAACCCTTTTGCACATTTCACAAACATAAGGCTTTTCCTTGGTATGAATATGTAAATGTCTTTTTAAATTACTAGCATCAGAAAAACACTTATTGCACACTTTACAAACATGAGGCTTCTCCTTGGTATGAATTAATAAATGTTCTTTTAGAGAACCACTATGAGAGGAAGACTTGTTGCACACTTCCGAAACGTAAGACTTTTCCTCGATATGAATATGCAAATGCCTTTTTAAATTACTATTGTGTGAGAAAGACTTGCTGCATATTTCGCAAATATAAGGTTTTTCATTTGTATGAGTCCGTAAATGCACTTTTAAATTACTAGCTTGAGAAAAACCTTTGAAGCATACTTCACAAACATAAAGCTCTTCCTTGGTATGAATACGTAAGTGTGCTTTTAAATTACCCGAGTCACAAAAACACTTATTACACATTTTACAAACATAAGGCTTTTCCTTGGTATGAATACGTAAATGCTTTTTTAAATTACTAGAGGCAGAAAAACACTTGTTGCACATTTCACAAATATAAGGCTTTTCCTTGGTATGAATAAATAAATGTTCTTTTAGAGAACCACTATGAAAGAAAGATTTGTTGCACACATCACAAACATAAGACTTTTCCTTGGTATGGATCTGTAAATGTCTTTTTAAATTACTACTTTTAGAAAAGCTCTTGTTGCAAATTTCACAAACAAAAGACTTTTCCTTGGTATGAATACATAAATGTTCAGTTACATGACCAGTTTCAGAAAAATCTTTGTGGCACATTTCACAAAAAACATGAGGCTTTTTACTATCATGAACGTGTAAATGATTCTTTGAATTATATGGAGTGAAAGACATTTTTCTAGTTTCAAATATTCCAATTTTTTTCTCACAGCTGTGACTACAGAAATCTCTATTTAAAATCCACAATGAAAAAAATGTGTCTTGCACTCTTGTTCAGATATCAGTTTATATTAACATCCTCCTGTAAAATAAAAAATACATTCTACAGTATAATGTTGAACATGAAAGCAGAATTTTATTCAAACATAATATATGAAGGGGGAAGGGATTAATCTAATATCAAAACTTGAAAGAGAAAGAGCCAAGAAATTTTTTTTCCTATCTAAAGAAAGTTGACTTTTAGGTAGTATTTTTGTTAAATCAATTAAAATCTAAAATATATATTAAATATTAGTTACTATAAACATATTTAAGTAATTCTTTACAATTAGGTTAATATGCAAAATTTGAGAGGAAACCAAAGGAATATCATAGAAGAGTTCTATCGCGGTTTGTACCATGTTATGGTACGCAAAACTAGAAGCATATATAAAATTAGGAATTAAAATATAGACATTTTAATGTCTATATTTTACCTGTTTGATTATTGGTTTGAATTATTGTCCAGATTAAAAGAAAGCTATTAGAAAATTTTAATAATTTTAAAAAATAAATTATTATAACTTGGGAAAAGATTTCAGATATTACAAAATCTTTCAACATGGGGATTTTCAAAAAAGTTGTTACAAGACTTTAAATTTATACATAATAAATAAATATACTGATATCTCAAAATTGAATATACATAATAACTTTATTCAAGGAATGAATAGGCCATGTAAGACCGTCTTTGTAACAATTTTATAAAAGGCATTGTTTCTTATGCATTGTGGCCTGCAATCCTGTGGCAACTAAAAACTTGCCACATAAAGAAACTGTGTATGTTATTTCTATCAAAGCTAAAAGATTGGAAATTGTTGTTGTCTTTCTTCATATTGTGATGTATATAATTAATCAATAACTCCAGATAATAAAGTATGTAATTTGATTATATTAGTCTTTAGTGGGATACAAAGGTAGTTTTCAGTAAAAAAGACTGGAAACTCTTCGTAACCACCTTCTCTAAAGTCCATTTCATGGATTGCTAAAAAAGCCTGCTTTGTTGTCAACATACAGAGTGTATTAAATGGTAATTGTAATCCTTGTAAGTATAATGATGTTCAAATGATAAACACAACTCCTCATCTGTACATCACACACACATCAGTACCATTTAATAAGCAACATCTTGCATTACTTGAATCAGAACTCAATATACAAACATCTGGCTAAGTTTAAAAGGTCTCCAACTTTCAATTTTTAGGATGCTACTAATGATTTAATCTTATTTTTTGAAGGAAGCCAGATCATAAACTCTGATCTAACATGTTAAATTGGAGAAAAAATATTTTTAGTGATAAAATTTTTTGTAGGATTATTAATGCATTATTCAAATATAAGTTAAAATTATTATCTGTTTGAACTTATCAATTGTAATATGAAATAAGGACATTATATCAAGATTCACTTCTAGAAATATTAATGTTATAATATAAAAAATAATATGCATAGTATAGAAATCAGTCAAAATTTGACAATGGGTAATTCAATTCTTTTTAAGAATCAGAAAGAAACATACAGATAATTTTACATATGCTTGACCGTTACGTGTTAGTTTAGATAATTTAGTATTGAAATCTTCCAACCAAGTCAGTCTCTCTGAATGAAATACTATTTGATAAAGACTTCTTTCAAAAATTCTGTAACATTAGGCTTACGAGTGGTGTTTTTTGATAGAATTCTACAGTGTAAGAAATGAAAGAACAATAAAAAATAGTAGTAAAAATAATATACTACTAACTACTCAGTGGCGCAACAGCCCATGAGGGTCAAGGCATACTGTGCCTATCTCAGTTTTTGTGACCTTAAGTGCTGGGGTACATGTGCAGATGTTTTGGTCAAGGGGTTAGTCTGATGCGAAACTCCCAATGTTCGGTTCCCAAGCAAGATTGGTACTCATTTATCGACCCACTGAAGGGATGAAAAGCTGAGCCGACCTTGCACAGCCCAGGATTTCAACCCCGGACCTTTGGCACGGAAGCGCAATACACTACCACTCAGCCAATGGGCTTCCAAAAATAATATAAGCACGATAATTTCAGATGGGTATTTTCTAAAATGTGTAAACTGATGAATCAGCTGATTACTAATAGCACTCTACTATAATTACTAATTTTATTCCCAGATTTTTGTTGATGTATTATGAAAAGCAATGCTCTTATAAAAGAGTAACTTCTCAATCTTTATCGCTCAAGCCATCACAT
Organism: Trichonephila clavipes; assembly: GCA_019973935.1. Lineage (NCBI taxonomy): Eukaryota > Metazoa > Arthropoda > Arachnida > Araneae > Nephilidae > Trichonephila > Trichonephila clavipes. The sequence goes on along the minus strand of BMAU01018568.1, from coordinate 3,747,767 downwards.
TGCTAACTTACAAAAACCACAGATGTGCCTAAACTAACTGATCACATTCTCTACAGTCTCCTTTGAAAAAATTTATACATTCATTAAAAAGAAAAGAAAAACTAGTTAAATTCCATCACAACTCTTGAGGGAATAATATAAAATTTTACATGTTAATACAAAAATTTTTTCATACTAAAAATAGTCAACTTATTTGCATAAATTTTAAATTGTCTTTATTTGTTAATTTATTATATTATTAGGTAAAATACTAAAATATTCATGTCAAATATTTGACTGCTCATGGATTGGAGTATTGCTATAATTGCTCAAGTTTTTTTCCAATTGTTTCTGATATCTAGGCAAGTGGATGTTTATTCAATTACTTATGGAATTACATCCATTATTAATATAATTTATTTTTTAAACTTCCTGGAAAAAAATGATTTTTTTCGATCACTTTATCTATATACAATTTGGGGTATTTTTTAAAAATAAAAGTTGAAAAACTTTCAATATTCTTACAATGAGATCTTTGTCTTTTGCACAGTATAACATGCAGAATTTTTTTAATTCTTTTTTCTGATGCATAAAAAACACAATGTTGAAGTGGTCATACATAAATCCTCCTTTTAATTAATACTGTATTATTAGAGAATTATCCTGATTATAACATTGAACGGTTGATACAAATAGCAAAATTTTTCTGAAGGTGTTTAATTTCAGCAGCTAAAACATTTGTGGCATCATATGGAATTATCATACAAGTACTGAAAATTAAGAATCTATTTAGTGTTATTGCAAGGATAAATGTTTCTAACTTTATTAAATTTGAATCCCAAATTTTCTGTTTAGGTATACTAATATAACCTCAGGCTGGGCAAGGCTGACTCAGCCTTTCATCCCTTCAGTGGGTTGATAAATGAGTACCAAGTTTGCTTGGGAACTTAACACTGGGGGGTTTCGCATCAGACTGACCATCTGACCTGAACACACTGCCCATTCACCTCGGGGCCACATATACTGAGTTGAGCACAGTAGACCTTGTCCCTTATGGGCTGTTGTGAGACTGAGTTGAGTTAATCCTAATATTTCCTTCCATATAGTTCAAATATGTCTTAAAAGATATCAAATTTATTTATTTCCAATACCAACTTAATTTATAATAGCTTTTAATCACTTTAATCTTGTGTTAAAATTCAAATGACTGAACTTGAATATTTTATGGTTCTAGAAGAAAAATAAAAAGGAAAAATTAAAAAGGTTTATTTACTTCCAATTTTTATACAACAAAGTAATAAACCTTTCTCTAACTCAAACAAACTAAAAAACAAAGAAAAGAATCCTGAAGACAAAAAATGTATTTTCATTCAATTCACTTAACTCAGTCACATGCCATACGAGTGATTTTAAACACACTGAAATATAAATTTCAAAGATCAAAGTAACTTTTAAAACAACTTAACCAGATTATAGTAAAATGGTTTTAAAATTTCTGTATAATTTACAAAATATTATGAATATTTTAACAGTAGCTCACACATAATTTGAATTTAAAAGTTTAAATAAAAATATTAATTTTTGATCTTTCTATATAGGTTTAAGGTAACTTACAGGTAAAAAATTTTTAGTACATTTAATTTGTTATTGTTTGAACCATATGAATTAAAAACCTCCTAATTTTATTAAAACATAATTATTTAATTCTTTTTTTACTGCACCTGAATTAAAAAATATATATTCTGAGTGTGCAAAAAGTATTACATTTTCAAATATCAATTATAAATTCACAAGCAAAGATACTCACTGACAGATTTTTAGGTTCCACAAAGAAAAAAGGCGAAAGGTATTATGTCTAAGAGATCTAGGTAACCACAGCCTCTTCCCGTCCACCACTTAGGGAACTTTCATCTAAATCCTTTCTCACTTCTAAATCTCAGTGTGTTGGAGCCCCATTTATGCTGTAGATGTGTTGGAAGTTTTAATTCAGCATAAACCATTTTACAACTTGTGCTAGTTCTTGTGGTGATGCCAATTTGAAATGTGAATGTTGCAGAATGTGGGAACAAGTTTGATAAAATGGGGGGAAAAATCCCCTAAAAAAATTTGCCAGCACATGTCACCAAGAAAAACAAGAGGTTGCAAAATGTTTCACCACTCTGAAACGACAAAGGAACACAACAGATTAAGATTTATATTAATTTAACACAGCAATATGTGTAGTAATAGGCTATGTCATAGATAAGAAGGCTATACAAATTGAAAGATTATAAGATTCATAATTAAAAAAATCGGTATGTGTAAAAAATAAATTATTTGAAATTATTGGGAAGTATATAAAATTTAAAAAATAATGAAAGAATTAATAACTTGATCTATACCAATTAAAATTAAAATCAATAATAAACCATTAATTAAAAATAGTATCAAGTATTAAATACTAATCACACACACAAAAATAAATATCAATAATTAAATACTAACTAAAAATTTATAACAATAATTAAAAATACATTAATTAATTACTTATTGAAGATTACTATTAGTAATTAAATACTAATTAACACATAACATGAAATAAATAACAAGGAATTCTAGATTCTTGTCCTGATATATTATTCTGAAGGAATTCGTAACAACATCTGGACCATCACTAAAGACCATAATTATCTAGAAATGAATTGCTTTTGTAGAGATAAAATCTCTGACTGGAAAACACGCCATAAATCGAAAAGCTTACAGAACCTGACCGGAAAATAAGGGGATTTAGAGTAGCCAGAATCTGGAGCAAAATTGCCTAAAAAAGTCATCAAACCATTAAGTCTTTATATTGAATAGCAAAAAACCATAAGTGAAAGTCTTTGCTTATTTTGAATTTATTTTTGTTAGTGTAGCCATACTTTTTGAACATCCTTTTTATTAGCTGTTTATTCCATTGAAGGGGATTATAAGATAATTAGCATTTCAAATATTATTCAAGCCAAGTTTTATACAAAGGGAAATTGCATATTTTTCGAAATGTTTTTTTTATCTTTTTAACAAAAAGTTATCATCAAAACATTATTCGAATGCTAGAGATTGACTATTTTCATAGGAAGGGTTATATTTTTTTAAGAAATATAGAAAAAAGTAGCAAGACATAACATTCATGTTAAAATTTAAAAATCTGATACCCTATTGAAGGGATTTTGAGGCATAACAATAAAGCAGTTTAATGCTTTATTGTTATGCCCCAGTCCTCCATTAAAGAGGATGTTATTAAGGTGTTTGACTATCCGACTATGTGCAACACATATTTTTTGAAAAAAATCGATTTATGAGGATATTTGTACCAACTTGCAGAATACTATAGAAAAATTCCTGAAAAAAAACTTAAATTGTAAAAAAAAGTGCTGAAATTTAATAAAGAATGTATATCTTTATATATAAAAATCTTCAGTGTGTGTGTATGTGACTAAACTCGTAAACGGCTGGACCGATTTTGATGAAATTTTTTGTGTGGGTTCAAGTGGATTCGAGAATGGTTTAGATTCACAATTCGGTCTGATATAGCAATTAGTTAAAAAGATATTAATTAAAACCAGTTTCGGGCACCAACTATGATTTGTCAGCATTGTTGTAATACTGTTATTGTTACAACAATGACAAAAGTTGGTGTCGAAAATCAGTTTTCAGCCAAAATGCAATTTCAAGACGTTGCTCTATTGACTGTATTAATTTACTTTGTTTAAAAAATAAATGTTTTTAACATGTAGTTAACTTGAAATATGGTGGTCGGTTGAAAGGTTGAAGGTGGTGTATTAATTTCCTCAAGTCTTAAAAGGTTGTATCATTCTTTTTTTATTTGGTTCCCTTTTCAGAGCAAGAGGGGTTTTTTTTTTTACTTTTGGTTCTGTTTTTGGTAATTTTCCAATTTCTATTATTCTCTGGTTTTTTGATTTGAAAAAAGATTCAAGCTGAGTCACTCTAGATTAATCGTCTCTGATGTTGAACAACCCTTAATCGATAATAGTTTAACAATGGAAACAGGATTTTCAAAAATTTTCAGATCTTCTCTGAGGGACGCGGAAATTATTCTACGAGCTGTACAAAGAATTATATCCGAAATCAATATCTTGGTTGAAAATAGTCAAGGATCCTCTCAGATTCCAAAGTCTAACCCACAGCTTTTAAATGCAGAAATAAAAAAAAAAACTCGTCATGAAAACATAAAAAGTATGTCTTTTACTCGTAATGGAAAGATAAGGTTCTCTACGCTAGACCCAGTATGTGCAGCACAAATACTATCTCTTGAGAAAATTTCAAATGTGTCAGTTAAAACGAATATTCTTTGGGAGGGAATCACGTTAAGATTCCTTATTTATGAAATACCACTCGATATATCTCTGAATGAGATAGCAAAAGAGCTACAAGAAACTAATAATTTTGAAATAATAGAGATGAGAAGATTTATTAAAACTGGTTCACAGCAACAATTCTCACCAGTATTAATTGCAATACTCGGGACAACTCTACCAGAAACTGTGGTTCATCAATCATCGAATTCAAAATTTTATCGATAAACCCAGACAATGTACAACATGTTTTAGTTTTCTTCATTCTACTAGATTTTGCCAAAAAACTGCAATATGTATCAACTGTAGTGTTTCACATTCTGGACAATGCTCTAATAACTCAAGATGCATAAATTGCAAAGGTGATCACCCAGCTAACTCATTAAATTGCCTCAAATATATAAAAGAAAAAAAGATATTAGAATTGAAATGTGAGCAACATCTTACATTGGGAGAAGCGCGAAGAAGGTTCCAGGACAATAAAAGGACATCTTATTTTGCAGTAATCCAGACTAATACAGTTAATCTAGATATGCAAGACTATCTAGAAAAAAAACTTGAAAACATGCTGACATCTTTTCAAGCAATATTAGAAAAGCAAACCACTTTAATTATGGAAGCTTTTCAAAAAACAATTGAATCTGTACTTTCTCACCTTAGCAAGATTTTTGAAATGGGGAAATCGAGTCACTCCCCATTGCGGAAAAAAAAGCTGTTGGTAATAAATCCTCAATCCATAAAACACGTGCTTCTAGTGAAAGCGACGCATCCAATAACATAGACAGGGGATAATTATCGAAGTAAGATGGGTTTTTGTAAATATGTTTCTTTTATTCAAGTTTTTGTTTTGGGGGCTAATTATTGTCTTCATTAGTTTGGTTTTCTTTGCTCAAAGGGAGGATAGTTTGTTCCAGTTAATTTTTTTCTTAAGTATTTATGAATATAATTCAATGGAATTGTAGAGGCCTCAAAAATAAATTCATCTGGTTAAATATCCCTCCCTTTTCTGAAGCAGATATCTGGATTTTTCAAGAAACTTTTTTATCAATTCACGATAATATAAATCTTCCAAATAAAATCATTTTTAGAAAAGATAGAGAAGACAGATCAGGTGGTGGTTTATTAATTGCTGTTCCTTCCAATATTTCTGCATAACAGATTCCTATACAGATTCAACAAACCAGAGAATTAGAAATCCTCGCAATTAAAATACCTGTTCAAAATATTTCATTTTATATTGTAAATATTTACGCTCCACGGGGATTTAATATTATAATAATCAAATCTTTTCTCGAATACCTGATGGCTCCAATGATTATTTTTGGTGATTTTAACCTTCATCACCTGATGTGGGGATCGGATCACATTTCAAGGTATAGTAATGAATTTGTTGAATGGATTACTAATTCTAATTTGGTTCTTCTTAACACGACTGTTCCCACCTATAGAAGTTCAGCAGGTGTAGCATCATTGATAGATCTCACAGTTTGTTCTTCAAGCATGTCTGGATATTGCAATAGTTATGTTTTAGATTGCTCCTTTGAAAGTGATCATAGTCCAATTATTACAGAGCTTTCTCTCAATTCAAATAAACGAATTTTTAAAAAAGTAAACTGACAAGCAGTTATGAACCAAACGCATTTTATTTTAAATAATCCAGAAGTTAATTCTGAGAATCTTTCTGATAAGATATTGCAAGTCATTACTAATAATATTAGGGAAATTAAAGTCTCGAATAGATCCTTCCCACCATGGTGGAATAGTACGTGTTATAAATTCTATAAGCTTAAAAAAATATTTAGGAAAAGAGCTATTAAAGAAATTTCATCTGAATTATGGATCAGATATAAACAATATGCGAGCAAACTTAGATTCTACATTAAAAATGCCAAAAGAATGTACTGGGACAAGATATGCAATAATATTTCTAATCCCAAGATGTTTTTTAATATTCTGAAAAAATTTTCCACAGTTACTGACACGGATCAAAAACTTAATATTCTTCAGCTTAATAGGTTTATCATTCATCCTCAATTGCAAGCAGATATGTTTGCAGACTATTTAGCATCTAAAAAGGCCTATCATGAACCACTTTCTTTGGATTTTCTCTACGACAAAACCTTAATAAACCATTCCATATTCTTGAATTGCATAGTGCAATAAAAAATTCAAAAAATACAACTCCTGGGGCAGATCATGTTACAGCAATTTTCTTTAAAAATCTTGATCAGGGTCAAGGGGATGTAATTTTAAAATATTTCCAAAAATTATTTGATAATGCAATCGTTCCAGATTCTTGGAAGCATGCAATCATTCTCCCGATTCCGAAACCGTGTAAAGATAAAACTAAGATATCTTCCTACAGACCAATAGCTCTGACTTCTGTATTTTCAAAAACTTTTGAGAGAATTTTGGCTAATAGGATTTCTTACTATTTAACTAAAGAAAGAAAACTTCATCCCCAACATTATGGTTTCGTTCCTTTCAAAGATAGCAGAAGTGCTACTTATCTGGTACATAAAGCAATAATGAATGCAAAATTACAGAAAAATTTGTTTGTAGGAATAAGTTTAGACATTAAAAGTGCATACAACTCTGTTTATGTGGATGGTCTTATTTATAAATGTTTACAAATTGGTATAGCAGGAAATATAGCAAATTGGATTCATAAATTTCTCACATCTCGATCCTTCCAAATAAAATGGAGGGGTTATTTTTCTACCAAAAAGCTTGTTCCGCAAGGCCTAGCCCAATGCAGTGTCCTATCTCCTATTTTGTATACTATCTACATGCATGATATATTTGAAACCTTAGAATCGGAAGTTGAACGCCTGGTTTATGCTAAAGACATTTTTATATTTTGCTCTCATAAATCCCTTGATGTTATTTGCAAAAAAATACAAAATACTCTGGAAAGAATTTTCCAGTGGTGTAAATATTGGAAATTAAATTTAAGCCCAGAGAAATGTACAATAGCTGAATTATCAAATAAAAGAAATTATACTCTTCCTAATATTTTGTTGGCTGGATTTCCCCTACAATGGCAAACTTCTATTAAATATTTAGGAGTTTTTTTTTCTAAACGTTGTCAAAATTTATATATTAAAAATCAACTAAGCAGTAAAGCCTTGAAAAGGACCAATGCACTAAAAAATATGGCATATAAACACTATGGGCCGAGATCAAGAGATCTCATTAATTTAGTCAATAACAGCATATGCAGTGTTTTTTATTATATTTGTCACATAATAAATAAATGGTCTGAAAATCAATTAAAACCTTTTAATGTTATCCAAACAAAAGCCCTCCGAATAGCATTAGGTCTCCCTCAATGGACCCCAAATATTGTGCTACTAAAGTTGGCTGGTCAAGAGATTTTGTCAGATAAAATTAGAAGATTGGCAAACAAGTTCTTTATTACTCAAATCTCCAATAGTCATTTCTCTCCTCTTTATTACAACAGCCCAGAGGCAATGAATCTTAATGTTTTAGAAGAAGATAAAAATTATATCATTAGTGTGCTGCAAGATTTAAATATTGGTGGTGATCAAATTATTTCAATTCCCAGATTAATTACCTTTTTAGACCTTCCATGTAAAATTTATACCAATAGGTTTAAATTTCAAGATAAAAATCTACCGATTCCTGCAATAAGTGTTTTATTTGATGAAACGGTCAAACGGGAATTTCAGAAGTTTTTCATTATAGCTACTGATGCTTCAAAAAACGACCAAATTACATCGATAGCAGGTATATCAAAAAAAATCTTCATTTGCTTACAGGATCAACCATTATAACTCCATTTTTTCTGCAGAAACTTTGGCCATTTGTCAAGCTTTAGATGATCTGGTGGAATCTAATGTAAATTTACTTGTTTTGTCGGATAGTCTTTCGGTTCTTTCTGCACTTCAAAATTTCTCGATCAAATCCAATAAGGTAATTCATAGACTTGCTAACAAAATTTATATGCTATCTAACTACATTAATCAGTTAATTCTGCTTTAAACTCCGGGACACTCGAAAATTGTTTGGAATGAGCAGGCGGATAATTTCGCAAGATCGGTCACAGAGTCCAATGTTTACATTGACTGGATTGCTTCAGAAGACATTCATAAAAATATATATCGAAATAGAATTCAAAAAATCAATGAAACATTTTACTCAAGCAAATATTTTGAAAAATTGGGAAATATTCCAACCATTGATATCATTTCAAAGTGGACAGAGAATCGAAGAGAAGAAATCTTAAGCACTCGAATCTTCAGTAAAATGATTATTACTCCAGGCCTTCTACATAGATTTAATTTACAGGATAATGCAATGTGTATTACATGTAAACGTATAAATGATTTGGACCACATTATATTAAATTGTATTAGATATACTAGGCATCGTAATAATCTCTGGTCTATTCTTCGTATTGATCCACATTCCACTATTACATTTAGAGATGTTTTGGAAAGGGCAATGAATAATAAATCAACTTTCAGAGTTTTTTTTAAAGGGAATGAAATTTTTCAATATCTACTAAACTATTAGGATTTCTCTTGTCTTTTTTTTTTTGAGGGATCATAGCCTGTGTTGCTCTCTCTCTATATCCCCTTCAACCTTTCAATCAATCAATCAACTTGAAATATTTCTTTAAAATCTCAATTTCTACAATGTTTTAAATTTTTCTAATTTAAATTCCTAAAAATAGATAAAACTATTTTTCAAGCAGATTGGTACATTTTTTTAAACATTTTCCTACACTGCCAAGTTAATTTGAAACAAAATATTGTAAAACTTCAAAAAAAATAAAAATTTGGAATTTTTTAATTAAAAAAAATTTTGCTTTCTTTATACATAAAATATTTTTAAAGAAGATGTATTTTTTCCATCTTGGGAGCCATAAAAATACAACAAAAAATTAGGAAAAATCGCCAAATACCTATAATAGTTAATTATGGGAAAGCTACCTCAGAACACACCAGTTTAAGCGTCTATAGCGCATGTGCAGAAAAACAACTTACAGAGAGTAGGTAAGCAAATAAAAGATTTTTCTGTCAGATAATGTTTTCTTTTATAATGATTGGAAATAATTAATTTTCAATATCCAATTAATTAGTTTGAATTTTGAGAAAGCATTCATTGTTTCATGTATAAAATAATTAATACAATCTTAGTTTTTAACAATACATCACAATTATTCACTCTTCGATTTTCAATTGTTATTCAAAATCTATCAACATATCTGGACAAGATTACTTAAAATGTATCACTTCTTGCTACTTATGTATTATCAACAATCTTCAACTCTATTGATAACTCACCAAGTTGACAACCCTGATTTCCTACAACAAATGTGTCACATGTGCTTCGTTTCATATAATGTCACGAACAGGTTGCGATAATACATAAGTACCTACTTTTTTTAATGCTTCTATTATTTTTATTGTCAATATTATTAATATGGATTCAAGTCATATTTTTTGCTTCAAAGTACTTTCTTTTTGTTAATTTATGGCAATTTTTGTGCATCCAGTGCTACAGGATAAGTAAATTCAGCTCTCGGGCATTATGCTGACAACCAATCACAGCCAGGGTATCATTGCACATGCAAACAGGAATATTCTGTTTGTACATGCATGGATGCATTTCACTATTCCCTACATATCATGACATTTGGCAACATCTTTTCCTTTGATGAATTGGTCGACAGTTAAATATATAAGCACACTTAACTTTTTCTTCATGAGTATAATTAAATAAATTTTCTTGAGCTTGTATAGATCAAAAAGCATCCAGAACTCAATTGGAAAGCAGAAGGAATCAGGGTAACCAAAATCAGGTGCGAAATCGTCCAAAAAAGTATCCAAACCAAAAAGACCTTATGGACTGAAAACAAACAAGAAAGGACAGAAATGTGACATCAATGTTTGAAGCTGAAAATTAATACTACCTGAAAGAGCTTCTGAGTCAGCACGGAAAGCATCAGTTAATTCTTCTCGTCTATTTGGTTTGGATCGCATTTAAAAGGGTTGAAAATTACACAATCTGTAAGAATTGATTCATTATCTCACCATTAAATCAAGAGAAACATCGCCAAAACTAACTGATCAGCTATTCCACATTTCAGTCACTGTAAATAATACTATCCGGAAGAGCCGAGTCAGCACTGAACAAAGTATCAGTTTTTCCTTTTTCCCCCATTAGATTTAAGTATCACATTTTCTTTCGTAACTTTCTTTCTTTCAGTGTAGAAATTTTGAGTAAACATTCACTTTTTCAGACGAATTCTACATCCATGTTAGATCTCATAATTACATATGATACTTTTAAACAATTGTAACAAATGAACAGAAAAAAAACTTATTTGATAACAGATACCATACAAAAGAAAATAAGTAAAGCAAGTAAATATTTACCATAAAATTGCCAGCTTTATACTTAGAATGAGATATGGGAACTGTTTTATTCAAAACAGCCATTCAGTTCAGTTCAGTACATTGATAACACTATAATTCTGGGGATTGCATTTCATGTCTTCTATTTAGAAGTTGTATGAAATTAAGCACTTATTTTAAAATTGTAAAAATTGATTTTAAAAACTTAATGATCTAACAGAACTATTATAAAACTATTATAGTGGTTTAACAATATCAATATTTTGAAGAAAGTAATTATTATTGTTACAAAGAGAAGTCTCAGCGAAAACAGGATATAGACTACTAAACTTGAATACTCTATCATTAATGTATAAATATGGAATTTTTTTGAAATTCTTTCTTGTGTGTAAGGAGGAGTGAATGGTGAGTGAATGAGTGTGAAAGGTATGAGCGAAAAGGTTTTCGTAAAATGCTGATACTTGATTTGATCTTATTTGATTGGATATTTTTTTTTATATCCAAGATGATGACAAACGAGGAGTTATGAGCACTTGTGCGATGAATTCTCCTGGCCCTGTCGGAAGTGATGATTTTTAAGAACGGATATCTGAAGTGGATGCGTTGCTTTTATTAGTGACTGCGTCTACCGAGTGGAAAATCTGATTCTGATCCGACACTTATTTAAAATTATTTTTTTATAAGAATGTCGTGGAGTGTATGTGTTTTACAACGGGTTCTGCAACTTAATGTCGTGGAGTGTATGTGTTTTACAACGGGTTCTGCAACTTAATGTCGTGGAATGTGTTTTACAACGGGTTCTGCAACTTGTAATCGGAAAGATACGAACATGTTAAGTTTACCAAGTTAAGCCTACTGTACTTGCGCGTTTGTTTCTTTCACTTTCATAATGTAATTTGTATCGGAAAAAATGAATTTGTTCAAACTGTAATAAGAGGTTCATAAAATTGTATTGTTCCCTAAATGATAAATGTAAAACTAAATATAATTAATATTGAAAGAGTTTCTCCTAAGGTGTTTAGTTTTGAGGCACGTTATTCATTATATTTAAAGTTGTTTAAATGAAGAAAATTAGTTTTGAAAAGTTAATTAGGCTCTTAATTTTTAAGAAAAAACTGAATTGTAGAATACTTTTTAATGTATTAAAATTATGTGACACTCCAACCGACTGAATTATTAAAAAAAGTAAACCTTTTGTCAAAAATTAAAAGTTTTATATAATATCCTTTATTTAATCGTGGGTGGGGGATGAGATAATGTTGCACTTGTAAAAGGGAATTAATATTTGCTGTACTTTTGAGTTAAAAAAATTGTGCATTATTACCTGTGGGGAATTTTACATTTGTCGTCGTGAGAAGAACTACCGTTGTATCAAGCATATTAATGATAAATCCCAAGATATGTTATGGAAAAATTTATAATATTGAGGGCCATGTATGACCCGGTTTGAATGAGTTACATCAGCGATTTGGATCAGTAGTGCACAAATATTTTTCAGGGGGGGTCGTAAGTCCACCATTTTGGTATCGTGCTCTAATACGCCACCCAACATATTTAGATTTTGTCGATTTTCTGGAATAAAAACAATACTAAGTTAATTATTGAATAAACACTCAGCATTAACCAACAAAATTAAAATTTACTTAATATATACATACCAATCGAAAAAAAAATAAAGGGCTATGGGGGTGTCCGGACTTCCCCCCCCCCCATACTATCAACAAATTTAAGTTAGAGTATATTTCACTTGCACAGATATGTATATATGCATTTATTAAAAATAAATTTAAAACATGCACAGGATTGTAGTGAAATTTAATTAGATTTTCGAATTGTTTGAAAAGCAAAACATGAGTTATTGAAGAAAAATATTTTTCTTTGCCTTGCATTTTTAGCATCAGTGTTTTATATCCTCAATTTTATTCATTTCACCTTTGGAATGTGCATCTTAATAACTGCACATACTTTTCATGAGGTTCCTCCTTTCGAATAGTGTGGAAACAGGAACTACATTATTTCATTTAATTTTCATTGTCGAAATCTTCATGAATGTTATTTTTTTTAAACTAACTCCAAAATGCCTTTTATCTGCCATAGTTGGAACTGTACACACATTATCTACTGCAATGAATTCTTCTGATAATACTGTAGGACAGTCCAATCCTGCTGGTGTTTTCCATATTTTGTTCATTCCCAGAAGGGAAATTTTTTGAGTTGACGGATATTTTGTCTTGAGCCTTTTTGTATTGAACATATTTCAGCATATTTATAAAGCAAAATAAACTTGCTTGTTTAATTATTAAGCTTAGTCAACATGATATCCTTGCAAGGATACATTTAAAAAATTTTTGATTGTGCAAAAGATCTATCCTTGCTTTCAATTTACCAGAATTGTTCCTTTGATGTGAAGATGCCAAACAAGCCCTAAAATTACTGTTAAAGAGTTCTTCACTTTTTGTTACTCGCTCTCACAACTCTAAAACAAGTATCTATTTTCATCTAGGAAGATATTAGTTTTGAATTCAATTGAGCCTTTTCCCATAATTTCCTCTTTTTTAAGAACTCTTTCGAAGCACAATCGAAAGAGAAACCTTGCTTTTTAATTTCTTGTCTGTATCTTGCATTTATAACAACTCTTTCAAACGGGCAACCTTTTTCATTTTGTGTACTTCAGTTAGAATCAGAATTCAAATTTGAATTATTGTAAAATCTGGAGCATAATGCATGCCTATACTTTCAAGCTTTATTAGGTATATTTGCCATATAACCCCTCTCCCCATTTTTATTAAGAAACCCAAAATGCATGCAAGGCCAAGTGGTAGTGTATCGCACTTCCACACCACAGGTCCAGATTCTGTTCCTGGGCTGGGCAAGGTTGACTCAGCCTTTCATTCCTACTACAGTGAGTCGATAAATGAGTACCAAATTTGCTTAGGGATTTAAGCACTGGGGGTCTCTCCCTTCAGACTAACCACCTGATCGGGACATCTGCTCATGCACTTCAGCGCCCAATGGTTATGTATTCTGGAATGGGCACAATAGGCCCTAGCCCTCATGGGCTGTTGCACCACTGAGTTTGAAATGTATGTGTGCAATGCCCCAATGTTTAGAAGTCATTTATTCCGATGTATTATTCAAGTTTTAAGAGACATAGTATAGTTCTAGAATCGCAACTCTTTTAAGTTCATAAGGTGTGTCATTTTTTTTTTAAACAGACAGTATTTCAATCCATGCAGAAGTCTAATTTTTTGATGCTCGTCTCTTATCTTTATTTTTGAAGCTATTGTTTTTAGATCTGGCATGTATTTCATACCTGTGAATTTTGATCTTATTTTTTGTGTTAAAAGTGTGCATTATATGGCAAATTTTATGGTTTAAAGGTAAACAGTCATTCACCTGACTATCATGATCTATATTCAATCACAATAAATAGTAAAAATTCAATGCACTTTATTGCATTCAATGGAACTTTTTTAATGTTTATTTCTTTTTTCATGCATTTCTAAAATTCTCTGAATATGTTCACTTCTGTTAATTTTGCTCAATTTGTATAATTTAGTTTAGATCGAAAGTATACATTTTCATAAATGAATAAAAGTTTGATATTGCTTTTTCAAGTATGATCCTTGAATCAATAAAACTCAGTTTGTTATTAAAATTTTTTTTTTATGTAATTGACATTAATATGCATATTGTAATCCCATCAATTTATCAAGTGTTTAGTAAAAAAAAATAACTCGGAAAATATCATTATAAATAATAAAAGTTTTCTGGTAAAAGCATTCTGTTGGAATAAATGATTAGGAAAATTGTAGATTTGTGGGCTGTATCTACTATTGAAACATTCAATTATTAGTTGTGGGATTTTCTTTTGGTTTTGCTAGAATTTACTTTCTATGAAAAGTTTCCATTCATATTTCAAATCTGTTAAAATAAAAAAATGTAAATACAATATTTTAAATTTGAAAAGTATCGTGTGATTGGCTACTTTTGACAAATTTGTTTTTCAGATTGTATTTAGAAAGAGAGAAATGAATGTAATATATATGTATTGAGGTGTACATTTAATAAATAAATATGTTCAATATATAAAAATAAATTTTTTGCCCCATTAACCTTTTTACTTATATCAAATTCATCAAGAATTGGAAATATTTCCTTATTGATAATATTTAATTAACTTTCACTTTTATAGTTAATATAAAAGGTTTTTGGTATAAATGAATCAACATAAGATTCATTTTAAATGCTGTATATTTGTGACTATGTATTATAATTTCATAGGTTTTAATTTAGTTTTGTTAAAATGATTCTTGATGCTTTAAAATGAGTTTTTTTTTTCAATTCCAAATAGGTAAAAATTCTGTGAATGTTACTTCTGGTCTTAATTCCATATATTTTGTGTGTTCTGGTCTTAGAAAGGTTAGCTTTCATCTTTACTTTTTTTATGTTGCAATATAACTGTAAAAGTTAGATATGAATTATTCACAGTAAAAAGAAAAAAAGCTGATTCTCTTTTTATGGTAAATAAAGAATTTATAAGTGGAATTTTTTAAACACTTAATCTTGGTAATAATGAATTAATATTAAATTATAAGATGACAAAGCGTTTTAATTTTACAGGAATATTACCCGGTGTATTACATGGCCTATTACTATTTATACTACATTTTTTTTCTGTTTTAAAGATAAATATAGTGAATAATTTCATTAACTTTTGAAATGTTCATGATCAATAATTAAAAATGCAATCTGTTATTTTGTTTGCCATGAGCATGTGGGGGTGTTATTTTATATAAAAGCAAGTATGTGACCTTATTGAAAGTATGTAATATTTCTCTCTCACACACACACACACACACAATTTAATTTATTGTGTAAAAATTTTACGATGGATACAAATTTAAAAACAGCTGTTTTGGTTCATTTTAAATAGGGTTTTAAAACAAAATCTCAATTCAAAGTAGAAACAAAAATTAAATAGAGGGCTTTAAATTGCGTATTTGTTAATTTAATCTGCAAAGAATATTTTCAATTTCTATTTCCTTTATCACTATAATATTAAGAATCTCTGAAGCATCTAGTTTAGATTTATATATTTATGCAAAATAACGAATGTAACGACGTTTTTTTTCTTTAATTTTAAAATACCACCCATACTATTAAATGTTTGAAATTAATCTCTCTGAATAAGATTGCAGCTTGTTTAAATAATTAACATAGTAGTATATAATTTATGTAATAAATAATAATTGAATGTACAGTTGCTTAAGTTTAATGGCGAGAAAAAAATCTCGACAATAATTTAATATTAATTTACAAACGTTTTCTAAAATATCAGAATGAAACAACAAAATTTATAATTATATCCAAAAACTTATTAAACTTTAGTCATAATATTCTTGTTTAATATACAAATAATTTTGTAGTGGTCATTGTTAAATAAAAACTAATGATGGCACACTAAAATATCTTAAAATATATAAGAGAAATGTCAATATATATATATATATATATATATATATATATATATATATATATATATATAAATTTGAAACATATTGCTTATAGGATATAATTAAATTGCAAGTCATTAATACATTGAAATAAATTATTATAAATTATGAATGATGAAATAGTAATAAAATACACTGTGACTTAAATAAATAGCTATTTATATATTTTTTTCAATTCCTACTATTAACTCGCACACTATATATTTATTTATTTGTTTATTTATCTTGATGGAATTTTCAATCGTCAATAAAATACATTTTAAAGCGCTCAATTAAGCTGAAATTTAATATACATGATTATTTTGGATGACAATACAATAATTAATAAAAATTATTTGATTAAAACTAATTATTTAAAGAATTGCAAATATAGCCACGTTGGCAACTTGGTTAAAACTTGAAAAGGTTTTTTCTCACGTTTTAAAGCATTCAGTTGAACTGAAATTTTATACACAAAATTTGGATGACAATATACTTTAATGATAATAAAAAGTAATTACCACTTAATGTTGTGATTCTGTTCTATTTATATACATATTTATATTAATTGTAACTGTTTAATAAAAAGCTAAAATAAAAATTTTCTTTGTTGATCTAAGTAGGAATCGACTTAAAATTTTTTTTTTATGTTACTTGTTTCTGATTGTTTTAATTCTTGAAGAAAAGCTTACATATTGTTTTGTTTGTTGCGGCTCCTTTTCCATATGCTAAATGTTCACAATAAGGGTATGGGTAGTCTATGTTCACAATTTGTACGAAACGTACAATTTGAAGAAAATGTATTTGACACAACAGAAATACATCCATATTATGATTTTGATAAACATTTTTAATTATAAGATGGAATTACTTTTTAATAGGAGTAAATAATTTTAAGATTTTTTTCTTGCTACATTTACACATTTCAATATTAAGTGTTCCAATTGATCAATTGTTTATTATTATTTGATTGTCACTGAAAAACATGCACACTTTTGGCGATATACCTCTCAATTTTGAAATTGGCCATATGATGTATACGAATGTCGGTAATAACAGATATAAGTTCTATTAATTTTTTTTTGTAATGCAGTGGGTCATGGTATTTATGTTATAGATTTTTGAGCTAACTATTTCTGAGTTCCTGATGTCTCTTTTCAGTTTTAATAATTAATTTTTGAATAATTATCTAAATTTATTTTTTTTGTTCAAATGTTGAAACTGTTTCAGCCATTAAATAATTTATTACTTTGTTTTGCATATTAAATCCACTATAGCGGAGGTTCCCAAACTTTGTCTCATAGACCCTTAACCACGTTTTTCAGTTTTGAGTAGACCCCTACTTACCTTATAATGAATTTTTGCAAATTAATCAACTTAAATGTCTTTGACAGCTGGTACAGAGCTACTTATTTTAAAAGATTTAAATTTCTACCTGCAGTGAAGTATTGTGTTTAAAACTTAAGAAACACGAATTAATTAAAAGTTAATTAATACATAAAAGTACTGAGCAACAAACAAATGTTTTTAATGGTAGGGATGAATCTGGGGCTTCTCAATAACAAACCTTCAAAATTTGGCTTCAATCTTGTCGGGTATAACCTTAAATGTTTTCGATAATTCTAAAAAAATGTCCAGTTTTTCCCCTCCTTTCTTTTATTGTTTTCGAGATTAGCAACCGCTGAAACTCCTCACTAGGAAAAGCAATTAAAAACTTTCTCAAGGTATTCCATAATTCGGGATAAATTGCAGGTATATCTTTTTAAAGCCAGAATTGCTGTTATCCATTTCTAAACTTTGCTTTAAGATCTTCATTAGTGCTTGTTCCGCTCTGTTCCTACACTGACATTTATACGTGTGTATGTATTTTTATCCAATGTCGTGACCATATAAATTCATTGCCTACTATGGTATTAGAATAGTCAAAGCATTTTCAAACTTAGTTTCAAAATCTGAATAAACATTTAAATGTTTAACGCAATGCTAAAAGCTTATTTTCCTGGCAAATTTTCTGTGAAACTAAGGGGGAAAATTCGTTATCCTCTTAGTCCATTAGCTTAGTTCTGGCAAGATATGCTGAAATTATGACCCTTGTTTTAAAAAAAAATTACGTTTTCACCTTGTAACTGTAAATTAACCTCATTAAATTTAGTAAATAAATCTTGAGCAGGTGAATCTGGTTTTCACTTGATTAAATTTTCTTTTAAAATTAAAGTCACAATCTGTTTTAATGAGAGCAACTATCGTAGACCCTCATTTACATGTCATGGATTCCCAAATTATTTTTTCACTGACGTGGGCCCCTTTCTACTCGTCATAGACCCCGGGGGGTCGATATAGACCACTTTGGGAATCACCGCACTATAGTATTCAACATATTGAGATTAACATTAAATTTTTAAGTACAAACTATTTCTAATATGTTCACATCCATTACTAACATCCGAAATTTTCAAAATCGTAAGCCTACTATAATTTTAATGTTATGAAAAACAAATGACTATGTATGTAGCAATAAAAGTTAAGCATTAGCTACTCTGAAGTAATAATTTAACCTAATTTTAGGATTAAAATATCAATGAAAAAAAAATGGCCATAAGGTCGCTCAATTGTCAAATAAAAAATGTTTGCAAAAAGTGAAAAACAAGTGCGGCAATTCTATAATATTTTAAAATAGATTTGGAAACTTTGGACAGATGGCGACACTGCACCAACATAACATACAGCATTTTTAACCTTAGCATTTTTTATTTTATTTTACTGTCATTTGTAAAAATTCAAAACTGCGGAATATATAAAATTCAATTCAATAATATTTAGGTAAAATGCTCTTCATTTAAATCATGGTAACAGATGTGTAATAAGTATTTCAAATTGTTTCTTTGTTTCACTTGTTAGCATATTTTTCATTATTTACATACTTTAAATTTTCATTAACTCCTTGAGTGCAAATAAAAATTCAAAATTTTAAAAAGTTATTAAATAATTTACGATAAATTTTCACATGACCCTTTTATTTCTTTTAAGTTATCGTGATTTCGACATGAAAAATGTGTTAGTTCAAAGAATTGTTCAGATATATTCTTTCCTGTCTAAAATTTTATGAAAGTGTTTAGTAATAACTTTTGAAGGATTTATGAGTTAATTCTTTGTGTAAATAAATGATATTCAGTAAAATTCCATTTACTATTTGCATCTTTACTTTCTATAGCTTATACAATTTTATTCTTCATGCTATGAATGATTGTTAGTTCCTCACAATTTAAATTGCTTTTAAAAAAATTCCATTACGAAATTAAAATGAATTTTTTTTTAACGTTATATAATTCTAATTTATATATAGACAGGGAACCCAACGTTTCTTGTTTCTTCTAGAGAGGATTTAAAAAAACTTATAATATTTGATTATTTTACTTTTTGCGAGATCGAAAAAAAATCTTAAATTTTCATTAATTTACAGGTTTTTAATACCACGAGAGAAACAAAATATAATTTTTCATATATTTTTAGTAAATTGTATTTTAAAAGAGCATGTTAACGTTCCAAATATTAGTAATCATTTAAAATTTTTTTAGATGCAATCTACTTTAAAAAGCAATTCTAATTTTTTTTTTCTGTGAAAAAGAAAAGCAGAATAAAAGCAAAAAGTTCATGTATAAAATTTTAAAGAAATCAATAGAATTCGATTATTTTTTGACTACAAAAAAAAATTAATTATATCGTCCTTCCTTTATAATTCTACTAAGAACATGAATCGAAATAAACATTAAAATATTCAAAGTAAAATAAATTTGAATAATGACTGTAAACGCTGAAACAAATATTGTGAAACATTTTTTTAATTTTTATTTAATCGTATGTTATTAAGTCGGCGCCATCTATGGTAGAAGAAAACAAACTAATGTGTCCTTCATTATTTAACATTTCTTGTGCTGCCATCTATCGTTTAATTTAGGTATGATATGATCACTGGATCGCCAAATTTAAACCAGAGCCAATAATATATGGAAAATTAAGCTCATAATTTCATGTCTAAGTATTTTATTAGATAGTAAAAAAATTACATGGCTTACAGCAACACTTTTAGATGTTACATATTTATAATCGTACTCTTCAAACAAAACAACTGTAGAGAACTATATTGAAATACATTTTTTGTGTTGAAGATTATCTGTATTTTATGAATAAAATAAATAATGAACTTGAATCACTTTCAGCCGTGTTGTAGGTTTAATAGTAGATCATGTTATTATTCCATTAATATAATTCTGTATTTTAATGCCCAAAAATACTCTAAAATTTTATGAAAAATACTGAAGAGTGAAGGAAGTAGAGCTTGATAATTCAGAATTAGTGAGATAAAAAAAAATTCAAAAAGTATTCTCAATATTATATTCCTAAATGTATCTTTTAAATTATATTTACACACACACAAATTCAAAAATTATTCGTTTGAGGAATTGAACATTAAAAAAAAAAACAGTTATTGTTCGGCCAATAACATAATCATAACGTTAAACTTTTATACTGCTGCTTCACACACACACACATGCCTCCTTCTGGAAATAAAATCTCCACTTAAATATAATTTTAATTGAAATCATTAATTTGTGTGTGTGTGAATGCATTTATTTCATTTTTATGAAAGCTTCGTAATAAGGATATGTAAAAACTGTGTATGATTTCATACATAAATTTGAACATAATATTTCACTAAACATCACATTGTTACTTTATCGTTAACATCTATTTAAAAAAAAAAGACTGAATATTTTAGAAGAAATTTTAATTGATAATGTGATAAGATATATGCGTTCCAAAATGATATTTATGTGTGTCTTGATCACATTTAAATTAATTATAATCTGAAATATTTTACTACCTATCATTGCGTTTCATCTAAAATCAGGCATGCTGTTGTGTAAAGAATAGTCTTTCAAATATAGGAATGATCAAAACAAATTAAGAATTTTTTTGGGGTAAATCCTAATTTGGTCTTCCTTCCCGTTGCTTACCTACAACGCACCTAAGGGGATGGCAAGACACTTGTAACGGCTTCTCTCCAATAGTGTTATATAATCACCTTAGACCAATGTTTCCCAACCTTTTTTGTGCCATGCCCCACTTTAATCTTTCTAAAGTTTTTATGCCCCCCCATGTAACATACATAATATTTAATATTAAAAAATTGATTTTTGTTCACTTAAGAAACATAAATGACAGATTCTAGGAATAAATCACTATCAAATTTTTGACAAAAAAATTTCAAAATATATAATGAAAAACAGAAATTAAAATTCAAAATAATTTTAATAATGATTTTTTCATATTAATTTGTCATTTTAATTTAGTGAGATCCTTGCGCTTCATGCTTGCTGCAGAGAAATTTTATATTGGGTTCCAATTTGGTCAGCTTAAGTCTCAAATGCCCACGTTGTGTTATATCCAGCTGATTTCCTTTTATATCAGTAAATCATTTACAGCACTAAATCTCCATTCAGCCAAAAATGAAGATGGCAACGGTAGTAATAGCTTTCTTGCACATTTGGTTGAGTTTGGGTATTTGATTTCCGTTTCCTCACAAAGCCATGCCATCGCACCTTTTATACTAAATTAAGTTTTAAATGAGTCATCACATTTTGCAATTCGGCGAGTTCTGCTTAATACGGCATATTTGATATATCAGACAAATCCACAAACATTGGCTGCATCATCCATGTTGGGAAATCAATTTGTTTTAAATCTAAAAATCTTTCTTTAAAATTGACCGATAAATTATTCAAATGATTTACAATAACAAGTAAAGCGGTATCAGTTACTTCACATTTTTGGAGCCAGTCGAACTGTTCAAAGTTTTTGTTGTTAATGTGCGTTTCTGACATATAACTTAATATTGGTAATAAAACCAAATATCTTCGCTTTTGCATCGACGAGAGTTTTATTTGTTCCTTGAAGTTGCTTATTTAATGTGTTAAGTTTTTCAAACATATCGGCTAAATAACTCACAAATGCTTTACCATCTATTGTTAATAGGTGCTTCATTTCTGGTTTTTGTCGTTGAAAAAATCACTAAGAGTACCAAACAGTTCCATAAATCTTTTCAAGCAGTTTCCTTTAGGTAGCCACGTTACTTCAGTATGAAGTCTCACATGGTCTTCATTTTATTCTTCACAAAATAGCTTGAAAAGACGCTCACATTTAGCACTAGCTTTAATAATATTAACACATTTTATTACAGTATGTAGT
The DNA here is from genome assembly GCA_019973935.1 of Trichonephila clavipes. NCBI lineage: Eukaryota > Metazoa > Arthropoda > Arachnida > Araneae > Nephilidae > Trichonephila > Trichonephila clavipes. The sequence goes on along the minus strand of BMAU01018568.1, from coordinate 3,725,327 downwards.
ACTTCGCTTAGAACAGGCGAGAGGTTTTTAGTTACCAAGTTTTGCCTATGAATAACACAATGCACAAGAATCATTTCTGGATTCACATCTTTCATCAATTTGAAGCAGCCATTTTTCTTGCCCATCTTATTAGGAGTACCATCCGCAGCACAAGATGTTATGTTTTTCATTGGTATATCATTGACATCTACGTAGTTTTTTAGCTTATTAAATGCATCTTTGGAGGTAGTGGTGCTTTCTAATCTTTTACAGAACAACATTTCTTCTGCAAAATGCCCTTTATCAATATATATTACGAAAGTTATCAATACAGCCTCGCTATCTTTTAAAGTTGATTCATCCATTTGCACTGATAATTTTCTTGTGTTCAGCTTTACAACAAGTTGTTTTTCAATATCTTCGACCATTTCATCTATTCTTCTGCTAACAGTATTTTTACTGAGTGGCAATTGCTCTTACATCTTAGTCATCTTTTTCAAGAACCGTTTTGAGGAATGCTGATATTGACGGTTTTATTAAATTCTCTCCTATAGTGTGATTTTTTCCAGTTTTAGCGATGAATAAAGAAATTTGATAACTAGCTTCAAGAACACGATTATTAGTTGAAGTATGGGCATTAAATAGCGACTTTATTGTTGTTCTTTTTTAAAGTTTTCCTTCAATATTTTAAAGTAATTCAAATCTGAATTAATATGAGCACTATGTTTCGCCTTCAAATGCACCTCAAGACGACCTCATTTCATTGATTCGTTACTCAAGAATTTTGGTATAAAAGACAAAAAGGAATCAAGTATGAACCCAAATTTTAAATATTCCTCCGAATATTGACGAGTTTTTTTCTTGCTTGCACTACTCATTTTACTATGGACTACAAGAAATAAAAATAAAATCATTAAAAAATTATATTAAAATATGTGTTAAATTTAATTCACTGTGATATAGAGCAAAAGTATACTAAAATGCATATTTATTTAAATGTATATAACACATTTACTACACTGCCACCGCAAATCAAAAGGTACCTATATTTTTTCTATTTAAAAAAAATTCTCTGGAAAGTTACACTTCTAAAATTAAAATAAATATAAAAATACTTACCAATTATATCTATACAATAAATATGTATATTTATAAAAACAACGAGCTTCTACTACAGTTTTGACGAACACTTATTTCAGATTAAGACCAACAAAATGATGTGAAACACTACAGGGGTGTTGCGATAGGCCAATTAGGTGCTAACAACTGCGCTGTTTAGCAAATTTCTTGACTGGCTGGGGCTATTTCCCCCACCCGGTAGACGGCACACTCCGCGGTGAACCCCGGACGAAGCCAATCACCCAGTTGATATTTTGGTCTCGTCAAACGAAATTATGCCTAATAATTATTTAAGAATTTGCTTTTTTTGATAAATTTGGCACCGATATCTAGCATTGGATTTAAATGTCCCGGAATGGAAGGGTTAGTGTTGTGTTGTATCCATTTTCGAATTGCCCCCCCTGCGGAACGTTCGCGCCCCTCCCCCTGTGGGGCGTGGGCCCCACGTTGGGAAACACTGCCTTAGACCAAGGATGGCGAACCTTTATGGATCAACGTGCCATTTTTTCTAAAGAAATGCTAAATGAGGTATACACGTGCCGTTAAATAATTTTGACTTGATATTGTGAAAATAATAAAACAAAATACTGACAACATATAAAACAATTTTATTTACTACAGAAAAATACATTATGTACTTAAACAGTAAATGTTTTAGTTAAACGTGTAATTCAAAGTATATAAAGTAACAATAGTGTAATTTCTGATGTTTTTTTGCAGATTATATATCAAATAAATTATACTAGGATTGGGAAAGATGTTACTTTCAGCAGAATGCACGCTGAAATTGGAGTCATCTGCCAAATGGTTTCTAAGCAAGTCTTTAATGCAGTGTTTCTCAAACTGGGGGCGCGATAACCTTACGAAGGGGGCGCAAGCATATCGAAAATAAAAGATTCAAAAATATTTAATTTACTGGAATGAATTAAAACAAAATGCTTTCAGACATAATAAAAAATGCCCTTTTACTCTGATATAATTTATAGGCGCGTGATATTAAGTCATCAAAAATAAAAACTTCTTCAATACCTAATTAGCTATCTTTGATCCTATAACCAAACAAAAAAACTTTTATTTGATTTGCTGTAATTCCATGATGAGAGATTTTTTTATTAATCTTCCTTTTTTTAATCCTAACATACTACTCATTCAGAGAAAAAACAGATCCCGGACCCAGAATCGAAAAAATTTAGGAATATAAAAAATTCATCACTGTCATTATTTTTGAAATGCTGCACATTATAGCTGTAATCTGTTTGACCTTCTAAGTTATTGGTACAGTTAGTTATGACCCCTCTCTTATGTGTTTGTTTCTCATTTAGGGAAGTTGTAAGTAATGTATTTCTCTCTTGCGCTTTTTTCCATGAAGAGTTTCATGATATTTGGAAAACCATGGAAAGTAATATTTAAGAGTATTCTAAAATATATAAAGCACAACGAAAACCGTTTTACAAATTTTTTTATTAGTAGTATACATATCATAATGAATACACTTTTTACCCGGAAGTGGTCACGCGGGGCACACAGATTACGAAATCGTTAATTCTGGCAAAACTGTTTATTTGTTACCAAAGAAAAATTGAAAAGTTCTTGAAAGTAAGTAAGTATATTTTCTCATAATTAAATTATTCACTGGAATTACGATTTTTATTGTGTACTATAAAAATAATTATTAAAAAAGGATTGAGGTGACTCAATAACCCCGCTGGACCATTAGTATCGAATGCGCGCCTGCTCCAGATTTAAAACATGTTGAAGTCTTTTCGCTTTATAAATATTAAAAATATACAATTATTCTTCATCTTTCTTCAAACAGCTAATTCTTCAAACAGTTAAATGTATCTGGAATCGAATTTAAGGTTTCCAAAATTTCGTTATTGGCATTTTTACTTATATTGCTTGTTAATCTCTCTGTTTCAATTAATTCTAACTTTTTCCTTGTTTAAATAAATTTTTGATTCCATATTGAACAAGATTCGAAATCGATAAATTGCATCTCAAATCCTACACTTTCCAACATCGAATTGGGGTTAGTTCAGTTTATCAAACGATGCCACATCAGGGTCCATAATAAGCTTGAGCGTTTCTGATTATGCTTTGAAGTGGAAAATTCTCACTGAATATTCCTTGATTGAAGAATCAATCGCGGTTTATCGTTTTGATCATGGCGTGCCCAAAATATTGTGCCGTGTGCCATCAATGGAACGCATGCCAATGGTTCGCCATCCCTACCTTAGATCTTTTTCTAGATACACTAAATCCGTCTCTTAGCTGGTTGCCTAGGTCATTTCTATTATTTTGCTGCTATTGAAAGAATAATCTCCATAGTCTGGCAAACGATCTTTCCAGCCAAAATACTATTTCGTCAGAGAAGCAAATATAATTCCAAATTTTATAACACTCTTATACGTTTATAAAATATAGATAGTTAACACTAAGTTTGTTTTTGAATACTCAAGTAACTTTTTTTGTAACTTATAATATTATTAAGTAAATACACTGCTGGACAATTGCTGAGGACGGATAACACTATCATCCATAGCAACCACAAAATGAAAGGAAGCAAAATGTGAAAAATTAGAATAAGTGCGGGATATTAGTAAGAAGAGAGAGAAGTATGAGTATGCAAATTTTTTTCCCACGTCTGTTCATCACGTGATAGCGTTCATAAGAGCTTTAAAGGTTTTGACGCGTGTGGACAGTTGTTGTTTCAAGTCAAAGTTTTACAGGAAAGATTTAATAGACGAACTTAAAATTTTTGGCATGTCTTCCCGACATCACATAGATGATTTTATGAGTGGCCGAATTATTGGAAAGATCGAAGAAGGGCGAAAAATAACAGATGTTGCCAGGGAGTTCGACATCGCTCACAGCGTTGTTTCACGGCTGTGGAAGTCATTTAAAACTACTGGAATGTGTAGTAGACGGCACGGGGGAGGTCGTGTTAGAAGTACGACGCCGGCAGAAGACGGATATATTGTCCTATCAGCAAAAAGGAACAGGCGCACCACAGCTCAGCAGGTGGCAAATCAATTTCTTGCTGACTCAGGAAAGCAGATCTCCCGAAAAACTGTTGCCAGACGTTTGAGGGGAGGAGGACTATACGCACGCAGACCTGTTGTGTGTGTCCCATTGACCAGACAGCACCGTACTGCCCGTTTGCAATGGTGTCGTGAGCATCACAATTGGACTGAACAGGAATGGGCATGCGTACTATTCTCAGATGAGAGTAGGTTCAGTCTGTCATCGGATTGTAGACGCCAACTGATCTGGCGCGAGAGTGGTACTGCTTATCGTCCAGAAAATATCCAGGAAAAGGACCAATATCCGACATGCAGTATCATGGTGTGGGCCGGCATCATGATCAATGGCCGCACGCGCCTACATGTGGTTGCGAATGGGACTATGACGGGCCAACGATACATTGATGAAGTTCTACTTCCTCATGTTCGTCTTTTCCGTGGTGCTGTCGGTGATAAATTTGTTTTTATGGACGACAACGCAAAATGTCATCAAACACTCGCTGTTCAGGATTGTCTAGACAGCGAGGGAATTCAACATCTCGTATGGCCAGCGCGTTCTCCAGATCTAAACCCCTTTGAAAATGTATGGGATGCTTTGGGGAGGCAAGATGCTGGTCGAAACTATCCTCCGACAAACAAGAACACCCTCATCCGGACACTCACAGAGGAATGGGATAAATTGCCTCAACAGCTGCTGGATAATGTTGTGCAAAGTATGGTACGACATGTGGAATGTTGCATCACACTCCACGGTGGACATATCCCGTACTGATACCTTTCTTTAAGGTGCCTGCTGATTTTTAGATGCATTGTTCCATTTCTCCGTACGCAGATCAAATGAACATTTTTTTTTTCAGATGTTTCGCAGCTTTTGTACTTTCCAGAACAATAAATATTCTTTATTCTAATGTCTGAACAGTGTGGCAACTATATTTTGTCCTACTAGGCCTTATTTCTCGCTTAATGTTATGCTACATAGCAATTTGTGATCCGTCCTTAGCAATTGTCCAGCAGTGTATTTATAAATGCAAAATAATGTAATATCAAAATTAACAAGGCTGAAGAATAACTACCTTTTGCAATATTTCTGCTTGTTTATTGTAATATATCAGTTTTCTGCTTTCGGTTGTACGTGTATTTCGGTTTAAAGTAGTTAGCATTTCAATGATTTTCGCATCCGAATTAGATACAAAAATTTAATTGAGGGACATAAAAAAAACGTTAAACTGATGATATTTTAAATTTAGGATCTTCTGGAATCTGAGGTAAAAATTCTGATTTTGATTTATACATCTGAAAATATTGAAATTTAAATAAAAAGGGAATATTATGCTTTTGTTTAATTAATTTTTTCTAATATTTATCGGATTTCTTTTGCGCTTATTTTGGGAACACGTCCAATACTTTCAATTGTATATGTAGTAAGTATTTAAGCAAACATGAATGTAGGGGTGTATTTTATTTATACTAGTAGCTTTTCTTTTGTTGTCTAGGGGTAAGTCATTATGTCCAGGATCTTGTTATTCAAAGAAATAAGCCGTTTAAAACAAAATTACTGTTTAATGAAACATTAGATTTGTAGTGTTTCCTCCCTTCACCAGGAGGCGCACTGTGCTCCCCTCCGGTAAGAATGTGTTTTTTTTTGTATAAGGAGAGAGAGCTTCTCGGCACCGGCGCGTTAGGTCGGTGGCCATTTTGAAATATTACCCGCGTGGGTCCTTTGATTTTAAAATCTTCATGTTCGTATTTAATAAATGTGCTGTCTTTAAGAATACGTCTATTGGTGAAACTACAACAACATTATACATTTTACCACAACTTATCACATTGGCGCATCACGTCAGGATATAGAACGCCCGAGGGAGTCAAGACATCATAAGGAACCACGAGGTAGGCAACCCTTTTGTATCGTTTTGAGCGAATTCAGCAAGTTTTTTTTTCTAAATTTTCTGGGTTAATTAATTCATTTAGTATAATTCTTTCTAATCATGTTTCGCGGAGCTAGAAAGGAAGAATTAATATTAATTGCGGATGAATTGGGTGAGGAAATAACCCCAGAAATGAGAGTGTTAGATTTAAAAAAATTAATTTTAGATAGCGACAAATATAAAAACAATAAAGAGTTTATTGATGACTATTTAGATTCGATTATTTCGGACAGAAAATCAAAGGAAGAGCAAGCGCGTGTAACGGCAGAATCGCGACTTGAGTTTGAAAAAATAAATCTGGAAAAAGTTAAACTGGAAATGGAATTGGGAAAAATAAATTTAGAAAGGGCAAAATTGGAAAGTCAAAGGGATAGCAATGAGTTGCAGCGTACAAATCCCGAAACAAAGCAAACTTCGATAGAAAATTTTATTCTAAGAGTTCGTACTTTAACTCTTCCGATTCCTAAAAAACAAGAGGAGTGGAATTTATTTTTCTCTTTTTTAGAACGTTCATTTAAAACCAAAAATGTGCCGGATGAATTTAAAGGAGAGATTCTTTTAAATTTGCTAGGAGAAAAGGCCGAACATATTTTAGTTTATGTAAAAGATGAAGAAATAAGCGACTATAATAAATTAAAAAGTTTAGTTCTAAGATAATTTGAGCCAACACCTTTAATTTGCTTGCAAAATTTTCAAAAAGCGAAACGAATGCCAAATGAAACGCATGTTCAGTTGGCATCTCGTTTGTTAACGAATTGGGATCAATACTGTAATTTGAGAAATGTAAATGATTTTAATTCTTTAAAGGAGTTAATTGTTAGCGATAAACTATATGAAACATTAGATAATGAAACTGCCGTTCATATAAATATAAAACAGGAGCAAAATTGGTTCAAACCAATTCAAATGGGAAAAGAGTGTGACATGTTTTATGCTTGTAAAGAAAAAAATCATTTTCGGAGTTTACACATAGAGCATGTCATAATCAGAATGACTCACGAAAGGATTTTAAATATATCCCTCCTAACGCGGACGGGAAGTAATAAATCTCAATTCGAAAGAAAACAAATTTATTAACTCAAAACAAAGTAGGTTAAATAAAAAAATAGTGTTACATTTGCGGTGAAAACCACTTAGCTCGAGATTGTAATAAAAAGTATTCTAAATTAAAAAATGAGAAAAAAGAGACTTCTCAAGTGCAATATGTACAACCGAAAATTGACCTTGAGCCTTTGAAATATGTTATTGTTTATATTAACGGGAAAGCAATAAATTGTGTTTTGGATAGCGGAACCGAGATTTTTATATGCAATTCCGATACCTTTCCAGTTAGTTGTAATTATGAATTCGGAAAAATTACTTTAAGCTCTGCATTCGGAGAAAATGTAGAAGCAAAACTAATTAAAACGGCTATAGCTCTTGATAATAATTCTTTGAATCATCCAATGGATTGCTTGGTAGCGATCACAGATAAATTAAATGCTGATGCTTTAATACCTCCTGCTTTATATGAGTCTTTGTGTTCGATAAATGACAAAAATAATAAAAAAGGAAAATGAGATTTTTGCCGAATCAGCTGATAGTTCTATTACGTTTTCAAATCATGAAAATGAAGCAGAGTGTGGGAAAGATATATTTTATGTTGAGAGTGACTCAGATAATATAAATTTTAATTCGGATTACACTAAAATGAAAGATGAGCAGAATAGTTGTGATTCTTTTGAAAAGGTTCGTGCAGAGTTAAAATTAAACAAAGGAATTTTTTAATAATTGATGGATTAATTTATCACAGGGATAAAATTCTAAATGAACCAGTTATACAATTAATTTTACCACGTTGCAGAATAGATAAGGTAATGAAACTAGCCCATGAGTCAGTTTTGGAGGTCATATGGGGTTAAGAAAACAAAAAGAGAGGATAAAATATAATTTCTTTTGGCCAAATATGTCTGGCGAAATTGCTGAATTCGTCCAGACATGCAAAGGGTGTCAGCTTCGGAAGCCTGAGAAAATTGGAGATAGAGCTCCCATTACACCTATTGTCCGTCCTGAGCTTCCCTTTGAGATTGTTAACATAGACGTGATCGGACCTATTCAACCGCTATCTGGTAGAGGACATAAATACGTTCTTTGTATGATGGACCAACATACACGGTGGCCTGAAGCAGTACCACTTAGATCTCTAACAGCCAAAACTGCATGTGACTCTCTATTACAAATATTCTCGAGGACTGGAATTCCGAGTATAATGGCCAGTGATCAAGGCACAAACTTCAAGTCGGCTTTAACCCAAGAATTTACGAAAAGGATTGGATCTAGTTCTAGGTTTTCCTGTCCTGGCTACCCGGCCAGCAACGGACTAGTTGAAAGATGGAATAAGGTATTGATGCGATGCTGGTTTAACTTAATTGATTAATTAATTCCATATACCCATTTCCTAATTTCCCAGGTTCGAATGACACATCGCATCATGGCTTAAGTTAAAATTTAAACACTAAATCTCTAAAGACAATAAAACAGTACTCTAAATTAAAAGACCGTTCTTTAAATTAACACTTAATTTATTATAGTAACATGATTAAATTTGAGTTAATGTACAAATTGACGCATAACAAAATTCTACTTAGCTTTGAGAGAGGGAGTCTGGTAAAAAGGAGTGAGACATGGTCGCCACCCGGAGTCAGCGCAAGGTTACCGCACAACGGTCAATGACATTTTAAGCGCGGGAAATTCCTCCGACACTCCCCAATTATTTATGGGTCTAATGATCCTGGCGGGCGTGAGAACGTATGCACCCTTAAAAGTTCGTTTACAGAGGTGGGGCAAGACAACACATTCCTTCCACAAAATTCCGTTTCCTGTAAACAGGGCAAATGTAAAAACTGCAGTTGTAACTTTGGGGACCGGTGACCTCCCATCACTAACCCAGGTTCGAATCCTGGTCACGGCACCAATATGATGCGACGCTGGTTTAACTTAATTGATTAATTAATTCCATATATCCATTTCCTAATTTCCCAGGTTCGAATGACACATCGCATCATGGCTTAAGTTAAAATTTAAACACTAAATCTCTAAAGACAATAAAACAGTACTCTAAATTAAAAGACCGTTCTTTAAATTAACACTTAATTTATTATACTTGACATGATTAAATTTGAGTTAATGTACAAATTGACGCATAACAAAATTCTACTTAGCTTTGAGAGAGGGGGTCTGGTAAAAAGGAGTGAGACATGGTCGCCACCCGGAGTCAGCGCAAGGTTACCGCACAACGGTCAATGACATTTTTAAGCGCGGGAAATTCCTCCGACACTCCCCAATTATTTATGGGTCTAATGAACCTGGCGGGCGTGAGAACGTATGCACCCTTAAAATTTCGTTTACAGAGGTGGGGCAAGACAACACATTCCTTCCACAAAATTCCGTTTCCTGTAAACAGGGCAAATGTAAAAACTGCAGTTGTAACTTTGGGGACCGGCGACTTCACATCACTAACCCAGGTTCGAATCCTGGTCACGGCACCAATATGATGCGACGCTGGTTTAACTTAATTGATTAATTAATTCCATATACCCATTTCCTAATTTCCCAGATTCGAATGACACATCGCATCATGGCTTAAGTTAAAATTTAAACACTAAATCTCTAAAGACAATAAAACAGTACTCTAAATTAAAAGACCGTTCTTTAAATTAACACTTAATTTATTATACTTGACATGATTAAATTTGAGTTAATGTACAAATTGACGCATAACAAAATTCTACTTAACTTTGAGAGAGGGAGTCTGGTAAAAAGGAGTGAGACATGGTCGCCACCCGGAGTCCAGTTCAAGGCCTGGATCTAAATTAAAATTGTTGCTCAGAGTCCCAAGTGTGAGTGTCGAAAATCGGGGTGCATCCCGTTTTTATTTGGCGTCCTGTTTTCTCGAATATTCTAGAGCGGATTCTTTACCTCGTCCGCTTAATTTCTTTTGATTGGTCCGGAGTCAGCGCAAGGTTACCGCACAACAGTCAATGACATTTTTAAGCGCGGGAAATTCCTCCGACACTCCCCAATTATTTATGGGTCTAATGAACCTTGCGGGCGTGAGAACGTATGCACCCTTAAAAGTTCGTTTACAGAGGTGGGGCAAGACAACACATTCCTTCCACAAAATTCCGTTTCCTGTAAACAGGGCAAATGTAAAAACTGCAGTTGTAACTTTGAGGACCGGCGACCTCCCATCAGTATTGAAGGACATGATTCATCACGTTATTCGTGAAGATTCACGAAGCTGGGATCGACAATTACCTTTTCTGTTGTTTGCATACCGTGAAGTACCGAACACTACCACTGGTGTATCACCATTTAGGTTACTTTATGGCAGAGAAGCTCGAGGGCCGTTAGCCATTCTTAAATCATCCTGGGCAGGCGAAATACATCTTCCGACGAACATTTCCCAGTCAGCTGCTGATTACCTTCAGGAAATGAAGATAAATATGGAAAAGGCTGCTGAGAGTGCCTCTTTAACTGCTGCTCAGAAACAAAAGGCTTATGGAGATTACTTCAACAAGAGGTCATCTGTGAAGAATTTTAGCATCGGAGAACAAGTTGTTTTGCTAAAACCAGATTCTAGTAATAAGATCTATGCGAGATGGACTGGACCTGGAGAGATAATTCAACACCATCCACCCCATTCATATGAAGTTAAACTGCCCGATGGAACTGTAAGACATGTTCACGTGAATAAGATCAGGAAGTATCATTCTCGTGCACTTGCAGTTGGGGTCATTTTTGAAGGTGACCACGAATTCGGAGAAATCCATTCCACTCCTAATTTATCGAGGTCCACATCTGAAAGATTTCTACATGAAATCAATCTGAATCATCTGAAGGAGAGTGAAAGGGAACAAGTGCTAGCGATTGTTCTAAAACACCAAACACTATTCACAAGTGATGTGAAAATAGCCAAAGTAGGGACTCATCGAATTCGCTTAAAGCCGAACATTGAACGTAAAAAGCCGTTCGTATATCGCATACCAGAGTCCTTGAAGATTAAAGTTGATAAGCAGATAGAGGAGCTTTTGAGACTTGATTTAATTGAAGAATCTGACGCAGAAATATAGCCTATCCAATTGTTTGCGTTAACAAGAAGGATGGTACCCTACGACTTTGCGTTGACTTCAGAGCTCTAAACTCGCAGAGTGTGTCTTATGATTTTCCGATGGAAGATGCAGTGGAGCTCATACATTCTATTGGAAGAGCCAATATCATCACAACGTTAGATCTCTTGAAGGGGTATTGGGCTATACCCAGGGCTGAAGACAGCAAAATCTTACATCTTTCAAGATTCATCGGCAACAGTACCGTTTCAAGGTGATGAGTTTTGGTTTGAAAATGCCTCTGCCACATTTCAGCGTGAAATGAACAAAGCATTATCGTGTTACAGAGAATTTTCACGTGCCTACATTGACGACATTGCAATCTTCTCAAAAAATTGGGAAGAACATCTTCTTCATCTGATACTATTTTAACGAAACTTCCAGAGTTAAATTTCACTGTGAACCACAAAAAGTGTGCCTTTGGAAAAGCTCAAATTAAATATTTGGGTCATATTATCGGTTCTGGTAAGCATGAACCAGATCCCGAAAAGACTGCAGTTATCAACAACTTACCAGTGCCTAAAACGAAGAAGGAGCTTTGTAGTGTACTTGACTGTGTAATTACTATCGTGAGTATATTCCTAAATATTCAGAACTTGTGTATTCATTGACAGAACTCACCAAAAAGAGAGTACCTGATTCCATCCCATGGACTGAGAAACATGATTCCTCATTTCATCTTCTAAAAAAGGCTTTAGTGGAAGCACCTTCGCTGTACTCTCCATTTCCAGATAAACCGCATACCATTCATTCAGATGCATCGCAAATTGGCATAGCTGCTTGCCTGTCACAAAAATGTGGTGATAAGTGTTACCCAATTGCTTATGCAAGTCAAAAATTAAGCAAGACCCAACAGTCATGGTTAACTATTGAACGAGAGGCATTTGCGATTGTGTGGAGTTTAAAAAAGTTCAAAGTATGGGTATTTGGGACTGAAATTGAATTTTATACTGATCATAACCCTTTACCTTACTTAACAAAAAGTGCACCACAATCTGCGAGGCTACAAAGATGGGCTTTTGCACTACAAAGTTCAATGTGACAATCAAACATTGTCCTGGTGTGAAAATGCCTCATGCTGATGCACTCTCACGATTCTTAATGTGCTTTTCAATTTTAAAAAGAAAATTGTAGATTTAATGAATAATTATTTTCTTTATATCTTATTTTGTGTACCTCATTATATTATTTGTGTCTATTTACATTTAAAAAATGCTAATGTTTCTTTTCGAATAATAGTTTTTAGATTAATGTTGTTTATTATGTGAATTCCTTAAATTTCAATATTTTCTTGATTATTATGGTATAATTAATCATATCAAAATTGTATACTTAATTTAGTTTTGCGTAATTTGTTATGTATACTTATTTTTCATATTTTTAAGTGTGAGGTAATGCTAATTACTTGTATTTTAGTGTATTATATGAATGTATATTATTTTATGCTTTATAATCAGATTGAGTATCATGTGTGACACATCAATCTTGTGTGGGGATGTAGTGTTTCCTCCCTTCACCAGGAGGCGCACTGTGCTCCCCTCTGGTAAGAATGTGTTTTTTTTGTATAAGGAGAGAGAGCTTCTCGGCACCGGCGCGTTAGGTCGGTGGCCATTTTGAAATATTACCCGCGTGGGTCCTTTGATTTTAAAATCTTCATGTTCGTATTTAATAAATGGGCTGTCTTTAAGAATACGTCTATTGGTGAAACTACAACAACATTATACATTTTACCACAACTTATCACAAGATTATTTACAATTAAAACTTTATGTGTTATTTCACGGAGCATACTCTCAATTGTCGCTAAGCCTATTGACCTCCACGTTAACCGAAAACGCGACCTATCGCCTGTAAACCGGAGTCTCGCTCCCTCGCATCTCTCCCGTTCCACGTCGCAATCGTTTCTCCCCTAAAACCCACCATTCTGGGGGATACACATATTCGCTGGTAGCGCCATCTATTGGTGAGGTTGTAAACCCACTGATCGGAGAATATATTTATGTTCCCTAATACTTTAAATCCTACACGAATGAAGAAATACATAATTCCTCTGATACATCTGATTTTAGTTTTTTTTTATTTCGACAGTCTAATATAAAGAAACACAACTTTAATAAATTACAAACATAAGATTATTTATGAAACATATGGTAGATTTTTTTGAAGGATTTTAAAAATCTTAGAGTGATATAATTGTGCCGCTTTTTTAAATTGATGGCAATTTACAAAATTTTGAAGCATGATGTCTTGGTTTTCAGCTTAGAGAAACAAAAATTCATTTGCGTTATAAAAGTTTATCAAAATTTTTTTACATTATGTGTAAAAGATGGGAATTTTTACAAATTATTTATTTCCTGAGGCTCTAAAATCCTTTTCGCATTCTCATTTGAAAATAGTAACATAGAGATAAAAAAAAAACTTTTAGAATCTCAATATTGATCAGACGAATTTTTGCAATTATAGGGACAAAATTTCAATGAGATAGTAATTCATTTAGCAATTTTTCTTAATTCCGTATTAAATGGCTTTCGAAATCAGGTGAATTATTTGTATCATTCTCTAATTTATTTACATAGAAAGTGTTTCTTTGCGTAAAAATATTTTTATTATTGAACTATCTATATATGCTGCTGAAGTATTGGGATATTTTTGACTTAATTTACTAATAGTTATGATTCACAAGGTGATGGCTCGTTGAGAAGTGCAATGTAGCTTAGTAGATTAGCAATGCATTAAAAAAGTGTCCACCCAACACCACTAACAAAGTAAATATAATTAATTATTTAGAAATATTGTTTAATGTGAAATAAAAATATTTTTTTACATAAAAAAACGATAGAGAGAAGTTACAGAAACTAGTGTTTAAATTGATGCTATACTTTAAAGCAGTTAAATAATTTGAACTGCACGTAAAGGAGGTCAATTAAAACTTTTTTTATTACTATTTGCAAAATAATTTCTTGTAGAACTAGAAAATTTATTAATAATTTCCTTATCATTTTCTTACACAGAACCAAAAGAATTTTTATCCAATTTATACAAGGCGTAACTATTAAATAACGAGACTGATGGTGTTGCAGAGCAAGTAAGTATGCGCCAAATGCCAGCGACATTACAACTATTTAGTATGAAGCATTCACTTTTTATGCAGTGCCTCTCTCTCTTTTCTGTTAACAAATTAGTTTAACCACAGGCTTGTATATCACATTATAGTTATTTTTTTTTATTGACAAAAAATGATAAGTGTAAAAACAGAGCGAAGAAACAGTTGAGAAAATTTCACATGGAACTTGGATAAATCACTACTGAAAGTTATAATTTATAAAAAGACATGCATATTATACACTGCTGGACAATTGCTAAGGACGGATCACAAATTGCTATGTAGAATAACATTAAGCGAGGCATGAGGCCTATTTAGGATAAAACATAGTTTTGTGTACTGTTCAGACATTAGAATAAAGAATATTTATTGTTCTGGAAAGTACAAAAGCTGTGAAACATCTTAAAGAAAAAAAAAATGTTCATTTGATCTGCGTACGGAGAAATGGAACAATGCATCTAAAAGTCAGCAGGCACCTTAAAGAAAGGTATCAGTACGGGATATGTCCACCGTGGAGTGTGATGCAACATTCCACACGTCATACCATACTTTGCGCAACATTATCCAGCAGCTGTTGAGGCAATTTATCCCATTCCTCTGTGAGTGCACGGATGAGGGTGTTCTTGTTTGTCGGAGGATAGTTTCGACCAGCAACTTGCCTCTCCAAAGCACCCCACACATTTTCAATGGGGTTTAGATCTGGAGAACGCGCTGGCCATACGAGACGTTGAATACCCTCGCTGTCTAGACAATCCTGAACAGCGAGTGTTCGATGACATGTTGCGTTGTCGTCCATAAAAACAAATTTATCATCGACAGCACCACGGAAAAGACGAACATGAGGAAGTAGAACTTCTTCAATGTATCGTTGGCCTGTCATAGCCCCATTCGCAACCACATGTAGGCGCTTGCGGCCATTGATCATGATGCCGGCCCACACCATGATACTGCATGTCAGATATTGGTCCTTTTCCTGGATATTTTCTGGATGATAAGCAGTACCACTCTCGCGCCAGATCAGTGGGCGTCTACAATCCGATGACAGACTGAACCTACTCTCATCTGAGAATAGTACGGGTGCCCCATCCTGTTCAGTCCAATTGTGATGCTCACGACACCATTGCAAACGTGCAGTACGGTGCTGTTTGGTCAATGGGTCACACACAACAGGTCTGCGTGCGTATAGTCCTCCTCCCCTCAAACGTCTGGCAACAGTTTTTCGGGAGATCTGCTTTCCTGAGTCAGCAAGAAACTGATATGCCACCTGCTGAGCTGTGGTGTGCCTGTTCCATTTTACTGATAGGACGATATATCTGTCTTCAGCAGGCATCGTACTTTTAACACGACCTCCCCCGTGCCGTCTACTACACATTTCAGTAGTTTTAAATGACTTCCACAGCCGTGAAACAACGCTGTGAGCGATGTCGAACTCCCTGGCAACATCTGTTATTTTTCGCCCTTCTTCGATCTTTCCAATAATTCGGCCACTCATAAAATCATCTATGTGATGTCCGGAAGACATGCCAAAAATTTTAAGTTCGTCTGTTAAATCTTTCCTGTAAAACTTTGACTTGAAACAACAACTGTCCACACGCGTCAAAACCTTTAAAGCTCTTATGAACGCTATCACGTGATGAACAGACGTGGGAAAAAATTTGCATAATCATACTTCTCTCTTCTTACTAATATCCCGCACTTATTCTAATTTTCCACATTTTGCTTCCTTTCATTTTGTGGTTGCTATGGATGATAGTGTTATCCGTCCTTAGCAATTGTCCAGCAGTGTATATTTATAGAAATGGAGGTTTATTGCGCGCACTTCTATTTGAGTGGTTTAAACAATTTTTTTCAAATTGCCGAGGAGAGATTGAAGATGATTTATGTCCGGATCGTTCTTTCACGTCAAACACGGATAACAGTATCGAAAAAACCGGCAATCTGGTTTAATTTGACTGTGTGTTGAATACCCGTGAGATTGTTGGAATTGACAAAGAAACAGCGCAACAAATTTTACATAATAGTTTTGGTATTCAAAAAGTTTGTACCAAAATGAATGTATACAATTCCCACGTTTAAATAAGAAGCTCGAAAAATGTTAATGAAATTACTAATTTTATTCAACTTTTAACTTTACGGGAATGCATTTTAATAATTAAAACTGAGGAGATATAAGAATTATTAATCCGAAGTTATTTATCAAATATATGGAAGTACTTATCCGGTTTACCCATCTCACTGCGTAGTTATTTTAACAAAGTTGGTTCAAAACTTGCGTATTTTTTAATTTAGTATTTCAAATCTATACATTGATTCTACATTTTAGAATTAAATGATGCGGAATTTTTTTTGTATAACAGTTTTTATTTTAAAATTCACATTAAGATCATAAAAAAATGAACATAAAAACATAAATAAAAACAGGAACAACATGGGTTGCACAGTTAAATAGTCTTAAAAAATGCATACTCATGAAAATCGCGGGATGCGCAGCGAGGGGGTTAAACTCTTGTACTATACGGCTTGAATCCTGCTAACTCGTTTAGCCGTAAAGTAGACGTCTTCCACTATTTCTATATCCTGCCTTTAGATTAAATCTTACGAAGTGCGACCATCAGACGCTAACACTAGGATTCCCGCTTAGGATCGATTCTTAACCATTGCCTCGCCTGCTCAACGACTGGCACTTAAACAGAAGTTCCATTTGCATAAAACTAAGTCATCTCTACGGAGAGCGGTTTCTAGACTAATAACAGTTAAAAAGAGTGTTTTCTTCAAGAAGATTACTGGAAGACCGAACAGAAACTGTTATCAACTTTTGTTATATTTAGTTTAATGTACTTGTAAATCTCATATTTAATCTGTGTACGCCAATTTTAGATGGAGGAGTAACATTTTTAAATCTTTCACGAATTTGCAAATTTGTCTATAAAAATTAAACGGTGAACTTTTTACAGTATTTTGAGCCCGTAATATATACACAAAGGGAGCAACCAAATAAATTGTAAAAATCATTAAATCAATGTTTTTTTTTTGATAAATCTTACCATGTCACCTTATTATTACAAAACATTAGGAAATGTATGTAGAATTAAATATTTATTACACTTTTTGTGTCTTTTGATTTGCTAAACCTTTAATGCGACATCAAAAAAGAAGAAAATAATCATATTAACTATTAAGAATCTGTAGTTTGATTACAATTTTTAATTTTTCAAGTAAATAGTTATTTATTTAGTCACCAATTATTTTATTTATAAAGACAAGCAATACGTTATTTCAAATTCTTCTATTTTCACATTTTCTGAACATTACAAAATTAAATATCCCTTAAAAACCTAATTTTAATTAAGTAATCAAAACACAAATTTCTCTGATTAACAAAATAAAAGAAAAGAAAAACGAAGAAGTATTAAATAATTTAGATTCATAAACAACGCATTTTTATGAAGGCATTTGATCTAAGAGCCACGTAATGCATCTTCCCTAAGAAAAGACGTTTTTATTTTTGAAACAAACATTTTAAAATTTGTTAGCAATGGGATTAAAATAACAACCTTTATCCATCAAAAATTAGAGGAGTATAGCTAAGAAGAAACAACATTTTAGAAAATATTTAAAGAGAATCTTAAGAAATATCAAAAATTTAAAGCGTGAATGAATTACTTAAAGTAGAATTACGTAGTTGTAATTTTTTTCAACATTATTGTATTTAAAGAATAAAGCTCGCTTTGATTTATCGTTAGTTTCTTGGAATAGGAATAATTAAATAAAAATTTATTTGTTAATTATTGATATATTTATAAATATCTGCTATATTAAAAAAAAGAAAAGTAATGAAGGTGTTTGTTGATTCAGTGCAATAAATTTTTAAGAAAAAAACGCAATTGAAATACATATCGTTTATTTTTGTACCTATATTAGTGTAAGATTATACATTTATATATAGTATTTTTTGTGATTTCAAGTTTCATAATTTATTCATTTAAATTTTATCTTTTACTTAACGTTGAAAGAATTCTCTGAAATGTACTGCAATTTCTTATTTATTAAAATACAATTAATACTATTTAATGTGGTACATATATGTATTTGAAAAATATATGCAAATTAGTAATTCTCACAAAATGAAAACTCCTATAGCCATTTTTTTCCCAGCAAGTTTCTTAATGAATATGAATCTAACTAATAATCCTACGACTTATAGTTAAAACATGAATTATTTAAAGTTATAAATATGACTTATGTCTTTATGTATGTCTTTTTCTGTAGAAAAAAAAACCTATGTTAAAAATATTAATGAATGCATATAATTAAAGCAAAATTATTGGAAAAATCGTTCCGAACTTCTGAATTTTAAGCCCTTAAATATCCTTAGTTCTTAATTATGAAGCTTAATGTCAAAGAATATATCACTTGAACTTTTAAATACAAACTATTAAGTAGATTAAAGCTAAAATGCAAATTAGTAATATTTTTTCCTTAGATAATATTCAAAAACTCCAGCTTATATACTTAACGGTACTCATATATTTAAGATAAAAACTATGAAATGCGCTGTATTAATAAATTTTATATATATATATATATATGTAAAATATATATATATATGTAAAATTTTGAGAAATTCCTTTTTTTTCACGATATAAAAAGATTAGTTCTAGAACCTATACCATACTAAATGGTATAACTATTAAATATTTATCACTGGTCTTGTGTGTGTGTGTAATGAAAATTTCTTATATTTTAATACATAATAAAGAAAGTTGTGGTTAATGGAGTAATACTAAGTGTTGCAAATTTATCATTGATAATTTGTTTAATTGAGGTTGATTATGTAATGCAATAAAATATTTAGAAGCCTATATTTAAATTAGATAATTTTCTCAAAAATAATTTTAATCAATTAACTCGATACATATTAAGCTGTAATAAGCATATAAATCATATGTATGAATAGTCCAAGTTAATTATAGTGTACTTATTGTACGCACATGTTGCATATTACATGTATATTCGTTTTACATTCAACAAAGTTATATTACAATTGCCAAGAATCACTGATACGTTCTGAGTTATATTGTATTTATTTTGATTAAACTTTTCCCGTTGTACTTCTTATTTAAAATAGAAGATTTCCTTTAAATTTTTATTTTTTACAAGTTTTATCACTTTAAATGTATGATATATATATATAAAATCCATGCTTAATTGGATTCCTATATATCACTTTAAATAATATTTCCACTCTAATTACAGCATTACTCATTATTCTCTAACATAAAGCACTAACATTATAAAGCGGAAAACACTGAATTATTTTTCTGTTAGGTGACAAGAAATTCTGTTAAAGGGAGTTGCGATTAATGATCAGTCATTTCGGGCTCAAATACTGATAAAAAATAGTGCTTTTAAATCTAGAGGGTCAGGTGACTTGCGGATAAGGTCGCAAAAAGTTTTAGTATGCTTGACATATCTTTGTGCAAAAAATAACTTATTTGCGAATAATAATAATAATAACTTCATTGTTTATTTAGATTCTTATTGGAGTGCCTATCAAATTTAAAGAACATTGAGCAGGTAATTCATCTGATGGTGTCGACTATTATCCCAAGATTTAATAACATAATTAAAAAATAATCAAGCACTTCGTTTCGATTAATATACTTAAATCTTGCATATACCTTTACTAATAAAAGGCGAAGATTTGGGAAGTGAACTCAAAATGACTTCGCTTAACCCTTTATCTACTGCATTATGATTTACTACAGTTTTTTTCATGTAATACATTTTTTTAATTACTACATTGAAAATTAAGGGATATACATAAACAAAATACTCAACTTTGGAAAATTTAATCCGTTAGAGCTAATTAATTAAAGATATTCAACTGTAAAATTAATTATACACACGGTTCACTTAAAATAAATAGTCAAATCATTTTATAAGGTCTCCATTAACATAAAAAAAATAAGTAAATGAGATAAAATGACACTTATCTTTTGACATTAACTATTTTTTGGAACAAAAATGACAATTTTCGCAATCCGCTGAAAACGCAATATCTGCTACAAAACTATTCCCCACTTAATACTCATCATGGAACCCGTGCTGCCCTACATCTTGGAAGACTGGATTTAAAAGATTACTCCTGCTGAGCATCGTCAGAGTATTCGTAAAAATGGTTATTCTATGTAATTTTAAAGTAAGTGATACTTATAAGTACCGTCGATAGAGATGAAGGGTTAATAAACGGATAATAGTATATATATAATTTACCCACCGTATGATTACATAATGTAACATTTTTTTTATTTTGTTAATTAACATTTGTACATTTTTATATTTAAAGTAAGAAAATTGTGGATATTTATTACTGCAAATCAATAATATACTATAAATACAAGAAATATGGAAGTACCCAAGTATGTGTGAACATTGCGCAATGCTTATGGGGTCGGAAAATTTTTTGTGTGCAAGAAATGGAGTCACTCCCCCCCCGAAAAGTTTAAGAACCCCTGGAATAAAACAATGAGAAATATGAGATGGTAACACATAATTGTGTGTATGTGTGGAGTAAAAAAAGGACACAATCACTACTAACACATTAAGTAAAATAGAATAGAAGTAATTAATTTAATTACAATTTTTCCAGAAAATATGCACGCACAAAAAAAAAATATTTTTTCCATCAATATTTTTTTCCTTTTGTGCTTGCACATTTTTTTTCAAACCATACCTTCTAATCTGCTTTTTCCTTGAAATATAAAAAAAAGATAGACATATCTGTGTTCTGTCTTATGATTCAAATAATTTCACATCTTTCTCATCAGACTACTTTATATATATAAACATGATATAACTTTCTGACATTTAAAAGAATTGAAGTTAGAACATTTTATTCCTCCACAGAAATGAACTTCACCGTCTATCTTTCAAGAATTTTCAAGTACAAAAGTATTAAATGGAATAAAAGGAAGATAAAACATCCCTATTGCAGGTGACAGGTTAAAAAGGAGATAAATGCTTCAGAATCCCGTGATTTATCGTCGCGTGCCACATCGGTACGTATTTGACTGCTACGCGTAAGCAGAGTAGCTTCGGTTACGCAGCGATCCATCATTTTAGATGTCGAAAAAGGAAGACACAGCTTTGGTATCTTCTACAGGTTTCGGGACACATGCCGTTGACATTAGACGAATCCTAGGATATTTGTCAAGCTTTGTGTTGAAGATGTTGCATTTTATTTTATCCGTTTCTGTAGAAAATTATGAGTAGATGGAAGATTAATGAATGAAGAGTCTGCATATAGCTTAAGATAACACCTTAAATCTTTTGCAGTTCACTTAAAACAAAATTCCTTACAAAAGAATTTGAGATAAGGGAGAGACATAAATTTAAGAAGTGAACTTTAGGTAACTTATAATTGATTCAAAGTACTTGACGAGTATTTAAATATATAAATTATATTTTTAGAAGGGGAATTTTATAACACTATATTCCATGACATATTTCTATAAAGATGTGTATTTTCTGTGAATTATGAATAGTAGCCGACTAAATACATTTAGGAAAACTATCTGATTTTTTAGCTCAAACACTTTGTAAGCTTATTGGTAGATTTGAGGTACGTGCTCGTTAAATCAGTCCATAGTCTTGTGGGCTGAGCCATAAGCGCAGGGACTGGAGAATATTTTCCTCCCCTTCAGTTTCCATGCAGAAATTGTGGAGGTGGAGATAGGTGGTGTCACCATCTATCGTCCCTTCGGGGAATTTCGCCAAGATAAATCGTACTGTCACCTGTATGGTGCTCAAGGCCAACGAAAGGCGTACCTCCAGCCCCATGCCACGATGAATTTCGTGGGCATCGATCTGACTTCGTCACACAAGTGGCATTAGAAACAACAACAACAAATTTGAAGTATATAGTTATATAATGTTTTTTATACTACACAAGATCAAATTGTATTTAAACTGTAACATACTTAACACTTTACTGCCCAAGGAAGTTATTTTAACTGCTTTTTAATTTCTGTTGAAAAACAACTACATATACAATGCACAATTTCTTAGAATTTTTAAGAATATATTTTTTTCCCAAGTGAAGTACATTTTTTTATTGTTAATATTTCTAATAACTTGTTATATGATTGTAAATAATATAAAAAATATTAAAGGTTAATTTTTTTAAACTATTTTTTTTACTCATTTATCATTCTTTCACAATGCAGCCATTTTGACTGTTTGGGGGCAATATAGGTATATACTATAAGTTTCAGTCTTTCTAGTGTTAAATATCTAATAAGGGCTCTCATGTTTTTTGTTATGATAATTAGAAAAATGCATTGAATATAAAGGAAAATATAAAATTCTGTAGAGTAGAAAACTTTTGCATTTTCAAATTATTTAGTTTAATATGTAATTTCAAACTATCAGTGTTAACAATTACATCAAATGTTACACTGATGATCATATATTACATAATTATAATTTTAGAATGAATTAGATCTTTCAAGCTCAATTTTTTACTTAGTGATAATACACAATAACTATTACTTAATTATTAAAAAGCATTTTTTCAATTTTATATTTAAATCTTATATCACATTAAGTCTTTTAAAACATAATAAAGAAAGAGATATAGTAACATATGTAAAAATATGGCTGGAAGACATGCAATTAGGATAAATATTCGCTTTAACGAAGAAGTTTTTAATCATACACATTTATTTAACATAACGTTTTGAGATAAGCGGTGAAGCTATATGGCTAATTGAATGTAAGGTAAAATAGCTCCACGATTCATTACTTTTTACTGTGAAAAACATTTAAAAACTATTTTCGCAAAACATCGTTGTTTTTCTATTCTGGTATCTATTTGTAGTCAGTTTGTCAGGAAAATACTTTAGAGAAAAATTACAGCATAGTTCTGAATTTGTAGTATATATATCGTCGGTCTAATTATCAGACTGCGTAACTCCATCTGGGATGCTAATTTGATGCAATAAAGCTCGGCGCCAAGTTGTTGTTTATGTTCGTCAAGATAGGCGATAATATTACAATATGGTTTACTTTGATATTTTTATCGTGCGATAATTTGGTTGCCATGTGGATAACGTACATTAGTGTTAGTTTTTTGTTTTGGTTTTTTATTCTGCCGAATCTCTGCTCAGCAAAAGTAACACATTGTTCAAATTTTGTGTAATAAACTCTTAAAATAGTGTAAATAATTTATATCTGGAAGTGTAATACATTAATATTACTTTCTGTTGTATTTATTTCATGTTAAAATCTTTTGCCACCACCTCTCCCTTCGAAATCTAGTTTTATTATGAAATTAAAAAAAAGTAGTGATTACACTGATCGAGGAATAAATTAAAAGTGAAGCGCACACTGAGGCATGGAGTAGACAAAACAAAAGGATTAAGGAATCGTGCCAAAAAGCGCTTGGCGCGTTGCACTCCTGTATCAAATCAGTAACGTCGGTGGAGTTACGCAGTCTGATACTTAAGCTGACGATATATATATATATATATATATATATATATATATATATATATATATATTATATATATTATACTCGCAAATATTACTTTTCAAATTAGATCAGTTACAATGTTGACAATATTTGAGAAAATCATAATTACAAAATTAAAAAAAACAATATAAAATATCTGACTTATTTTTTTTTCGATGAATATATTTTATTACTTTCTTGAATATTTAAGTCTACTTGTGTAAAGAATAATGATTAATGTACAGTAAAGCGCATGGTTCTTATTAGAACAGAATTATATCGATAACATCGAATATGCTTGGATACTTATATACATTTAATCTAAGAATTACATGTAGGGAATGATCATTATGATTATTTAATAAATCATTTGGAACTATCTATTAGCATCGTTGACAACAAAATTGAACGGAAGAAAGAAGGGGAAAAATAGAATACATGACATAGGGAATATTTTTGCTAATCCACTGTAATATAATGAAATGATACAAGAATATAATGCTTACGCAAAAGATAAGATAAATAAAAAAACCCACTGAAATGTTCTAAAAAGGCTCATAAAAAGAGTTATAATTTCATTTATCAAATCTAACAGAATGATAGAGGAAAAATATAGTTAAAAAAAGATAAAAAAAAAACAAAAATGTGTAAATGTGAGACAAAAGATAATACTGTTTAAAAAAAATCTTTCAGAGACTGGTAAAAAACTTAGGTTTTGATTTACTTCCTATTTTACTTTCGTGAATTATTTAATACTCAATCAGTTGATGAATACATTGAATATACAGTAGTCATCATAAAGGCAATTTATAGAAGTGATTAAAGAGAATACATTTTTCAATTTAACGATTTTTCAAATAGCTACGAAGAGGAAAACTAAATGAAAGACGATACAATTATAAAATTAAAGGAAATCACGCAAAAAAAGAAATATATTTCATCAGATTTCTCTTAATTCTAAACATTTTTCAAAAAACTCTTTTACGCTGTTTTTCAGAAATTTATAATACAAAGAAATAATTTTAATGAGTAATCAAACATATTTTTGAGGTAGTCAAAATCGACAATCAAACATTGTTATTCAAAGCTGGACAGTTTGAGAAGATTGCATAAAGTGTGATATAAAATGATAAAACGAATACTTGGAAGAGAAATTAGTACCTGAACAAAAGATTAATGAACAGTTTGAACCTGCACATTCCCAGTAGATAAGTTAGCAATTCTTTCATTGATAATTTTAATGAGGCCATCCATTAAGATAGAATTTTGAGGCTTAGCAAAACTTTAAATTTCAATAAAACTTAAAAGATATGCCTTAAAATTTTGTCCAAGAGAAAAGGCAATCAAAGAGTAATTGATGCATGAAAATTTATTCCTCTCGACAGTTTAATAAATTTTCACTACATATTCAAACCTCTAGGTACAACTAAATCCATATTCAAATCTTTAATTTATAATCAATTTTAAAAGTAAATCTCTCTCTGAGAGTCTTTTACAAAGTTAACAATACTTTCTGTTGAGACAAAAGACGACCATATTAAGATAGAAATGGAATTAATATTCACATTCAACACTATCCATTTCTCAATTACTTTCATATACTTAAGGGAGAATAGTCTTTCCTTTCACAACTGACGAGAGAGTCTTTAATATTAACTAGAAAAGTATCACCGATATTATGCTTAACCGGGACTTGTATAGTTATCCTCTTTGGTGTTATACTTGCTACTTAAACAACTTTTCAGAATCTTTATAAAATTGTAAGTACTTTTCCGATAAAATGGATTTAGTTTCAATTGCCCGCGTTCTAAAGACACCTAAAATTCTAATACTAACGAAGTTACATGAGAGCTGATTTCTTCCTGTTTGATTAATGTTCCTGTTTCTCACATACTTCAGTGGGTGTTTATTACAACCTAAAATAGTTATCTTCTCTTATTTGCTTTTGAATTATTAGAAAAATCTCTGTTTTAAAGCGAATAACCCTCTCTATGGATGTTTCGGAGAAAAAAAGCATAGCGAAGCTTTAATTATGGGAAAGATAGCGCACGTGATGCCTGCATTGAAGGGCTTTAACACTTCAATTATAGTAATTTAAAAGGTTTTGTAAATTGCTTTCTATTTGTCATGTCATAATGATTCAAGAACGTATTTCACAGAACTAGAAGTATATTTTGTTTCGTGTAATTTTTTTCCTCGCACTTTTGTGGTTTCCACATGTTCTTCGAAACATGTAGATTTCGAGAAAAATCAGAATGCTTAAGACTTCTCAATCAGTACTTTTGGAATAGAAACCTAACATAATTTATAAATACTAATTAATTACTTATATTATGAATCATTTCAATTTATCATTATTTTGTTAACTTAAATTTTATTTCCTTTTATTTAGAGTGGAATTTTGTGAAGCATAATTCATATGCTTCAAAAGCTATATTTTTGATAACGTCTTTCACTCATTTAATTTAAAAAGTTGAAATATTTGTAAAGAGCAATTGCTTTCTATTTGGAGTTATATTTGTTTTGAAAAATATTATGCACTATTAATATACACTAAAACTATAATTTATTTATTAAACCAAATGACTCAGTAAATATGTGTGCTTGTTTGATGAGGAGCAAAGTATAATAAACAAACTTGGATTTTTTTTATTCGTTCCTGTACAGATATTTATAAAAAGTGTACTTATTCAAAAAATTTAAATTTTACTTATTTTAAAAATAAAACAGAATTTACAAAAAAAAAATCATGTGATTGAATTAAATAACATTTTACGAAAGATAATTTATAAATATTTTACATTAAATTTTAATCCATGATGCTTTGAAAGTGTAAGGAGCTTATGATTTAAACTGTAATAATAATAGAGGCAATTTAACGTGTTGTTAGTGATGTAGTTACTCTTGTAGAGAATAATATTGACCACTGTTCAAAATTAAAAAGTTTGTTGCCATTAGCCTCTGCATTACTTTAGAATCAGACATTAATAAGCCCTCAATAACTCGGGAATAATACTTTAATCCTTGCTTTTTCAAATAATTGAAATAAAATAATCATTCAGAAAAATATTACTTAATTACAAATGATGTTTAAATCAAATATAAAATAATTATAACACACGTTAATATGTTTGTGTGTGTTGTGTATGTGTATTTATTATGATTAACATATTGTAGTGTACTAATTCATACTTTTGCAAAACATACCACACATTTTAATTTTTAAACATAGAGTGGATATAGCTACTTTTTATTGTAATTTTATGGGAATTAAAAATTTTAAAGCCTGATTTTGTGTCAGATGTTTTAAAATTAATATATTTTGTATTTTCTTTGGTTGAAAGATTTCATGAATATATTTTCCTGTCAATTCTTTGACGCTTCGTCGGTCGCAATGTGCAAAAATTGTACAGAATTTTAAATTGCCATAACTCCCATCCTCCTTTGATCTTTGTGGCGTTTCTTAAAACTTAACCTTTTTAGGATCTAAATTATGGAATTAAAAAAATATTTTTTAAAAACCTAACGTTTTTGATTATTCAGAACACATAATTTTCAAAATAACATTTTTGTTTTAACTCTGCAACTGTTGATTCTAATTTTGGACTGATTGGTGAATATATATTATGCACCAGTGTTTCATATGCGCTTGTCATTTCATACAATAATGTTCAATGACATTTTCAAGTGTTGTTTAAGTTGAAAAATTGTCTAAATTAAAATGAACTTAATAATTTAGATTGAATTATGTGCATTGGATAATATATTTAGATATATAAACAATACAACTTTAAAAAATCTACCCTAGTTTTAAGCAGGAATAGAACTTTCTTTTAATTTTCTGTTTTACCTAGTATGTGAATATAGAATCCTTTGAAATTTAATTTATTATTCAAAGCCAATGAAAAATTTTCAATTTGAACGGAAAAGCTGTTATTAAGAATCAAATAATAAGCCAAAATAAATCGAAATATTATTTTCTACGATTCAATTCGCTGCTTGAAAAGCATAGGTTCTTAAGAGCTTATGAGTCCTTCTAGTTATTCCCAAAGCTTCACAGATACGCCTCATCCATCACAGTACAAGTATTGGTGTCAAAACAAGGCGTAAATACCAAATACATCTTGTTTTCGAAACATGCTACAGTGTTATTAAAGTTCTAACAAGACATGTAATTTGTTTCCATTCTTTGGAATTATCTTTTTAGTTCTGCAGCCACACCTACATTCGTATGAATGATTTCCTAGCATCTGCTTTTGAAATTGATATGAAAGTTAACAAGAGAGATTATTATTTTGTTAAATGTTGTATGGCCATATTTTGTTAAATGTTGTATGCATCACATAAAATATTTAGCGATACATATATGGATAAATAAACGTCCACATTCACAATTACATTTCTCTTTTCATATATTGTACGGTATTGCATGAATAATTTTCTCCGACTTTAAATGTATTTAAGAAAAAATTTCTATTGAATTCAGTCATTTTAACACTAGAAAAACTGAAACTTAGTATATACCTATATTGCCCAAAAGCAGTCCAAATGACTGCATTGAGAAAGAAGGATTAATGTATAAATAAATTTGTTTAAAATTATATATATATATATAACTTTTAATATTTTTTTATATTATTTCCAGTCATATAACAAGTTATTAGTAAATATTAACAATAAAAAAATTTACTTCACTTGGAAAAAAATATACACTAAAAAATTCTAAGAAATTGTGTCGTTATATATGTAATTGTTTTCTAATTGAATTTAAAAAGCAGAATTTAAAAAGCAGTCAAAAAGAATTCCTTGGGCAATCTAGTGTTAATCGTCTTATACCTTTTCAATGATTAATAGCTTCAATGAATATCATAAATAATATTACGATATTTCAATATTTTAAATGCGTATCATAAATAATTCTTAATGACATTTATTATATTCCTGACGACAAGTCAGTCGTAGCACACGAAAAGCGAAACATGAATAAACAGTTCAGATAAACCGGTATTTTTGAATTAAATGCGTGACAAAATACAAAATGATTTTTTTTGCACTGTATTAAATAATTTGACTGTTTAAATTTAACTAGGTATTTTGAAATTCTGATCTAATAAATTTCGTGATTGCTGCACGCTTATATTTGAAAACATTCCTTGCTGACACATAGATGCTGTTTTTTTTGCACACTGATGCATATTTTCTAGTACAGGAAACATTTTCTTAAAAAAAAAATATTGAAGTCAATATATTTTTAGTTTTTTTAAGTACTTCCTAAATAAGAATATTCGGTATCACACATTTTTTTTTTAGTGAGACTTCTAGAAAGAGTTACATTTTAAAGGGAACCACTACGATTCAATAGCCAAAAATCATTCAAATTTGGAAAAAAAATAACCTAAATTATTCTTTAGGTAATTTTCTGTAATCACCCAAAATTTGAAAGCTCTAAGTATAAACAATTCAGAGTCATGATAATTTTTATTTTGGGATTTTATTGATATCCCACTTACAAAAATGCATTAAAAATGGGTTTATCTCAGAAACGAAATATATATATATATAATTCATTTATCTTCATTTAAAATACTAAGGATTTTTTTTTCTATTGTGCCATATGCTTTGATACTTTTTTTTACCTGTTGTTCATAGTGTATGTAACAAAAGTTGGTATGTATTTTTGAATCAAAAATCATCATTTATCTATTTTTTTTAAAAAAAATCTGAATTTGTAGAATTTACAATTTTTGTAAGGAATGTTCAATAAGCATTAAAAAAAGCATTTTACGAATATCAATCATGCTAGTAGAAAATACATACTAACTTCTATTATACATAGCTTGACGTATTTGTAAGTCAAATATCATGCATGTACGTAAATTTTTGTTGGAGGAGTAGCTCCCCCCACAGTCACGACTTTATTGACTCGAATGTGTATGCATATATATTCGATTTGACTCAATATTTTCTTTTATGAAAATAGACAATTTGCAAATTTTGTTGATTTTGCAGAAGCTATATGTACCATAGTTTTTCTATTTCATTGAGACCAAATAATAAGACCATAATTTGGTCTCATTCAAACAAAACAGAAACAAGATCTCAGTCATAAAAACTACTTTAAATATAATTTATTGT
Source organism: Trichonephila clavipes (assembly GCA_019973935.1). Classification (NCBI taxonomy): domain Eukaryota; kingdom Metazoa; phylum Arthropoda; class Arachnida; order Araneae; family Nephilidae; genus Trichonephila; species Trichonephila clavipes. Next base: position 3,695,379 of record BMAU01018568.1, on the reverse strand, counting down.
AATGAAAGGACATCCAGATTATATAAATATATATATAGTTTGAAAGTATTGAGGTGACTAAAACATTATCAAATTGTATTTAATTCCATGCAATACTAAATATGAATTTGAAATAAAATATTTGAAAGGAAAACGACTTGTAAATTGCGAATTGAAAATAGTTTTGTATTTGCTGATTCTTTATACTTTGCTTTTCATTGCTCAACTCTTCATTTCCTAGCACATCATTAGCCGAGTCCAGTTTTAATTTCTGTTTATTTCATGCTAACTAGATTATGCACTTTTTTCTAGCACCTTTTTGTGCAAAAACTAACAAATAAATTCCAAGCACCTCTTACTTTTTTTTCAGATAATCTTTAAGCGGAAAAAAATTTGATCGACCCCAGGAAAAAGTGTTGGGCTCCATTTCAAAGAAGGAAAAGCCAACAAAAAAAGCGCATCATAGACAGATAGGTCTTCTAAATCGCCTCTTAATGGGAGACATCGAATCCGAGTAATCCGATTTTGGCGTCGCAAGTGAAAAGTGATCGACTTTAGGAAGAGCTTTTAAGGGAGACCAACAACTATCCAACAACCTTTTTTCCCAACTGGCTGGAAAACAAGCAGGAAAACTTGTTCTCAGTGCTTTGAATTTATTTTTCAGGAATTGTTCCTTTTCTAGACAAGAACCATGTTTTCTACCCAGTTAAATACACATACTTTGAGTGGAGTGCTAAATCAGGACTGAAAGGGAACAAACTTGATCATTTCATTCGATCAAAACAATATGCACTTACTTTCTGATTCATGTGAAAGATCAATTCCTCTTAAAATTAAATACTATAAAAACTATAGTTACTTTTCTTGACCTTTTTTTTTCTTTATATAATAATCTAAAAGTCAAAAACAAATTCAAACACTTATTGTCTAGCTGTTTAATTAATTAATTTTAATTTAAATTAAAAACATAACTTCAGAAACATTAAAAGGAAATCTATTTATTGGTACATAACATCGGTATCAATTTACATAAGTTTCCAATCTCTTAATACTTTTCCATGTTTTCGTCTCTAAGGACTTATCTTCTTTATTTAGAACCCGAGGAACCGAATGATCTTTTCTCTTTATTACTAAATGTATTATATTATTTTTTGTTTTTGGTAAATACAGATAATACACCTTTGAATGCCATCATTATCTCTTTTTTTTTCCGTTTCCAGTTTTCTTCCTCAAACTATATTTATCTTCCTCATTTCTTCTCTTTTACTTCTCGATCAAAGTAAACATTTCTAACTGCTATTTATAGGATATACTTGGTTACTGGTACATAAACGAATGTTTGACGGAACTTGGCACAATATAGCCTTTATTTCAATTAAACTGACCATACAATATTTTTTTCTATTGCATGGGCAGTTGTGTTCCTACTCGTATACGTTCCAGCTTCTCTTTTTCCAATGATACTTTCTTCTTAGTTTATTATGAATCCATTCCTGAACTACAGTAAAATAAAATATGTTCATATTCTATTGCAAAAAAATTAATTTTAGCTTAAAAAATATATAACTTCCTTCAAATTTTTTGTCGCTTCTGAAAACAATAAGGCCCACTAAATTTTATTTGAGTTATAAAAATGCAACAAAAGTAAAATATGAGTGTTACTATGTATTATTGATCAGTAAATATGGTTTACTGGAATTTTTTTATTAGAAAAAGCACAACACGTACATTTTTGCTGGTAAAGATTTCAGAAGAATTAATCCGCAAATTGCATGAATATTTCTGTAAGCATACAGAAAAAGAGGTATTCTTTTTTCCTTTAGATTTCATGGTAGTTTACCTAGTTTCATGTTCTATAAAACACATTCTGTAAAAACGAGTGTTCAAGGAAAATTATTATTTTTTTAGAAGGATTTTTTTAAATTCCCTGCTTTGAAAACTGCACAGTAAAGAAATTCCATAGGTATATAATTATAATATCAAATACTAATAACATGTAAAATATGTTTCATTCACTTGAAAAGTAAGTATTTTCAAAAATAATTGTATTCTATACATACATGTTTAAATTTAGAATGCTTTTGAAAGCAATATACATCTTCACTAAAGTTTTAAATTTAACAAACAATTAGTTAAATTTTATGAGAACTTAATTTATGAGAAAATCAATACTTACAAACCTGCTTATTGAAGTTATGAAGTAAAATTTTTTCTACAACAAACAAAAAATATCAAATTAACTAAATCAGTTAAGTAATATTCTTTCTACAGTTGCATTTATGTGATACATATTTTACAAGAATTGAGAAAGAGAAAATGTTATAATATGAAAAAGAGAAATTTTCAATCTTTTTTCTCCCTTCTTTCTTTTGTCATGAGTTCTTTTTAAGTACTTGTTAAATGTGTGAGAAGAGTTCGTTAAAAACGGATTAATTTTGAACAGGAAATTATCCAGCTTAAAGCAGAATTAAAAAAAATAATAGTTGTTAGTCTTACCTTTCTTTAATAGATGTTAGTCTTCTATTTGATCCAAACATAAAAAAGACATTGATAAATTGACTTTGGGTATGTGACACGTAATTAGGATTGTTGTTAGTAACAAATGTTTGCATCAATCAAGACTTAATTGAAACTATTTACTACAGTATTGTAGTTATATCAAGCAATAGAATCTGAGAAAAATAATTCTAAGGTCTCAGTTTAGTGAATTTATTATTGATTATGTTAAAAAAGATACTTAAATTGAACACAAATATCCTTATTCAAGATGGTCGGAGACACTTGTACTTTCGACCGATATTTATTAAAAATTACAATTAAAACTATATAAAAGTAAACACACATTATTTTAAATTTACAATACTCGGAAGCATATACAATTTGTTATAGTTCAATTTTCGTAATAACAAAATGGTTTAGTAACTTGTTTTAAATAATTAAGAATAATAAAAAATACGATTAACTTAAAATATTCATCCTTTATTAATTAGCAAGTAAGAAAAAACTACGAAAATAACAATTAACTATGGTTAAATTGCTGTTTAAATTTTAGTGCTACTATACATAAGAAATAAAACAGACAAGCATTTTATACATATACAAATTACTTTCCGAACAATAAGTTTCACAATACATAAAGGCATTCTACTAAAAATATGTGAATAACGAATTATACCAGGATAAATTTTATCATTATTATCCATTTTTTTAGTCCTTTTGAACCTTAAGTTATGATTTACATGCAAAACGGGTTAGATTTAGATGTTAACTACTTAATAAAGCAAAAAAAAAACAACAACCACTTATTATGATTGCAAAAATCTAAAACCTTGTAAATATCTATACAATAAAGGAAACATGATACAATGTTGAATTTGTTGTTGTTGTTGTTCTCGTGTCCATGAATAAAATGCAGTAGATATCACTAAATTCCGTCGAAAGTCTTGATCACTGCCTCTGCTATTCTGGGAGCATCAGGGCTGTACAGGAGTTCCCGCAAAGAGTCCCTCAGAGGGACCATTCCCATTTTTAGTAAATTTGTTGCGACAGTTGGGCATTCCAAGATGTGGTTGGGCGTAAGTTGAAGATCTGGGCAGTGTTTGCATTGAATATATGATCTTGTCTTGTCTGGGTGAATCTTCTTGCTCTTAAGGTGTTCAGTTCTCAATCTGGCAATTGTGGATGTTATAATTCGGGGACAGTCAAATTCCATAACTAGGGTTTTTTTAAAAGTGTGATTCACAATTCTATGTTTGGCTACTGCGTTAGCATCATCAAGTGTGATGGTGGTGCACTTATGTTTGATGTCTCTAGCTTCTTTGGCGAGGCTATATATATATATATTTCTTAATATTTTAAAGATATATATATATATATATATATATATATATATATATATAAATATACAACATTTTCATAATCAAATTAACGGTGATATATCTGCACATTCATTACCCTCAATGTTGACATGTGCGGGTATCCATTGCAGGATACAGGATTTTCTTTTGTTGTGCAGCTGTTCTAGAAGGGTAATAATATCACAGGAGATGTTGGTCTCTCCGTTTCTTATGGCTTCTATAGCTGATTTAGAGAATCTGAGAAGATTACTAATCCTTCTGTAGAATCAATAACATGTGTTTTGAATGTTGAATTTATAGATAGTTTATTAACATTGCACTTTAAGTATTGAAGTATTTAAGTATTATCAATTACAAGGACAATATACCAGCACTCCTAGTTTCAAGTTTCCACACAAATGCAGGCCTTGGTGGTCTAGTGGTCAAGGTTCATGAACATGTGGCCAGCTTTGTCCTTTCACAGGCTCAAGTCTTGATTCCGCTAAGGTCTTTCTGTGTTGTAAGGCTGATGTACGTTAAATTTTCCATGGCTATAAGTTTTCAAGTTGAGGTGATGTGGAAGTTAGTAGAAGAGAATGCTAGCTCAAATATGGTGTTTTCATAATTTTACCGCGTTAAAAATTACGAGGTCCTCTTCCAATTGTTCTCGTGTTGCTTTAGAGTTTGACATTAATTAACACTCATTCCACACCCTGCTCATATTAAAGACTTTGAAATTGTACAGTAGCATCTTTTTCTCTACAAGCATATTTTAAGTGGCACCAGAAATGACTTATGTATTAAAAGTACAATAAAATAATTCCCATCTTCCAATCATTTAAATATGATAAAAAAGTGACAAGGAGAAAAAAATGCTGAAATCTTTAGAATCGTGCAGGAGAGGTATCTTTTGAAAAAATCATCCCCAATTAAATACAATTTTATTTTATTATACTTGAAAGCATCGTATTAAAATTGATTTTAAAACACGTTAAGATAATTTGATTCGATAACAGTTTTTTTATAACACTAAAATGTTTCAGTAATTTTTCACTAAATATCTGAGCATAATGAGTACTAAATTTTATATGTTGCTTTTTATTTATTAGTAAGCTTTGAAAAGTTAAGAGATTGAATTATTAATGCTACTTTCTATTTTATTTTAGGGCTATTAAAATCATGTAAAAAATAATTTTGTACTGAGAAGTGGCTTTCTGTAAAATAATACAACTGAAAATATTTGTTGGAAATTTGTATACAGAACTTTTTAACTTATAAAGTATGATAATCGATTTTATTTCTTTGTGTTATCCATTACTTCAGATCCCTATATGCAGTTGATTTATGTCGAGAAGGAGAGTGTGATGCAGTAAATCCACGGTTATTGATTATGCAATCTATCATTCAAGACCTATTAGCATTGATGATAACAAAAACGTCCAAGAGAAAAATCCGAAATCTTCCGATTATATTTAGTAACTCTAAAGGATGGTTAATGATGAAGTAAAATTTGTTTAGTTTTCTACTAGTAAAAAAACAAAAACATTTAAGTAAAACGAGTAAAAATAATTTTAATTTTCTCAAACCAATTAAAAACTTTTTGCCATGAAACAAGTATGTAAAGAAAACACAATAATCAAGGGTGTTATGCAATTCATGTCTATTATTTCTTTTAAAAGTTGGTGTATAAAAATATCCCTTTATTATAAATAATTCTCAGAGTTATTTATAATGATTTTATAATGTTTTCAATGAAATCAAAAACATAAAACTAAAGAATGTTATTTCACCAAATAGTTCGTTTCAATTTAAATCAGGAGCGATCACGTAGGGCACAGAGTCACCCCAAGCTCACGAAATCGTTAATTCTGAGAAAACTTCATTTGCTGTCAATGACCTTGACAGTATCTTCCTATATGACAGTCTTCATGGGAACTAAAATGTAATTGTCCCATATTCCCCCTTTTTTGAAAGTATCACAAACGGTTTTTTCTTTTTTTTGCAATCTTAAGGTACTTGAAGTGACTGAGTTCTCCACGTGACCACTTTTGTTCCAAAATATTTGCTATAAACAAACTGCATTTTTCCATTGTGAATGATTTAGTGGTTTTTATTACTATTTTGTAAGACTCATTATAGCTTATAAATGTAAATGAAATGAATATATATAAAAAAAGAAACGGGCATCTGCGATTCTATTGGATGAAGTTGAAATTGATCAAGCAGGGGAAGAACCTGCTGAAGTAATAAATAGTAATCATGTTAGCAAAACTAAAAGTGAGAAAAGCGATAAATATGAAACGTCTAAGTTTAAAAAAAAGTTCAAATGCCACCTTAAGAAATTGACCAAGAAAAACATGAAGCCCCAAGACACTACACCATGTCAAAAAGACACAAGTAAGAAAAAGTTCAACATGATATTTGTTTATCATCAAAGGATATTAAAATTACAATAACCTGAATAAATTGTGACAGTTTTTGCCTGCTAATTATATTCTCGTAATGTTAGCGAAAAGTGTCTGTGATTTGTGTCCTTTATTAAAGTAACGCACATTGGCAACCTTTGATTCAGTCTGATAGGAATTTTTCTCAAATTATCGAAGAAAATTTAAAAGTCCTCAAAAGTGGGTAAGTATACTTTGTCTTAGTTAAATTATTCTCTGGAATATAACGATCTTTTTATGTACAATAAAAATAATCATAAAAAAAGGACTAGGGTGATTCCGTCACCCCGTGCGATCTCTAACTTTAGCATAGAGTGTGCGCCTTCACCCGGGCTAAGGAAATAATGCGCTTTGTCACATTCCATAAAATACACAAGCTATCTTATGTTTTCTGAAATAAAAAGAAATTTTTAAAATCAAGTTTTAAATAGATAAATGTCAATTCCATATTTCTGAAAAATAAAAAAAAGGAAGGGGAATATGTTGAATATTTAATTTTATCAATCTACATTATTGTTATATAGATCTAATAATATTAAATTTTGTTTCCCCAATAAATTGATCAATCCAATAACATTTTTTAATGCAACAGTTATTTTATTTTCTGGATATTGTTGTGTGTGTGTGTAAAAGGTTTGATAAAATTTAATAGTATTTTTATTTCAAACATAATATACTGTAAGGAAATGATATTTATCGTTTTATTCCCTTTTTTTAATATTATAAATTCTTTATATGGATGCAAATAATGATTTTCTCATGAGTGTTTAACATAATGATTTGAAAGTGTGCGCTAAATATTCTTGACATGGGAAATTAAAATGGAAAATTCAATTAATAATAGTTTATTGATTTGAAGATTCAGTTCTGACTTTTGAGGGGGAAAGTATTAATTGTCTGCCTTTATTTATTAAATAATAGAGAAAAGAATAATGATTTAAAACATCTTTTTTTATTTCACATACATGTGTTTTACAACCAAAATGCAAATAAAAGAAAACCATGTAATGTTTTTTATGTTGCAAATATATATTTCCCGATAATTACCCAATATTAAAGTATTTCATGATTGTTTATTTTCTGAAAAGAAACTGATATCAAAATTTCAATACATTAATTAGAAACTTTACTTAAAATGCATAAATTGTTAGAATATAAGTTTATTGTACTGCAAATAAGTTCATGCTATTGTTTCTCAAGAAATAGCAATCTATTTAAATGTGTGATTTTAGTGAAATATAAAGGAAATTTCCATGCAAATTGAAACATTAGACTCTTTTATACATAACATCAGTGAAAAAAGTTATATACCCTTCACTTACATCATCTTTCATTTATAGCGTATCATTTTGCAAATAAAATATGTATATATTAAATAAAAATCTATTCTTTGATTATATTTCGTTATAATAATTTCAGAAGTTGGTAAATTCATACTGATATTCTTAAAGTAAATTTGATCTCTAGAAGCTAAATTAGATGTATATTACAAACAATTCTTGTATATTGAATTACATGAAAAATATTAAGAGATCTTAACGAATTAGATTGATCACTTGAATAATCATTACTTCTTAATTTACATTCCCATCATCTTTACATTACAAATATAACTAAATGAAATGCTCATCTATAAAATGATGAATTTTAATAAGAAAGCTGTATAAAATATTCCTACAACAAATACATACATTTTCTCGTCAGCTTTTGAATAATTATGAAGGCGAATAAAAATTTCCACAAAGTAATCGGCTTTTTGCAAGAAATAACTCCATAAATTAATACCACCTTTTATAATATAACTCCTTTCCATATATTATTAATTACATTATACTGAAATCAATACTTACCATATATCCCGGTGTATTACTTTCACCTATGCTTTTAGGTGTACTCGCAGCGTAACTTTATCATTTTTTAAAAAAAGAAATCTGAAATATATATACATGCGTAATGTTTGTATCTTTTGAATTTAAGAAACAGTGCGTGAATAGGTAAAAAAAAGAAGAAAAACCGTTGGATGACAAATTGAACTAGATATAGTAGAAAAATCATTTAAAATGTGTAGTATATCGAACATTAAAGAAACGGAAGATAATTATTTATTTCATGATCAGAGTAGCAGTGATGGTGAAAATATGAAGTAGAATTTAATGGTATGCATGTGTAAAGATATAACGGAAGACAGATAGGATGAACTTTTCATGTTTCTCCAAATAATTATTTTTTAGGGTTTTACGGAATGCGCTGGTACGCATAAAGTAATAAAATTTCTAAGCCGACAAACGAATTTCATATATAATTCATGGAATAAATTATAAAAAAATCTATTTTATCCTCCTTTAATTATAGGATTTAATTTTAGGAAAAATATATTACATATTAAAAGGAAATATTTTTTTTATTTCTAATGGACTGCAGATTGGTGTTTTACCAATGCAGACCTAGTACATTCCCCGGGAGCTGGTATCTCTTTGTAGTGCGGCACCCTATAGGCGGATACCAATCGCCGCAGGTAATTTTGTCGCGCAGTTTCCACCACAGAGGGAGGCACCTGAGCTCTGACTATGTGAACCTGTACTAGGATTTAATTTTTCCAAGGGCATACAAACCGAACAGACACTGAAGGGATCTTTTACATGCCGTATAATCATATGACCTGGCTGCTGTCAATTTTCTGTATCATGAAACTCCACAGACTAGGGCCGGGGTCAAACCCACAACCTTAGGTGCAGAAGACCAGCGACACTCGAGCCACGACACCCAGCAGGCTTAGAAGAAAATATTGTTGCAATAAATTCTCACATTTTTGAAAATAAATTAATGTATGTTTTCTTTCTTAAAAATTAATTACAAAGCAATATAGCAGATTTGCATCGTAAAAAATAATTTTAAATTAGCATAAAGTTTAATTTCTTTTCTTTAAAAAACATTTTGTCTTAGACATATTTTTCTAAGTACCATTAAAAGTTTGCGTATGGAAATATTATTACTCTTCTTTTCAATTTATACTGATTTTTAGATTCCTATGTAGGAAATATAAAGCAAAATTTTCAAAAACCAATTTTCAGTTATTTGTTAATGTTGCACAAGTAATACGTTATGTTTCTTCTAAAGATTTGCGAAATATTTTTAAAAATAGAAAACATAAGTATAATAGTTTTTTCAAGCTATTGGAAAATAACAAAGGTTTATTTAAAACAAAAACAACAAACGATTGCCATAAAGCAAAATTAAATTTTCGTAACAATAAAGCCAGCCAAGAGTATTTTTTTTTTTGAAAATCACGTTCTACAATACAGTAAAATTTTGAAGGCGAAATATTGTTTAATAATTTCACAGTGATCTACTAAAAGCAAATCAAATAAATATATCATACACATATTACACATAATATTTTTGTTCTGTCACACATTATATTTTTTATTCCCTCTAAGATATTTTTGAATATCGACCAATGAGTAAAAATGTTCGGAAATGCCGATAAAGTGTGTACATTATTTTAAGTTAAGTTATTTATGTTTTTTGCTTAACAGAAAAAATCTCTTTCAACAGAATATAAATAAATGATTATCATAAACGTGAGATTTCCTTTTTCAATAAAAAGTAAATATCAAGTTTTAAAATACTTGTTTTTTTATTGAAATACTAATTATCAACATATTGCTAAAGTTAATATAAAATAAAAACGTAGACATAAATATTTATAACTTATAAACATTGAAATTATCTTGGTGCAAATATCTAAGCATTCTTTCATATTCGATTGTTTATAAAAGTCATAAGCAAAAAATAATCACAAAGAAAGAGATTGCAACATAAATTCTGAAGAAGTACATAAAAGTTATACAGCAGTGTAATTTAAACTATAAGACAGAAAATTTTACATTATTCCTTAAAATATAACATTCATACTCTTATACATAATTTCTTGGTAACGTTAACCATGGTTTTTCCATATTTGAATTAAAGAACTTATACAAGTCTACTATTTCGGAAAAAGCTGCTGAAGTTATTATGTAAACATATTTCTTTTACAATTTTTAAACATAACTTTTAAAAAACACTTTCGTATATTGACTTCAACAATGTTTTTATAGAAACCGGTGTACACATTTTATCCGATACACTTTTCATAAAATTTATGCAGAATTTATGTTTGGTTATCATTTGAAAATCTAATCGTATTTTGGTATGGAAATATGTTTTGGAAGAAACAATTTGTTTATATTTTTACTGTTTGCTATTTATGAAATAGAAGTAAGAAAAAGAAATTCATTTTGGAACAGAGGATTCTTATTCATCCCTTATCGTAAACATTTCAGAAGGTTGAACTTAAAGATTGAGTTTACGCAATAATGATAAGTAAAGTGGTTTATAAAGGAGAATTTTGTGTTTTGAATACATAAAATATATTTTTTTTATTTCCGCATTCAATTTGAACATATTTGTATTTTACTGGAATAAACGACTTATTATTGATTTAATATTCCATCTTCTTTATGCATGTGAAAATGTTTCTGCTGAGTGACCTTTATCTCGGAATTATATTTTAAATCATTATATTTCCTTCCTTTTTCCTTGAAGGATAAAAAAAATAATAAATTTAAAAGTAAATAGTCTGATGGATCCATAAAAACCAAGAAAACAAAGCTGTATTTACGGTCATACATCCTAAATGTTTATATTTTAAAACAACAATTACGGGAAGAATTTCTTTTTTTATTTTCAGTTTCTGTTATTAAAATTGTAAATAATTTGTAAGCATTTAAATCGTTCTTTTCAGTTTCTGACAAAGTGCTTAGTTGTGAAGTTTCAATACACATGCAAAATATATTTAACTTAGATTCTAAATATACAACGAATTGATTACAATTTTGTAAATAATTGCAATAGTATACACATATTTCAAACATCGCTGATTTCTCATAAAAAATCGGTAACTACAAAGTATATTATTGATTATGTATATTCCATTAGATTACTTAAAGGTAGTTTAATGCATGTGTGCTAAATGCTTACAACAATAGTCAAAGTTCTGTTCATCAAACGGACAAAAATACATTTACACAAGTATTGATAATTTTAAATAATCTACTAAATCCTTATATAAACTAATCACACAATGATTTTGAAAAAAATGTCAACTAATTATTTTAAAGTTTATCTTAAAAAAAAATACAAATTTTAACAAGCATGATAAACACAAATAAGTGAAAATTAACACGATAAAATGAGGCTAAATTATACGTGAATAATTGAAATATGATTAAATGAACATTGACAAAGAGGTATTGGAATTTCTATACCTCACTTGTCACTTAGACAATGATTGTTTTATAGCTCAAAATTCCTGTTGGGTGAGATTGCACACTGTGGACTGTTTAGTATATAAACATCTGCATCGAGGAAGGTTGAAACGGCTACGCTAAGTCATCAATGGACTCAATTCATGGTAGCCTCATGAAAAGGCAAGCATGTGCTCTCCATTTAATTCAAAACTGACATTAAATTAGCTTATACTTAATTATTTGTAAAATTTAAATAAAATTTCAAAAATTTTATTATTGGGCTAAGGTATTCTCAAAAATTTTATTATTGGGTTAAGGTATTCAAATATTATGGAAAAAAATTCCATCAAAAGGATTTTAAAATATAAAAAAAATCTTATTTTATACACAGATAACTTTAAAACGAGTGTGCGTTATGTAAATTATTATTGTTGACAAACATGTACTTTTCAAAGGAAAGTTTCTGCAAAAGTAAAAAATTGCAACAGCGAATCACATGAACTGATTATCTGGAAACACATGATTGACATTTTTCATATCAATATGACGTCACGTGACTGATTGGCTGGAATCATGTGATTGTAATTTTCATGTGACTATGACGTCACATGAATTTAGTCCATTGCATTAATGAAAAATAGTTTCAGGGGAATAATGAAAATAAGGCATAACAACGGACCTTAACACATTAAAATGTTACAACCATTGTCCAAAGTATAAGCTACGTTAACAAGAGCTGACTGTATACGTACTCAATGGTATTCTTTTCACCATTCTAGGTGTTGGTTCCCATGATAATCGTTATTTCTTCTTCGTTCTTTCACAAGAAGATTTGTCCATTTCGATGATGCACGCAAAATAGGGAATTGTTTGATGAGAAACTATTACACCACTTTTGTTGCTTTGGTGGTCGCTGATTTTCTGCTGCAGAGTTAAGAAAAGCTTTAATAATATTTGTTGTTTCGATGGTTCTTATTACGATATGAATATTTGTTCTTCTCGTACGAAAACTTATCGTTCCTGCAAAGGAGCTGAGTTTCTAACTCATGATACATTGAATTTACTGGTTAATTTTGTAAAGATACGAGAAGACCATGTGTCGGGTGTTAGTGACTAGGGAACTCGTTGTATTTTGTAGGATCAACCTGGAGCCTATTTTTGGTATTTGCTTAAAAACCATTAGATCACGATGCAAAGGAGGAACAACATAGGGGAATCATAAACTTAGGTCTCGGTAATCTGTAAATCATTCAAGCGAAATTTGATTCTTGCTTGTTGATGTTTTTGTGTACACGCGGACTTTTCAAGAAAACATTCACTGCGTGTAATGGTTATCGAATTAAAAACTATCTGCATAATAAATAGTTCTCATTCAAAATACCTAAAAATGGCTGTGTTCTTATTTGTATTTGCATTAAAATAGGAATGATTTGAGTAATATATCATGCTGTACTTCTTACGCAAGTCTTGCGTTTGTTGAGAGCTGCTTTCAGGATGTGGAAGTTGTATTAATTTCAACAGTTTATACATAATTTATGTAACATTTTTATTTCATTTTTTGTATATATAGTGAAAATATGCTATTTTAACTACAAAAAAGAATTTAAAAAATTCATTTTTTTCCAATTTAAAACCAGAATATACCTGTTGTATTTAACACTAGAAAGACTGAAACTTAGTATATACCTATATTACCCCAAACCAGTCAAAATTACTGCATTGCGAAATAATAACTAATGAGTAAATAAATTTGTTTAAAATAAATTTTTAATATTTTTTATATTATTTAAAGTGATACAACAAGTTATTAGAAAATATTAACATTAAAAGAAAATTACTTCCCTCGAAAAACAAATATACTGTAAAAAAGTAAGAAATTGTGCCATTATATACACTATTGTTTTTAACTGAAATTAAAAAGTAGCCAGAATGACTTACTTGGGCAATCTAGAGTTAAGTATGCCGATAAATGAATGTGGATCCCAGCTTGATAATACTTTCGTCATGTTAAAAAATGTTTTCAATATATGGCACACCGTACAATGATTAAAAAAATTTCTTTGAATAATCCCGGGACAATTCAGTTACATTCTTTGGAAATGAAACTACTCATACTGTCAAACTGCTTTTAAGGAATGAACGGCTGATGCATGATGTGCAACTTCATAGCATTTCAATCTGACTGAAACGCTTCGACCAATCGTGTAACAGTCACATATGGTTACACCTTCTCATCAGAGATTTTACTTAATCTTATAGAAAATTGAAATACATTTTCGCCAAGAGGATCCTCAAATTTAATCTACGACCGCTAATAAATTTCTATACTTGGAATTTACTGTAGTGAAAAGGGCACTGTATGCATTAAAGCCACATAGTAACTTTTCCCTTTTTGACTGGATTAACTATTTTATGCACTCTGCACATCGACAACAGCAGCACCTCAAAGGTTTCATATCATATTTGAATATGTTTTTCTTAGACTTTCTTGAGTATATTTCTGCTAGTTTATTTACAACTCTCATGTGAATATTTTATCTCTCGATAACTTTATTAGCTTTCATAAACGATATCATAAAATTAATCTACTTTATATGAATTTCTCTGGATAGAATTACGTACGTATTACAATAAGTGCTCTACAAATACTGTTTTTCATTTTTACAGTAATATGTATTGAATATGTAAAATTATATTCAAATTCGAATAAATTTATTAAAGTTTTTTTCCCTTGAAAAGCAAACATGTCGTGAAAGATCAACTTAAATACACTTCCATTAACAAATGGGTGGAACATTGAAAGCAAAACCACCAATTCAACAAAACAACTTTTTTTTATCTCTGCAAAAAAAAGCAGCAATAAAAAAGAAGAGAAAAAACTCTTCGAATTGCATTTCAGCCAAAGGGACATTAACAATAAGAGACACATCGAGACAGACAGCTCTTCTAAAAAGCTTCCTAATGTGAGACACTGAATACAGCACACTAATTCAATTTTGGCATCGCAAGTGAAAAGAGAGCAATAAAAAGAAACGCTTTTAAGAAAGACCAGAAACTAACCAGCAAACATGTCTGATGAGACAAAAAACTTGTGTGAAAAACCCGATTTTTGTGTTTCTTTTCCTTAAAAAATTGCCTCTCTCTCGGTAAAGAAACAAGATTTAGATTAATTTTGAAATATAGCTGGTAAGTGGGACACGATCAGAGCTGAAATCAATCTTTGGTAAATGTAATTTCTATGGTTATTTTTGGACTACATTAATACATTTTACAACATTTTTGAAACATAAGTTGTATTGTTCTTGCAGTTTATGATAGATTCATAATTCAAAATAATTTCAATTTATCGTTTTGTTTCAATTTTTTGGTTGGATATTATTTGATCAATACGAGTTTGGTCCTTGTAGATAAAAAATCAGAATTGTTTCTTTTTCGTTAAAATAATTTTTTACCCATGAAATTTAAGTTAGAAACATTGATTAGCATGTAAAAGTTTTCTGAGCAGATAATATTTAATACCATACTCATGCACACATTTCTTCTATGATTTACAAGGACTACAATCAAGAAAACGGAAAATAAGTTAATACAATTAATTTAGAAGATGCAAAATTTATTTTATGGGGTTACAAGCCGTTACCCACCCGCTTCACTGGGTAGTTCACGATGTTGCATATATGTATACTGTTTACATATATATTAATTATTCATATATAGCATTAAGAATTCGATTGTATTGAAAAAATATATTTATAGCTGTTACACTCTCACCCCTTGATATAAAAAGAACATAAATTATAATATCTAATTTCTATTTATGTCTAAAATCGAAGTAGAAAGATTTTTTTCGCTCACTTAACCTAATAATCAAGTGGATTTCCACCAATGCAACTTTCAGTGGATCTCTACTCCAAAAAATAAACATGCGTGCTGAATTTCAAGTCTAAAGATTACAGAGCAAAAACGGAATTTTTATCATCAATACCTCGTTGACAGCATTCTTAGCGGATTCCAATTCAACAAAAGAGACATGCAAACCAAATTTTATTACTATAGTCTTAGCAGTTCAAAAACGGGAATTTTGCCTATAAATACGCCATAATAACTTCTCCCGCTTCCCCCTGAAGTTGATTTCCGTAAAATCCATTCTTAGTGGAACTCTATTCAACTAAAGAAAAGTGCTCAAAAAATTTCAAGTAAGTGAGTTAAATTCAAAAACAGGAATTTTTCTATAACATGCCTTAATCCCTCGCAAACTCACTCCTTTGGGGGTCCGTTTTCGCAAAAATCCTTGTAAAAGGAACTTTATTCCATGAACGGAACATACCTTCTAATTTTCAAGCAGGTGGTTCTATTAGTTGAAACGCGGAAATATTTATCTATTACGCCCCTTAATCACCCTCAGTGACCCTTGGGGATCAAATTTCCCCAAAACTATTTTGTAGCGGATCTCTACACCATGAAAGGAATTAGCTTACCAAATTTTAAGACTGTACGTCTAATAGTTTAAAAATGGAAATAATTATCTATAACGCCCCTTAAGTCCCCGCAACGCCACTTAGGAAACGACTTACACAAAACCCATCTTATGACAGATCACTACTCAGTGAATGGAATCTGCTAACTCAATTTTAAGATTTTACGTCTAATAGCTTAAAAAAGGAGTTAATTGCCTATAACACCCCTTAATTCTCCACAACGCCACTTGGGGTCGATTTTCACAAAACCCATTCTGTAGGGACCTGTACTTTATGAAAGGGATCCGCTTATCAAATTTCAAGACTGTACGTCTAATAGTTTAGAAATGGAAATAATTATGTATAACGCCTCTTAAGCACCCGCAGCGCCACTTAGGAAACGATTTTCCCAAAACCCATCTTATAGCGGATCTCTACTTAATGAATGGAATCAGCTTACTAAATTTCGAGATTTTACGTCTAATAGTTTAAAAAAGGAGTTAATTCCCTATAGCGCCACCTAATACTCTACAACACCACTTGGGAGTCGATTTTGACAAAACCCATTTTGCAGTGGATCTGTACTTTATTAAAGGAATCCGCTTACCAAATTTCAAGACTGTGCGTCTAATAGTTTAAAAATGGAAATAATTATCTATAACGCTCCTTAAGCCCCCGCAACGCCACTTAGGAAACGATTTTCACAAAGCTCATCTTATGACAGATCTCTACTCAGTGAATGGAATCTGCTTACTCAATTTCAAGATTTTAGTCTAATAGTTTAAAAAAGGAGTTAATTGCCTATAACGCCCCTTATTTCCCCACAACGCCCCTTGGGGTCGATTTTCACAAAACCCATTTTGCAGCGGATCTGTACTCTATGAAAGGAATCCGCTTACCAAATTTCAAGACTGTACGTCTAATAGTTTAAAAATTGAAATAATTATTATAACGCCCCTTAAGCGCCCTCAACTCCCCTTGGAGGTCGATTTTTGTAAAAATCATTATGTAGGAAATTTCTACTTTATGAAAGAAATCTGTGTACTAAGTTTCAAGACTTTACATCTAATAGTTTAGTAAAGGAAATAATTATCTATAACGACACTTAAACTCTCGTAACGCCCCTTGGGGTTCGAACTTTGCAAAATCCGTTCTTAACTGACGTCTACACCATGAAGGGAACCTACCTACCAAATTTCAAGTTTGTAGGTTTAATAGTTCCGGAGATATCGTGATTAGTCAGTCAGTCAGTGAGTGAGTCGCTTTTCTCCTTTATATATATATAGATTCCACATTAAAACAATTATATTTTCATTTTTAATGATATATTATAACTAAATATCCAGACCTAAAATAAATAGTATTGCTCCGAGAGAAAGTAATTCAAATAATTTAAATGAGGGGTATATATTTAGTTATACTAATAATTGTTACTGCGATTAATCCAGAGTTTCAACTATAATAAATCATTTTAATATATTAAGAATGATAAAGTATACCTTTTTAAAACGAATAGAATTTAATTGTATCATTTGATGATATCGATTGAAAGAAATTATTTCAATATATATATATATATATATATATATATATATTTAAATTTTAAAATTTTATATAAAATTATACAGCACACACACACACACACACACACACACACACACACACACACACACACACACACACACACACACACACACACACACACACACACACACACACACACACACACACACACACACACACACACACACACACACACACACACACACACACACACACACACACACACACACACACACACACACACACACACACACACACACACACACACACACACACACACACACACACACACACACACACACACACACACACACACACACACACACACACACACACACACACACACACACACACACACACACACACACACACACACACATGTGTGTGTGTGTGTAAAGATAATTAACTCTTATATCTAAAACAAAAATCTCCTATTTATCGTTTAAATTTAATTTTCCTAATATATTCGAATCTTATATTAAACAGCTAATTATTTCTATTTAAAGGTATTCCAAACCTAACAATTAAAATCCAAATTCATTAATTTTTATGGTATGATTCTACGTTTTCTTTCCAATCTCGAAAACATAAACTAAAAATAATTATATAGCAGTTGTGGAAATAAGTATGCAGCACAATTAAAAAGTCGGGGCACTTAGTGTTGGTGTGTCTCAAAGAAAAGATATGTCGATCATTCGCTAAATAAAAGCTGTTTTTTTACAAAAAGTTCTGGATGCTTATTTCGAAATATTACTAATACATCTCTGTTAGTAACACAAAGCTAAAATTAGGAAAATTAGTGCCTTAATTTGTAATAAATTCAGAAATTCAGTCCTAAGCCTGAACATGCTAAATGAATTGAAGTGCACCTACTTACCCACTCACCCCCTTTCACACGATCCTAAAATGAAAATAATTTGTCTTTCATTTTTATATATTTATGTGCTTGTATATGTATGTATACATATTTTTTTATTATAAGCAATATTTTCTTAAATATAAAAATTTATATGTTAAAAATATAAAATACAACCAAGTAAATAAAAGTTGTGTGTCTTGACAAATTGAAATTTAAACTCACAGTTATTCAAAGTTTATGTACTTTCCCACATTATTTCTTCATTTTATTATTGCTTCATCTTATTATAGCATCTTATTATTGCTATTATTCAGACTATATGAAACTTTGATGACGCCCAAATATAAACGAATGTTACACTTTTCTGAGTTGTATTTTTCAACTGTAAATAGTACCATAAATATAGCATTATTGTGCTACGCAAGAAAATAAAAGTAATGAAAAGCGTTGTTTGATCGTAATGTATACGAGACTTTCACAACTTTTGTCATTTTAAATCGACAAAAATGACACTTTTATAGTTTCTAACGAAAATAAAACAGTGAAAACGTCGAATGAGATCTTGCAGGAAAAAAAATTAGGGCCAAAAACAAGCTATTACTAAAGGTGAAGACGTTATTTTTTTATCGAGAAGTAAAGATTTATGTACACATAAAAACATTTCTAGATTTGAATATCTAGAAACTAAGATAAAAGACTTGTAAAAACTATCTCGTATACTTACATACGCAGCTCAATGAAGATTTTTTTATTTCTTATTTTAGTTACTAAAAGGGTAGTATTTCTTTTCTGACTGCCATTTCTCTTAGCTTTCAGAATATGAACTTTTGCACCCGTATTTTAGAAATAACGGCGAATGTATAGAAAAATTCCATAAATTGATTTTTTAAGCAAGTTAAAGTAGCTCATGCATTAAATAATAATCACATAATGTATACTATAACAAAAAAGGATAGAAAAAGTTCATTGTGCTAGTAAAAATAATGAAAGTAATTATGTAGAAGAACCTTTATATCTACATCGTAAGTATAAAGAATTACATGCAATTAAACACTTTCAAAACATAAATGAACTGATTTGGGATTTTGTTGATTAGAAATACGTAATTTGATCTATCCTTCTCCGTAAGTCATCTCCGTTATTTCTAATTCGACACATGTTTTACTTTAACTGGATTTACGTAATAAAGACACATATTTAGTACATAAAAAGATGGTTACGTTTTATATAAGTTTCTTTTGGTGAGGTGTATACATATAGTAATTTCCAATCAAAATTTTATTATTAATTATTATTATTATTTTGGCTTTCCAGCATCCGAAGCTATAATCTTTATTTGATTTTGTTCATTTCAAACTTTTTACTTTTATGCGTTGCTGTTCTCTTATAGCTCTGATTGGAGGTAAGTTAAGGTAACTATGTTTTTTGCTGTAACATTTAATTAATTTAAAAGTACTATACATATTCATATATATTAACATAGCTAATCTATTTTTAGTGTACTCAATATTAATCTTCTAATGCTATAATTAATATCCCCAGTATTAATTATGACTTATTTTTACTCTTATTTCTATTCCCTATAGTTCTGTAGTACAGGAAAATTACCAGTGAAGATTAGCTAGCCCGAAGATAATGCTAACGTGGCAATTTGCTTATGTACTTGAATGTAGATACTTTCTAATGTAGGCCATGAACTTGCTAATGTACTACCGAGGATATCTAATTTTAGACCTATAATGTCTGGTTATACTTCTATTTTTGTTTTACTTCTTTAGATTTATAAATACAGCATATATTTATATACATATATATCGTATTGTACGTTCGCTTAGACTTTAAATTTATACTTTACTGCAGAAGGTGGCATATATTAGCAATATACACATATGAGCGTACGCATATAAGAACAATAAATTTGCGTAAATAGAGATGGCAAGAAAACAAGCCAGTGAAGCATAGAACGGAGAAAAGCTCTCTCCTACCTGAGCTTTTAATTTAAACTTTGTGTAACCATAAGAGTATCTAGAATGTTTTCTCTCTCAAATATTACAATATTTAATAGTAAAACAAACATTTATTTTTGAACACAAATATATAAAAGCATAGAAGCCATATTTCTCTTTAAAAAAATCACTTGTTTGAAAGTTTATTTTATAAATTTTTTTAAAAAAATTATATTGTCACATTCAACCTTATACCTTCAACGCAGATAATTCAAAATGGTAACACGTGAAATAAGATTTTTGTTAAATTTGGGGTCTAAGTATAAAACAATGGGCTGTGCTCATAACACTATATATGATTTATTAACGACTTCTTTAAATTAAAAGATGCAGAGGAGCTACAAGAATGTTTTTCAATACGGAGGTAAGCTTAATGATTGGTCTTAGATATCAATAAATTAAAAAACACACATACATTCAGTTAGCATCTTTAAATACCAAGAATGTCACCCATCCGGTATAGTGGTTAGCGGTGCTGACTGCTATGCGGTTGGGCCTGGGTTCGAATCCCAGGAAAGACATGGATGTTTATAAATGTGTAGTGCCTTCGCTGCAGGGGGGCATTTTAAATAGCCGTCGAGCCGCAAGTCCACTTGTGAGGTTGGTGGAAGGGGAAGATAGGTGGGAGGCCCCGGACCACCCCCCGTCAAAATTAGGGTTGAACCGAGCTAAATCTTTCTGTCACCTGTATGGTGCTCAAAGCTACGTATAACGACCTGCGTCACGTAGCCCTTTGCCATGATGAATTTCGTGGGCCTTGATCTGGCCTTTGGCGATCAGGTGTCATCAGTAATAACAATCAATACGAAGAATAGCGGGCTGATAATGGCTAGTAACTAAATATATTTAAGTATTGCACATTTAATTACTTGTTAAATTATATATTTAATTGTGAAGGTAATATTTCAAATTATCCAAAATTCTTTGCCTTGCTAACGTTGTATATTTTTATATGCTTTATTAATGAATAAACATGCAGCCTTTTTCCTTAGAATCTATCATTAAAAAGAAATATTCAGATACTTTCTATTTCATCTAAATTAGACACAAAAACAAAAACATAATCAACGATAAAAAAATTGCTCGTATTACTTAAGTTATTTTCGAATCCAAAATAAAGGATTTTAGGTTATTCGCCGCACGGTTGTAATAACCGAAAAGTGGTTGTTGGTGTTTGGGAGGTCGAGTAAAGATCAGCCATAACCAGTTCAAACTCAGATTTATTATTTCACGTACTTAAAGCAAACAACTAAAGGTAGGAAATGCCCAACGCTACAAATTATAAGAGCAAGGATATTTAACATACGGATATAATCTACTCACTTACTCTTGGAGTACTGTGGACTTCTACACTACAGTTCACGGTAATTCTTAAGCCCAATCTTTTAATTTATTCTCCAATTATCAATAATTGACCATCGTCGACTAACCTCAACTACCCTTGCTTACCTAATTGCCCACGCTTAATTAGCACAACTCATTTGAATAAATTGTCTTCTTTGGGAGAAAGTTTTCAATAGAACTTACAGTTAAAAAGAAATAAACTCACCCCAAAACGATTTGTTGAAGGTTCACGGATAGGCCCGTTACACTGTTTAAATAAGTTTGAATTTTCCTACAATTGTACAATTATTGTATTTTTATACAAAAAAACCCCTTTCACGTATAAGTTAATAATATTAAAATTTTTTAAATTCCTACTATTAGCTCACACTCTCTCGATATTTATTTATTTATTAATTTATTTATCTTGGTGGAACTTTCAATCGCTAATAAAATACATTTTAAAGCGATCAATTGAGCAGAAATTTTATATACATGATTATTTTGGATGCCAATACAATTATTTAATAATAATTAATAAAAATTAATTGATGAAAACTAATTATTTAAGGAATTACAAATACAACCTCGTTGGTATCATTTTTGGAGACTTAGCGACTCTTTTGGTGACTTGTGTCAAAATTTGAAAAGGTTTTTTTCTCACCTCTTAAAGCATTCAGTTGAACTGAAATTTTATATACGCGATTTTTTTGAATGGCAATACGATACTTTAATGATAATTAATAAAAAATAATTACCACTTAATGCTGTGATTCTGCAATATGTATATACATATTTATATTAATTGTAACTATTTAATAAAAAGTAGCTAAAATAAAATTTTCTTTGTTGATCTGAGTAGGAATTGATTTATATATATATATATATTGCTTGTTTTTTATTGAATTCAAAACCAAAAACATTCCGAATTTTGAGAAGAGCTATCTCAGATAAAAACTGCTCCTTTGTCCTTTGGAGTTCATTTGGCCCAGTACATGATTTATCGATAGCAACGTTTCAAATAATCTGGTTACCGTTTTAGGTTTAGTTGGCGTAAAAGCTATCGATTGCTGACTTTGGAGGACTAAAACTGCTTTGTCTTGGTTTTCAGATAATTGCCGGAAACTTTGATTCACACAGTGTAAATAATTAGGGGCCAGATCTATCCGGAATCACCTGATGGGGGTACATTTATCTTTTTTCTGTTTGTATAGATCTTTTTAAGTATCGCGTGTTTTTTTTTTTTTGCTTTTTTTTTCATTTCATTTTTTGCATTAAGTAGATTACATCCGAATATCGAATGTGCACGAACATGCAATTTTGGAGGTGGAATTTATTTTTTACCGCATTTTTTTCAATGCATTTTTATCTTATTATTCATTGTAATTAAACGGATGAATGTTCCCGTTCCTGAACATTTCATTGAAATTGATCGCTGCTACAGTGGTGTTTTAATTAATGGAAAAGGAAATTATGGGAAATGTTTTTGCAAAATCACTGATTGAAACATTTTCGTTTTTTAAAAGCGTAATTACTTTTTTCTTAAATGGCTGAGAAATCATTGCGATAACTGCTAAGCTATGTGCAATAAAGATATAAGTGTTTTTATTTTAAACACATGAGAAATTAGATCTGTGTGTGCTTAAATACCTGTCTGATATTATTTGTAATACACTGCAAGTTTTCAAGATGAACTACTTTATTAGTTTATTTAAGAAATCAAGCACAAACAAAAGCTTACTTCACACTTTTTCTTAATTCAAATTTAGAGCAATCCCTCTCCATAGTTGTTCAGATGAAATAAAATGCATATTAATTTCTATGAAGGAACCAAAAACAAACACTTCTAAAAACTGAAACTCCACCAATTATTCTTTATGCATTGGTTTATCGGTTCGAGTAAAAAAAAGTTTATCTTTAATAATCATTAAAGAACTATTTAAACATAATACAGCACAAATTTTTGATTAGAATGATAAAAAAAATATGTTATAAAAAACATAATTTTTTAATTTAAAACGGATTTTTATGCAACTTCCTTGAACCGTGGACCTGTTCAAATTTATTTCCAGACAATTTAAGCTTGAAATACATATAATAGATTTATATGAAATGTTACGCTAAAATCTCATGAATGGATTTAGTTTAAACCAAAAAACAAAGTTAAACACACACATATCATGAGAAATATGTTTACCATAAGGATCTTAAAATTCATGAGAAATTTAAAAGAAATATTTTCCTTAGAGACATTATAGTGCAGCAAATATTATTTTGCGATATCTTATCTACTTTAGCTTATTTTTATAAAATAACTATGCTAATGCATAATTTGAAATTTTACATAGTTCTTTTAATTTAATCAAGAAATTACCAATGAAATAGGATTTTAAGCCTTTGTGGCATTTACAGCCAAGTGAAAAGTATCTACACTATTAAAATTCGTAATCGATACACTTTTATGAGTATGATTTCTAAATCATCCCTTTTGCAATTTCTTTAGCGTTAATGAAAAATTATTTTACACAAAAAAGTTTGACTGAAGTTTGAAGGCATTAAATTAAAAATGAAGCCCGAATAAAAAACTTTTTATCCGTTTGTAGAACAATATCCTTAATCTGTACAAAGATTGATAAAATATCTTAAAAACTACGGTTTTTTTAAAATTTTGTTTTTCGCTTTTTTTCCCTTTTTGCGAGAAATATTTAAGCATTATTTTTGTTTAATTTTTTGTTTAAAAATTACCGTTGTTTGCAATCGATATATGAAGTTTGAAGACATTCACTTAAAAATGAAGCTCCCCCTCCCAAAAAAAAAATTTAAACTTTAACAAATAACACAATACGAAATTGAATATCACTTCCTTTTATTTTGAAGGTCTTTTCACTACTTTTCCCCGCAGGAATCGCAGCGTGGTTGTTTAACGCGCTTTGTTATAAGCGGAAGTTTTCAGGCTCGAAACTGCATCATCACTTAGTATTTATGATTTTTTAAAAAATACTCAAAATTTTATTCGTGCATTCAAGAACTTCGCCAGCAATTAAGTAAGTGGAAAGATAATTTATTTCGTCACGAACAGTATGTGTTTTTTTTTTAATAAAACAAGAATACTTTACATAATTTATGATTTTTTCTACAATGAATCAATATCGATGCGTTTATATGAAAATGATTTTTAAGAAACTCATTCCATGATCTCTTAGAGTTACGGATTTAAAAAAATGCCGATAACTTTTTCTTACGAATTTTTAAAAAATACTCAAATTTTAAAAATTTAATAACGACTTATCAAATTAAAAGTTTTTTTAACTTCTTCATTTATAAAAATAATTGTATGAAACTTTTTTCCCGTGTATCGAACATTTCAAATTTAATTCATTATTTGATACAGTTTTTCGTTTTTTCCCCTTTTTGTGAGAAATATTTTAGCATTATTTTTGTTTCATTTTTTTGTTTAAAAATTACCTTGTTTTGCAATTGATGTGTTGAGTTTGAAGGTATTAACTTTCAGCCCGTTACGTTTGAGGAAAGGTTACACTAAAAAAGAAGGTGCGCCTATAAATATTGAAAATCATCAGGTTTGGCAAAATTGAAAATCAAAAACTTTTTTTTACGATTTTTCGAAAAATACTCAAAATTTTATTTAAATACTTAATAACTCCTTTATTTATAAAAAAATCTCACAAAACTTTTTTTTCCGTGTGTAGAACGATATTATCCGTAATCTGTACAGAGATTGAAAAAATTACTTACAAATTGCGTTTTTTTTTTAAAAAAAAACTACGGTTTTTTTAAAATTTTGTTTTTCGTTTTTTCCCCTTTTTTCTAGAAATATTTAAGAATTATTTTTTTTACATTTTTTGTTTAAAAATTACTGTTGTTTGCAATCGATATATGAAGTTTGAAAGCATTAACTTAAAAATGAAGTCCGAAAAAAATTAAAACTTTAACAAATAAAGCATTTTTACAATAGGAATAACTCTCCTTTTATTTTGAAGGTCTTTTCACTTCTTTCTCCCCGTGATTTCACGGCGTGATTGTTTAACGTGCTTCATTACTAATTGTTGGACCCGGGTTCAATTTTGTAATTATAAAAATTTCTACTGTGTTTTCAACATACAACTATTTTTAAAAAAGGTACCACTGTTCACTTACTCGAGAGCTCTGATAGCAAGAGGGGAAGGAGAATTTCCTTGACAATATGTTATGCATTTAAAAATTTTCGTTGTACGCCGAGGGGGGATAACCCTGTCTGACAAAGAAAAGAAGTGATAAAATTTCCAAACAGGGAATTTTAAGTTATAAATTCGGTAAAAACCTAAGCAACCCTGGGTTAAGGGAAGGAGGGAGATGGGGGTGGAGGTCTTTTTGAAAAAGAGTATTAGAAGTGATGATTTTGTGAAGGAAAGGGAAAATTTATAAAAGTAGAGGTAGCACGTGCAACGCCGGGTCATGCAGCTGGTAAATGCACTAAATTTTGTTACATTTTACTGTAATAATAATATAACTCTTACAGTATTTCCAATAATATATAAAAGATATTATAAAAAGGCTTAAAAATTATTAGAACAGCACTTAGAGCAATAAAAAAAAAATTCCATTCTCTCAAAAACATAAAGTAAAGATACATTTTTTATACTAAATATTTTATAATCGTGGAGAATGAACACATTTACTATTCCTCTATTAAAGCAATACCTATCTAGATTAATTTTTCATAAAAAGCATGTGACTCATTGACTCAGACAATGTGATTGAATATGTTACATCGATATACCGTACCGTCCATCTCCTCGTTGGTGCACTCCGGGCAATGTCTCGTACTGCAAAATGATCTACAACTCTGGTAAAAGACCCAGATCTCAACGTGAAATTTTGGTTGTAAAAACAACCAACATCGACTGCATGCAGTTATGTACAAATAGTAGGCCTATTCGTATGATCATCCAGGAAAGAGCTGTTTTACTTTGAAAGAAAATTATCAGAGCTCAGCGATGCCTGTCCCTTTGGGTTTATTTCCCCCATAAGCCATATCGGATCCTAAGAGGTTTCGCACAAGGAGTTTATGAGGAAATCTCAAGTTTATACCTCAATTTCGAAGCTTAATAGTTTTTATTTCCACGTAACCCCATTGTAAACAAGTGTTTCTCCCTCTCACCTAGGACTGAAGAAAAAGATTTTTAAGGCCGCCACTGGTGATTCTATTCTCAAGGCTTTGGCATATGAAACTTAATATTTGCTACCTGGAAGAAAAGGGGTTGTGAGGCGAGTTGTTTTGTTTGGATACACCCATCGGACCTTTTAAAACTGCCTTTGACGTTGAAATGGGTGCCATTTATACCGAACTCTTTTATAACTACGGACTCGGTTAGGACATTTTTGAAAGTTAGTATTTTATTAGACTCCAAGAACCACTCTTCAAACTATTGTCTGACAAAATGATTCCCGTTCCTTAACTGTCGATTACTGTTTCCATCTTTGCAATTGGCTCCTCGGTAACGATAAAGAGGTTGTACTTCGGTGGATCCCTGCTCAAAGTAGAGTTTAGGGTAATGAGACCACCGATTATTTGTCTAAAAAGGAGAATTAGTCCTCCAAAAATCCCACTCTCGTCTCCCCTACGAGTCCAACAGGTCAATTGCTAGGAAGACATTCAGTTCCTACTTTTCCCAGGAACTCACTTCCAGGAACAAAAATGAATCATGGCTTAAACAGATTTGAACACGAATGACAAAAATGAGGCCAAATGACCAAGAAAGAAATCTGTTGCGATGTTTCATCTCATTTCTGGTCATGACTGTCTCCGCAAGTTAGGGATGGTGATATGAGCTCGATTAATCGGAAAATCGACTTCTCGGGCCAAAAAAATCGAAATGTAGCACTGATTCGATTATGTGAATAGATATTTAATCCTAGAAAATAGACATTCGAATTTCTTTCGTTTTGGTAAAAACCATGAAAAACAAAGAATTTAAACACTATTTTTCGTACACCAGTAAAGCATAGGATTATATCTTCTGTGCACCAGAAGTATAATCCTATACTTTACTGGCAAGAACAAAAAAACTCTATTTATCATCACGTTCCCTCAATAGCCATGATCTGTATGAGTATTGTAAGATCATCTGTTTCTTGTGAGCGCCTTTTTTCGATTGCCGGCAACATCGTAAGTGATGAACGAAACCACTTGGATCCCAGTAGCCATGATAGACTGTTGTTTTTAAAAAGTTTTAGATATTAAGCATTGGGAACCACAATATAAGCTATTTAATCTATTTTCCAAACTTTTTAATGTAACAAATACATTTAGAAAATAAATGTCTTTTATATGTTGGATACTTTGATATGGTAATAAAAATAATTGTACTTGTCGACTTCCCTGAACTAAAAAGTCCCTTGATTTTACAGATTAAAGATTGTTTATTGTGGTATTTTTATTGTTTTTCATAAAATTGATTTATATTTACATTGTAAATGCGGACTTGAAAAAAAAATCGATTTTTTTAGAATTCGGTCTTTTAGACCTCAAATTTTTGTGAATAGATTCATTAGGTTACGATCCGAACCAATTTAAAAATCGATCTTTTTCTGAAAGAATCACCATCCCTACCGCAAGTACCTCAATCACATCAATGTCGTATTAGATTCTCTGTGGCTTGATGATAAATGTGTGGGACACACATAAAACTTGAAATTAATGTGAGAAGACATATAAAAATTATAAAACTCCCGAGATTCAAACAAACATGTATCTCATCTCTTTTTAATAAATTATTTATATTCCTGTCACTTCGCAATATAAGACAAAATGAATTAAATGATTAACTAATTAAATTCCGTTGATCAAAGTTAAAATTTGTTTTCAGTACTTCTTCCATCCCCAACATGAACTTGCAATCAGACAACTGTGTTTTAGTAATATATATATATATATATATATATATATATACAATCGGACTTCTACATAACGAAGTCACTAAATCCAGGAAAAAGTTTCGTTATATGAAAAATTCGATATAAAAGGCTATATAAACCACTTAAAACAAATTTTAAATTCAAAAACACTATTATTAAAAAAAAGGAATTATTCACACCTTTTTTAAATATGTTAATTTTATTTATATATCTTATCCATCAAAAAAGAAAGAAAGAACAACTGCAAGGAAAACAAGAAAAAGGATGTCAAAGAATTCACTGTATTTTCAATATTAAGAAAATAATTTTATATTAAAATTAATTAATTTTAAGGACTTTTTATAATTTAAAGCATAGAAGTAATATTAAACACACATTATTTTATAATTAGAACACGGGGACACGGGGCAACTCCATTTAGGGTGAAAGAAGATATCAAAGTTATTTCAGGTAAACTGGGCAATGGGGGTTAAAGGTTGCACTTCTTGGATGAAACGTCCAGAACTCTATTACTTTTAGTGATTTAGGATCTACTAAAACCAGTTCAAGATTTATGACCACCATAAAATATGCTAAAGAGAGAATAACTTAAAATGTTCAGAAATACTTTAAAAGTAGAGAGAAAAAAAATTTATATAACAAAAGAAGTTCGTTGTATAGAAAATGCATTTTGCTATAGAGAGGTTATTTTACGAAGAAAATCGTGAAATGTTCAAGGTTCCAGGAAAAAGTTCGCTATATAGAAAAATTCGCAATGCAGAGGTTCGTTATATAGAGGTTCGACTATATATATATATATATATATATATATATATATATATATATATATATATATATATATATATATATATATATATATATATATTACGCCATTTTAGTGGACTAAAATTCTGTGTGATTTATTAAATAAATGTTATTCATGATGCTAGCACGAAACGGACGGATTATTTTAGCTAAAAACAAAGTTTCTGCGTTCTACACCAAGATGGCATGGAACAAGTAACGGTTTACTAAAGATGAATAATTCTCATCTCCTAGAGAAATTCAAACTATCCAGAAAAAGAACAACGTCTCAGAGTATTATTTTTTAAATAATCTTATAATAGAATCAAAGAATGAATTAACTATGGCAACAAATTCTATCAGAATAATTTATTTTTTCATTTCATAGTAACTGGAAGAAATTTCCTTTTCTATTTTGTTTTGTAACTAAAATAAATTCTCCATTCTACTCGAATTCACCTTCGTATCAACGGTGAATTCTGATTTACTGAATACAAAATGTTTAAATATATCCTTAATTCTTAAGGCGGTTAAAAATCAAGTTATTTTCGTATTTTTTTTCAAAATCTATTGAATTATTTAGATTTACTTTTATTACTTTGAAAAACTATGTAAGTTCTGCTTTGATTTGAAGATTATATTCTTAAACTCTAATAAATGAGTAGATGTCATTTCGGAGATTGGGTAGAGAATCAATCTTAATTATTTAGACAGCGTTTTCCCTACGTGAGTTTACTTTCTGTAGAGCTAAGTAGGATATTTACCAACTTTACTGTCCTTTCTCTCGTGGGGTTTGCTGTGTTAGGTAAACACGGTTGCTACACCCTCGTGAAGTACTACCTCATCCATAGTAAAAATGTTTCTTTATTTTCGAAGCTCTGGCTTGTCATTCAAAAACCTCTCTTTCATTAAGGTTTTACTATTACTGAGTTTTGTCCAGGTCATAAATTCATAAGTTGGGCGAATGTTAAAAACAGCTCGACTGAACAGGGGGATCTCAGAGAATCGAGCTCACCCAAAGGGTTTAGAGCTGCAACCGATATCCTCCGAGAAGTATTTTATTTTCAAATTAAACAAAAAACATGAACAAAAAGGTCCTTTCCCCAGATCAGTGTTTCCTACAAAAACTAAAAATATTTATGAATAAAAGGTGAATACAATTAAAGTTCCACTTTCAAAATGCTGCCAAAAAGAGCCACTGGCCAGAAGGAGTTCAAATTTGAACTGAATAAACAGACTTAAAGAAGAATAAATTGTGTACCGTAAGTCGATTCGGGGACAAGTGACTTTTTGAATTGAATTGCAATGGCTTTGGCATGATGTGCGTATTAAAGCAACTTTATTTTTTAATGTACTGCACTTTTTTGCCTAAAAAAATGACTTTCCAGTCATTCAATACTTTTTACAATATTAGTGTAAAGCCCATCTACTGCAATAAGGTCATACGGCATTGGATTAGGAAAATCAGATTTGATTCTCTTTGGGCAAAAGATGACGTAAAAAAAATACTATAAAACGAGATGTTTTTTATACTACACTATTTTCCTTTTCTTCAAGTATATTCAGTTCAAATTTGGAGCCGTTCTGAGTAGTGGTTCTTTTTTTTACAGAACTTTGTATGTAAAATTTAATTATAATCACCCTGTATATGAAATGTTTTACGCTAAAATACATGAACTGAAATACAATAAAACGAAGTTTTTAGTATTTTTTTGATGAAATTTAAGCTAAGAAATTTATTGTATATTTATGCATATGACAGCATCTATGACTGCCTCGAAGGAATATCAGTAATCTTTTTGGAGTAATTCAAGCTTTATTCTCTCACCATCAACCTTTAAGAATACATTCGCACATTATCGCCTTAATCATTTGAACAAAGAACACTGATTTAGCGAGGAGACACCCACTCTCCACATTCTATCATTATTTGTCTGAACTTGGCACGTTCTGCCTTTAAACTGTCCGACTTTCTGTAAAATTCCTGCACGTTATTAGAGAGTTCGCTTTTTTATTTATTATTACCTCCTTAGAATTTCAGTTTTGTTTTAGAAGATTTGACACGCACGAACGCACACATGCACACACACATAGAGACAGAGAAATAAGTGTAAAAAACAATTAAAAACACATTAAAATATGTCTGTTCTGTCTGTAACGGATTGTGTCACCAACGTGATATCCACTGGCTGAGTATCCACACCAATACTTAAAATTTAATGAATTTTATTGTTGTCTATTCTAGTAACAGAATCCTTGTAGCCCTACCTAGCAAATCAGGTTATAGTCCATTTTAGTTATTATTCTTCGATAACAATAGCGAATTCTGAACGAACATGTATTAAAACAGCATCTTGAGCATTATATAGATTTCATGCCTAAAGTGTTTACTAGATGAGATATAATCTCCAGAAAAAAAGATTACATTGTTATATGTAATTTTTCTGTTTTAAACACAGGTGGACGAAATGTGTATACAACGTCATCAAAAAGTTATTAACTTATCTTATTGATCAAAATTATACCAAAAGAAACTTTGAGCTAATACATATTTGCAATATATCCTAATAAAATTCCTTAATTTGTATTTTAAATAAACAATGGCGAAATAATGATTTCTGAATTATAATTTAATAGTCAAGTACATTTTAGTTTGATCGAAAATGGCCATCCTTCGATTTGAGTAGGAAAAAAAATTGATTTAATAGCATTTAAGTGATACTAGAAAATTCGTCACACTGCTTTAATCCAAACATTACAGGTGCATGATAATTATGCGTCAGGAAAAAGCAAATAAAAGTTCAGTGATGTATAAAACTGAGTTTAAGAAGAGTAGGAAACCTCTATACCGACAATATTAAATTGGCTGTTTTCGATGTACCTTTTCTCAAAGACTGTTATATCTACATAATTGAAATTTTTCATACAATTTAAGTACACCTTTTTCATTATACTGAAATGAGCTTTTAGCTAATTTTGAATTTTTTCATAATTTATAAAGTATTTTATCAAACATAGTGAAATTTGACCCATTTTTTACATAAAAAAATTAGTAAAAAATAAATTTTTGAGTTTTTTACAAAAAAGTTCATTTCAGTATATATTAGCCATCATTATAAATATATCATAAAGAATTTACATACCTGTGAACAGTAGTTTTTCAGAAAAGGTACATCGAACATCAAAATTAACATTTTGAGATAAATTGATTTTAATGTATACAGTGAGACTTCTAATCGGCTAGTAAATAAAAAAATAAAAGGCTCAATTTACAATAAACGATACCTGTTTTGGTTTATATCAGACGTTTTCTTTTAAGCAAAACCGAAGTACTTTGTTTACATTTTTCGCCATTCAAATGGGTGTGGCCCAGTTTCAATGATTATTTAAAAAAAGGTCTTAAGGGCTTCTAATTACCCCAGAGGTTGTAAGGTGTTTTTAAAAAGGTTAAAATCTATACAATTGGAGAATGTAAAAATCTCAAATAGTCAACAAAAAAAAAAAAAGATTTTAGCTATCCAACACTTCTTAAAGTGCCATGTTTCTGAATCGAAATTGTTTCAAATTGTCAAGATGAGCCTCATGTACATTACAGAATAGCATACTCAAATTATACTTTGAAGCCTTTAATCGAAATAACAAGTAAATGTGATAGATATCTCAAAATGTATACAGTAATACCCCGAACTTACGTGATAGGTAGGACTAAGTTACAACCGCGTAAGTCAAATTCTCGTAAGTCGGGTATGATTTCACACATATAAATGCATATAAATTACTCTTATTTAGAGCTGGAGAAGAAAGAAAAAAATAATTTAGATTAAAGTTATTTCGATGTAGAAGTTTTTATAAAATCTAATTAAGTAGTCTCTCTCTCTCTTGGATCAAATATTTTTTTTCATCCCTCAAAATTTACTTTTAAAATGTTAATATCTACAGTATTAAAATTCGTAGGTAAAAAAACGTATCTATGCGGCTATGCGTGTATGGGACCCTATCTTCTCACGATCCGCACGACGCAGAAACTCGTCAAAGGTACCAAAAAGACGGGAATGATCCGAGGAATCCGTTTTAATCATTTATATTCCGATATTCTAATTATTTAAAAATATTAATTAAAAACATTAAAACGCATGATTAGTGCCATTTTTCACTGCCAAGGACCAAGTTCATAAATTCGGAACTTCTTATTTTTTACCGTTTTAATTACCGTTGTTTGAAATCGATGTGGGAAGTTTGAAAGCGCATTAACTTAAAAATTAAGACTTCAAACAAATAATTACTTAAGTAATATACCGCGATTTTAATAAACGCACGTTTTTCCAAAAATACTCAAAATTTTATTACACACGTGGCTTTATCTGCAGAGAATTGGAAAGATCATTTACTTCACCACGATAAGGTAATATAATCTTGTAATACATTTCTTCATTTACGTACAACATCTTTGAAAAAATTACTTAACAATTATGGTTTTTTTTTAAAAAAAAAAATATGTTTTTCGTTTTTTTTCCCTTTTTGCGAGAAATATTTTAGCATTACTTTTGTTTCATTTTTCATTTATAAAAATAATTCTATGAAATTTTTTTCGCGTATCGAACATTTAAAAAAAGCTCACAATTTTAATTCAATATTTAATACAGTTGTGAAATTTTGTATTTATAAAAGTTTCTACTTTTTTCAACATACAACTATTTTTATAAAGGTACATTTTCGTTTCCGGGGCCTAAAAAGTTGCAAAGTGAGTGAGTGATATTTAAGTCCGACTGTTCACTTACTCGAGAGCTCTGATAGCGAGAGGGGAAGAGAAATTCCCATGACAATATGTTATGCATTTAAAAATGTTCGTGCAACGCCGGGGGAATAAACCTGTCTAAGAAAGGAAATAAGCGAAAAAATTTCGAAACAGGGAATTTTAAGATATACACTCGGTAAAAGCTCGAGAAACGCCGGGCTAAGCGGAGGTGGAAGTGGAAGTCATTTTGAAAAAGAGTATTAGAAGTGCTGATTTTGTGAAGGAAACGGAAAATTTATAAAAGTAGAGAAAGCCCGTGCAACGCGGGCCATGCAGGTAGTATATTATTTTTTATTCCTTGTTTTGTTAAAAAAATATGCTCTTCGTCGGAGTCTGCATATCTAAAACTTGTAACCCTCATTCAATTAAATTTAAGTCTTCTGTCAAATTCCCAACACCACTATTCGATCTTCTGATTGAACTGGGTCTAAAGACTCAAGTTCTCTCTTCAATGCATTTTTCTTGATCATGCATTTCTATGGAGCCCATCAATTACCAGCCCATGGTTATGAGAACTCAGAATTATTGAACGCCATTACTTTCTACTTCTAAACTTATTTGCCTGGCAAGAGCGACAAATTCTTCAATCCATCCCATTACTAATTTTATCAAATACTGGCACTGAATCAGCCTGAGCTTGAGTGATGAAAAAAAGAAAGATGAAAGTGCGAGATTTGAAAATCGCGTAACTCTGGATTTGCGTAAGTCTGGGTAGTGTAAGTCGAGTTATTACGAGTAATGTACTTTGAATAAGATACACTAGGATCTTGCTTCGGAATTATTTCGGAGCCTACGTTTACTGATAATGATCATCACCAGGTAGAAAGCTCTTTAAATTTCATAAAACTGGTTGATGCTTATGACATGAATTTTATTGAATGAGAAAAGTATCTGCAAATAGGAATTTTTTTACGATTAAATAAATAAAATATAACATCTTTGTTTGATAACTATTGACAAAATCGGGAAGGTGGCTATTTTGACTTTTCAAAAAAGCTAATATGCGTAAGTAAATGTTAAAATATATTTTCCACAACAGACTATATTAAAAGAAAAATAAAAGTATCAAGATTTATCATAAAGAAAAATTTATTCAGATGGTCACTATGTTTTGTACACTGAACCCTGCCCTAAATACCCTGAGTAGCATAAAATTATTGATGTAAAGACATAACATACTTAAATATATTAAAGGAACGAGTTGTTCTTAAGATATTTATTTTACGGGATTCTTCATTAATTTTTTAACTGCATTTAACTTCTTGTTCAATTCTAGATAATTATTTGATTCTATATTTCTGTTTTACAATGCAAGATTAATTTATTAGTCTTTCTGGAAAAGAAATATTAGATAAAAACTATCCGTATAATTACTGACAACAAAAAGTTATTTTAACCTTGTAAGAACTTCCCAGACATTTAAAATGAAAGTTTATTTTACATTTACTAAGTGACATTATGAAGATTTGTTACTGTGATAACGAAAAATATTATTACTCTGACAATACACTGTAAAGTATAATAATTTTTAGCAAAACCCTCATATGAACATTTAAATACATTTACTTTGATCAACATGAAGGAAAGAACATACAAAGATTATAAAAAACACAAGTTTTTCCTTTTGAAATTGTAATAATTTGATAAATTTGCAACGTATATTCACGATATTCATGAATTAGTGCACAAAGTAATTTTATGTTAATGTAATATAAAATTAAAATAATGTTAATATAGTAATGTTTGGTTTATTACTTACAAAACAGGTAATATTTTTTCTAAGCATACCATGATTCAATTTTTTTTCTTCACATTTGCATTCAATTGTTCGCCTTTTTGGAATTGAATGTAAATTAAATACTTTGAATACAATTACTTATTTGATCATTAGAAATAATTTACAGAAAAAACGAGATTTTTTTACCATTGTATTAAAAATATTGAATTCTAATCCCCCTTAAACTTACATTTCGCCCTCTGAATTAATAAGAAAACAAGTCTGAAATCACTGTCATTACTTTTTAGGACAAAATAAAAGTATCTCTCCGACAAGACAACTAGATAAAGGCATTGAAACTATAGAAAAATAAATTTTCAAAAGTACTCATGTTTGTGAAAAAAATCCATATCTTTATATTTTATTTTAATGTCTAACTTGTATATTTTTACTAATATTAAAATTCACATATAAAATAATTGATGATTTTATTTTAGCGGATAAATTACGTTTTTTATACATTTTTAACGAATAAATATTTACTAGATCAAGTAAGCTTGTCACACAAATATTACAAACAATGATTTAAAAAATTATGAATTACTAAGCGTATCCAATTTTGCAACTGATCTCAGAACACTTATAGATATTTCTGTAAAAATTTCTTTCTATGGTATTGTTTCTTTGTAAAACTATTTCAATTCCCCAAATTCAAATTCTGTATCACTTGGATCTCAATTCAAGGCAAAAACTAATTTGCCTTCTAATTCTCGTTTTCCTCAATAAACTTTACACTTAGTTTTCTTTTTTCCATTTATTAATTAAAATTTCTACTCAAAATTTGTTTTTCATAATGTATATAATAGTTTTTACTTCACTATTTTTGAAGCAATGCATCTGTTTGATTAACGATAAGCGATTTCAAATCTCTGTAGCTAAAATCTCTGCAAATAAAAATTCTAAACAAGTTAAATCGTAATATTAAATAGAAGTACTCATTTGAGCTGAGAAGTCACATAAAATAAAAATTAATACTTGCTTAAATTAAATAATTGTATTGAAAATTGATCAAGAATTTTGGAAAAATTTTCTATATGAATAAATTCCAAATCAGTTTTATAAAAATGTTATTCGTTCCAAGTTGAAATAATTTTCAAACATTCTGCTGCTTTGGAGATTATCCATGTATTTGATATTCAAGAAAACTTCGCCAAATTTTTATTTATGAAAGTCTAGACATCCATTTTACGCATCATTTTCTGCACAGAACATCTGCATTTTGTTTTACATGGATAAGTCACGTTCTGTAACTGAAAATTCTTCGAAAAATACATTTTACTCAGTAATAAGGATTACTTAAACTGCTATATGGTACACTATTAAATTATGTGTGCTCAGTATATTACCTTATATTTGTTCTAATGGTAGAATATAGCTTAGATATTAATAAAAGAAACTTATATCTTTATATATAAATGCCACATAGCGCAAAAATAGCAAGGCCCAGACAGACGATATGAAGGATATTGAAACTAGGTGATGTAGGTATGTGCCTTGATGCAGTTTTTTCCGAAACTCTCTTTAGACTCCTTATTATTTTATGTTGAATACCATTTTGGTACATTTTGTGATCTACGTTTTGAACGAAATGTTTTAGAATAACGAATTTCGCCCGATCTGATATAGTTAAGATTTATTTTTAAAAGAAAAAAATTGTGATTTTGTGTGTGCTTCAAGCGTAAAAAGTAAGCCCATTTTCCACAAATTTTTGAAAGTAGCTAAAGAAAGCATCAATTTCCCAGACAGCTATAAGCCATTGTGTGTGTGTGTATGTATTCAAGATACATGATATCCATACGATATACAAAAAAATAAATATTGCATTCTCTTTGAAAAATCAACCAGTGGGAAAAATATCATTATATATATATATATATATATATATATATATATATATAAATTATATATACAAATACTCAATTTTTTACTCAATTAGTTTTCAAGATTTTAGGAACTTTTTTCTTTACATATATAATTCTGTTCCATATTATGTCACATGATGCCACATGTACTGTTACTTTGGAACATAAGTTTATTTGCAGAATGTATTTGTTTAATTATTTGAATTTATTTATTTCATTTTTTTTCTTTTGAAATCAGTGAGTTTATTCTAAGGTTAGTTAGAAATTTATGCAAAATAAAACATATTTGGATGCTGTATTAATTCATAGAATTCTTAATATTGATATTAAAAGTAACACTTTATTTCTGGCAGAGAAAAGATTTGCTGTACATTTTCGGAAAAACGAATGTTAAAAGGCATTTTGAGAATGGTCTACAGAAACAAAACTTTAATTCTAATTATCACGTGAATTTAATACTTTTTCAGAAACTAAGTCTGCAATCAACATAGTTACATTTATATTAATTCATTGTAACCGCATCACATAGTTGAAAAATCTCTCTCTTGTATTTAGAAGTTCGTAGTCTTAAATATTCTAATTGAATTATGAGAGAATCCTGATTCTTCTAAGAATTATCTGACAGAATTATGAGAACTAATACAAACTAAATGAATCTATGTTTTAAGACTTTTACATTCATGTATTAGACAAGAACTGTGAGATATCGATTCAAGAGTCATCTTTTTTGTTGGAGAGTTGTTGGAGGATGTGTCGTTAAATTATGCTGCCTGCTTCCGAAGAGATATCTTTGTACATACTAGTACTTTTTAGAATGCTTTGCACTTATTTTATGAGCTTTATTTATAATTTGTTTGTCAGGTAAAACTCATGAAAAATCTCGTTTTCCCCTCTGATGGATGAGTAAATTTTAAATTTCAATATTTGGACGAATACCAGGTTTTACTACTATATACACCATACTTGAGAGAGACAATATATATATATATATATATAATTTGGATCTATCTTAATTATGCAAAACCAATATGTGTGAGGAAAATGATACTCTCGAATTCAATGAATTTAATGACATTTTGGAAAGCAATATTCATCGTAAATAACTTTAAATTGTTCTTATTTTGATACTGTTCTTAATTGTTTGATTTCCGAAGTTGTTTTTGAAGCGTTTTTCTAGGATAAATTGAAGAGTTTACTCCATTTTTACATTTATGTATCAAATAATGGTATTTCTAAGTGAAATAACATATTTCACAATAAAGAATTTTGTATTTACAAGGGTATGTCAAGAATTACTTACAATTTTCATTCTATAAATTTATTAAACAAAGATATGTGCACAAAATATGTACAGCTTTTCGATAGAGTCTCCACCTTCAACAGACTTAATAACCAAAATTGTTTCTTTCGCCATTAAAATCCATAATCACTCTCTCACTCATCCCCTTGAAGAGTTCACTTTGTCGAGCATGCTAAAAGCGTCTATATGCTTCCTAGGCAGAAGGTGTTCGGTTGGTGGCGAAGGCGCTTTTGCACCACATTCGGAACATCCATATCTGAGGCAAAACGATGACCCCTTAAAGATTCCTTGAGTGGTTTAAAGAGGAGAACTAATGTGAAGTAAGATCTAAAATTAATAGAAGGTGTTTCAGAGTCTCAAAGCGTACGTTTCAGCCACGGCTAGTTTTTTGCTTAAAAATGCGTCGCCTTCTGCGTTGAAGCGATCAACTAAACGTTGACAGAGGAACGTTTGGTATTGTTTCTTGCATTAAATATTCGAGGAATTCACCTCACACACATTTTAAGCATTTTAGTTTGTCATGGATAATTGCTAGAAACTAACCTATCTGATGTAACAAGTTCAAGAGCCTGCTTAATGTTTTCGTCAGTGGTTGAGGTTGACATTCTGTCAGCTCCCCCTTTTTGTGTTGTACTCTTTCTGCCACATTTAATAATTTCGATCAGCACCATAAAAGCTTTTACAAGATAAAACGTTTCCCTTGCAATGTGACAAAAGTCTCTGATTAATTTCAGCCCCTTTTCACCACAAAACTTCTGATCACTCCTCGTTGCACCGTTTTGGTGCTATCTGATAGGGGAGCTAACATGATTTTCCTGTTGTAGCTAGGCGACAAGTGATGCGATCGTGATTACATTTCGCATACTTGGCCATTTACGATACTAAAGTGGAAGTTAATTTTTGACTTACTCCCGTAGGTAAGAAGTGCTATATTCTACAAACATATAATTGAAAGAAATTACTTTAACACGTTCAAAGCACATTTTAATTATAATTATTAAATACACATATTTATGTTGCTTTTCTTATTTTTAAATTTGCTGAACTCAACACACTAATGAAAGAAAATTGCGTGAATATAAATGGGAAAGCAATTTTCTAATAGGGAGATATGATTTATTTTCAGATTATTTATGAAAAAAATATTAAAATATATTTAATCTTTATCTGTTAGTTGACGGCAAATAAAAGTTTCCGAATAATAGTTTCCCACGCCATCGTAGTTGAAAAGTATTCGATAGATTTTATTTTTCGAAAAAAAAACAAAACAAAAAAACCCGCATGATCCTGAATACATAAAACTCACTTATACCAAATTATATTTCTGAAATACTTCAATAGCTTACTTTTTCAAATTGAAGAAGCTATTTTTGCAAACAAATTTTGCTGTAAGCTCATGAAAACTCATCGTTGAAAAAATATTTTCTGCTAGATTTATTCTTATTTCATTGTTACTGAATTGAAATTTATTTCGACCTATATAAAAGAATTTCCAAATGTAGTACTGCATGAAGGATCGTCTTGAGATTTGACGTTTACAGGATATTCTGCATATAATTTGCTTATGAATGTCTGCACATCCTTTTAAACGCATCATTTATTTCGTATGTCTGTTTTCTGAAAGAAAACTACACTTAAAAACGGTTGCTTTATGCAAATTTTTATTGAGTGGAGAGTTATATAAATTTCTATCCAATGCGTTATTAGTTTTTTAGCATAATATTTTTAAAAAATTATACTTATGTACTGAAACTGTACAGAAATTTCCTTCAACTGTTTATTTATAAATCATTTACATTTGAGAAAATGAAATTGTTTGACATAATTTCATAAAATAGCGGTTCTGGAAAAATATTAGGGACTTTTTTTTGTTCAACAGAAGAAATATATGAAAATAAGTTAAATTAGGTTTCTTATTATGTATAGAATTATTCTGTAGGATGTAATCTTTCATTATTTCTACTGTAGTAGTTAAAAAAAAGAACCTACAGAAGAGAAAATTATTTCAAAGAAATGGAAACTATATATATAAGAATTATACGTGAAAAAAGGCTCTTAAATTATTTGAAATAAAAAAGTGTCTAGCATTCTTAGCGGATTTTAATTCAACAAAAAAAACCATGCAAACCAAATTTTATTATTATAGTCCTAATAGTTCGAAAACGAGAGTTTTTTCTTTCAATATGCCCTAATAATTCCCTGCTTCCCCCTGGAGTTGATTTTCGTAAAACCCATTCTTAGTGGAACTCTATTCAGCTAAAGAAACGTGCTCAACAGATTTAAGGTAAATGGGTTAGATTCAAAAACAGGAATAATTCTACAACCCTCCTAACCCCTCGCAACCTCACTCCTTTGGGGGTCAGTTTTCGAAAAACTCTTTATTAGAGGAACTCTATTCCATGAAAGGAACATACCTTCTAATTTTCAAGCAGGTAGGTCTAATTGTTTTAAAACAGAAATATTTATCTATTATACCCCTTAATCCCACTCAGTGCCCCCTGGGGATCATTTTTCCCCAAACTTATTTTGTAGCGGATCTCTACTCCATGAAAGGAATCTGCTTAACAAATTTCAAGAGTGTACGTCTAATAATTTAAAAATAGAAATAACTATCTATAATACCCCTTAATCCACTGCAACGCCACTTAGGGGAAATGATTTTCACAAAACCCATCTTATAGCAGAACTCTACTCCAGGAAAGAAAAACCACTTGTGAAATTTCACGACTGTCCGTCAAATAATTTAAAAACAGAAAGGATTTTCTATAACGCCCCTGAAGTCCCCGCAACGCCATTTGGGATTCGATTTTCACAAAACTCATTTTGTAGCAAATCTCTACTCTCTGAAAGGGGAATCCGCTAACCAAATTTCAATACCGTAAGTTTAATAGTTTAAAAATGAAAATAATTATTCATAAAGCCCCTTAAGTGCCCTCAACGCCACTTGGATGTCGATTTTCGTAAAAATCATTTTGTAGGGGATGTCATCTTTATGAAAGGAATGTGCGTACCAAGTTTCAAAAATGTACATCTAATAGTTTAATAAAGGAGTTGATTATCTATAACGCCCCTTAAACCTCCGTAACGCCCCTTGGTTTTCGATCTTTGTGAAATTCGTTCTTAGCTGATGTCTACTCCATGAAAGGAGCCTGCCTACAAAATTTCAAGTATATAGGATTAATAGTTCTGGAGATATCGTGATTAGTCAGTGAGTGAGTGAGTCGCTTTTCTCCTTTATATATGTATAGATATATTCTTCAAGTGAACACCAAGCACTTTTAAAAACGGTTTTATTCAGCGAGCAGTCTATATGTCTTTCGCTGAGAGAAAACAATGCCAAAGTGAAGTCTAAGTGCCTTTATCACTGATGTCCAGATATGTAAACTATCGCTCTTAGCTTTACGAGTTATACTTGAAAGTTAATGCTGGCATATAGGGCTATAAAAATTAATCATCTGAAATTAGAAGTGTTTTGTTTGGACCATCTGTTCGGAGAAATAATTGGGTGCTTAATTTAATACTTGAAGACAAGTAATGGGAAATAAAAGTTATGTATTATATAGGGAATTAAATCAAATTTAATTATTTACATGTAATTTTCAGAAAACGGCACACACACACACACACACACGCACGCACGCACGCACGCACGCACGCACGCACACACACACACACACACACACACACACACACACACACACACACACACACACACACACACACACACACACACACACACACACACACACACACACACACACACACACACACACACACACACACACACACACACACACACACACACACACACACACACACACACACACACACACACACACACACACACACACACACACACACACACACACACACACACACACACACACACACACACACACACACACACACACACGTGTGTGTGTGTGTGTAAAGATAATTAACTGTTATATCTAAATTATTCAAGTAAAAATTTCTTTTTCGGATTACATTTTTAAGTTAATGCATTCAAGCTTCATATATCGATTGCAAATAACGATAAACAATAAACTTTAAACAAAAAGTATTGTTTACATTTTTCTCGCAAAGGAAAAAAATGAAAAAAACACATTTTCTTTTTAAAACCGTAATGTTTAAGATATTTTATCAATCTTTGTACAGATTACGTATAATATCATTCTACAGACGGAAAAAAAGTTTCGTGAGATTATTTCTGTAAATTAAGAAGTTATTAAGTATTTAAATAAAATTTTGAGTATTTTTTGAAAAATCGTAAAAAAAACTGTTTTTGGTATTAAATTTTTTAAATGACTGATTCTAAAAGAGAAAAGTATGAACTAATTATTGTAAAATATTTTTTTCATTACCACGAAAGAAAATGCAAGCG
Source organism: Trichonephila clavipes (assembly GCA_019973935.1). Taxonomy (NCBI): domain Eukaryota; kingdom Metazoa; phylum Arthropoda; class Arachnida; order Araneae; family Nephilidae; genus Trichonephila; species Trichonephila clavipes. The sequence continues at coordinate 3,651,805 of BMAU01018568.1, read as the reverse complement.
GAACAATTTAGAAATCATACTCATAAAAACGTATCGATTTTGATTCATTTTAAAAAAATCGTAAAAAATATAAAATATAACTATTTTGTAAAATAAATTATATCACTTCGTTGTGAAGTAAATGATCTTTCCGAATCTGTAATTATTTTTTTTCTGAGTCTCATGAAAAAAATTAGATCACGTTTTAAAAACATCGAAAAAGAAAAAGAACTTGAATTTGGCCCCTGACGGTGAAAAATGGCACTAATTATGCGTTTTAAGGTTTTTAATTAATATATTTTTAACTTATTGGAATATCGGAACATAAATGGTTAAAACGGATTTCTCGGATCCTTCCCTAAGGTTGGGTACCTTCGGCGAGTTTCAGCGTCATGTGGTTCGTGAGAAGATAGGGCATCATAGATTCATAGATAGATATATACGTTTGTTTACCTTTGAATTTTAATAGTGTAGATTTTTAAATCGGATATATGATAAATTTTTAAGGGGATTAATTCGTTAAATTAATATAAGTTGTGCATTAAATAATTAAAACTGTGATTTTTTGAGTAGAAGAAAATTATTGCTAAAGAAGGATCGTAAAGCTTTGTGCAAAGAAAAGCTGGATCTTTGAAAGGGCTAAAAAACGCTGAGCCAAATACGATATCTTCAATCATTGAGTTGGTGAGAAATATCCAAAGAAACGTAAATCTGAATCATATTTTGGGAACATTTAACTTCTGTGTTAAAGGACATCTCTGAGTGCATGATGACAAAATATTTTGCTGTTCACAGAACAAAATCGATGCATTTGTTCTTTCAATGAGATCGCAGGTGAAATATTATACGCAGAAGAATTAAAGGTACCACAACATTGGATGGTTCTCTTTAGCTAAGCAATTGGTATGAAGTGTGGGATGTTTTTTCAGAAAGAATCGACGTAGCTGTATTTGGAGAAATTTAAATGTTTGTGTATAAAATTGTAATTAAACGTGTTACACTTGAACATAAATAAAAAAAACAATTATGCACAAAAATAAGACATCCCTTTGAAATAAGTTCTATGAGGTCCTTTACGGCCAAATATTCTATAAAACAGGTAATTTCTTTTATGAAAAATATGATCGCAATCATTTTAGGAAGGGGTAAATTATAGCATTGGAAGATTATATATTGTTTCTGCCTAGATATTCTCAATTCACTGAAATTTAATTGAAATTATTGATTTTAATCAATGCAATCTAAAGTAATTTTTATCTTGACTGTCAAATAAACAACTGAATGTGTTAAATTTTTAAATAATATTTCGTTATAAGGATACGCGTTACGGAAAACCAGATCTTTATGAATGGTACTTTGCTTCTCTTCACCCTGGCATTATAAAGAAAAAATCTGACTAGGCACCCTCTCAAGTTTGTGTAGGAGGCACATAAGGAGCTTAAGATTCATGGCCATCCACACGACATTTGCTACCTGCAGTTTGTATGAAGTCACGAGAGCCACCCCTTAACTTATAAATGTGAGTCTGATTTTGACACGGGTATCCATTTTTTCGACTATTTAGCTTTGCTACCCATACTGCTCTTCTACATGTTTTCATTTACGTTTCTATGTTTATATTCTGATGAAGTAATTATATATTTTAAAATAAAACATTATTTTACAAAATTGTTTGCATATTTTAACTGTAAAATGTAGATTTAATATATATATATATTTGAAATACGTAAAAAATCATACGCAATTTTCAAACCTACTTTGATAAAATAGCCACGCAGTGAGAGGGTTAAGGATAGCTTAAAATTATGGGGTTTATCACTAAAAGACCTCGTTTTCTTCCAAAAGCAAAATTTTATTAAAAATTCAAGTAATCAAAAGCTCGTATCGTTATTTTTATTACAAATATCGTAAATTCCAAAATGATGAATACTATAAAATATGATTTAATTAATTTGTCAGAAAAATAATTTATTTTAAACTTAATCAATATAATTTGCCGTAATGCGGATTTCTTAAAAAAATAAAAGTGAATGAAGGAGAAAAAAAAATCATTTCTTGCTTGAAGTGAGAGTATGTAGAAACTGGCTCTTGAACATATTTCACATTGAGGAACTGTGTGTGTGTGACGCTATCTACATATCCTGGATACCCTTTAGAAGCCTTTTTTTCTTCTCTATAGAAAATATCATTGATTTTTGATATATTGTATAAATAGAGATTAAATAAGGGTGTGTGCTAATACTTGTGTACATTAAGTGATGATGAAGTATTCATGTTAATACTTTTGAAAAAAAAAACAAATATATTATTTGGTGAAGTAAAAGCTCAACGAATAGGTAGCGAAGTGCACTGACGTGAATATATCATAGCACCTTAGAATAGTGCTTCTCAAACTTTCAATATTTGCGACCCAATATTCAATAATAATTTTCTTCTCGCCCTTCTTCCATACAATAACAATGTATTAAATTAAATAATACTATACTTTGCTGCTAAAGCTACAATATGACTTTAACCTCTTAAGTGCCCCCGGCGTATATAAGTCTCTCTTAACAAAAACGTTAATTGCTCCGAACGTATATATACATCTTTCCAAAGTGCGATCTTCTTTGTGCACTACTATCCATAAAATTACACCGAAGGCTTCTAAATGCAATAAAAGGACTTTGAGAGTGTTTGCAAAGGATTTTTACTTATCTCAAAAAAGTTTTACTTATTTATTACTTTTCATCCCCCATTCCCCTAATACATCCTATACCCGTGCCTACGGTGGCATTGGGGAGGGAATCGCGTAACATTGAATCGACAGTTTGGGATTAATTATAAATCGTATAATCGTAAGGTTTTTTTTTGCTTATAGTTTTATATATGGCAAGGCCATGGGGTCACTGGTAATTATCAAACTTGTTCTTAACTTAGTATTGTTAAGTTAATTACAAAATACATTGTGCCATACTAATACGTTTGAAAGTGTATTATATCAGAGTAAATATGTATTTTATTTTTTATTATGTCAGAATCTATTTGATTTGTTTACTTTCGGTAAATTAATATTTTTTAAATAAGCTTTTGTTTTCAAATTTTCAATATGCTCGCGCCCCTCTCGGTGAGTTATCACGACCTTTTAGGGTTATGATTTTGTGCTGCTCTAAATTAAGATTATTCTTAGATATTGCTTTAAATTAAATTAAGATTACACACAAAAGTTGTGAGACTACATTTTTCTCCCGATGCAATGGCAGTTTTTACAAAAGCTAAGAGCTTGCCCCTTTCGCTGAACCCAATTACTTAAAACAAATTATATTAACTTTTTTCAAACTAAATTACATACATTACTTTTGTGAGGTATTCGCCCGTGGGTGATACCTTATTCCTAAGTTATCTTTGTGACCTAGGTGAGTGGGAGTGAATGAAGAACCAGGCGTTGCCATGATCTTAAAAGGTCTTTATTAAAATTTTAACTTAAACACTAACAATGATAATATTTATATTATAAATTAATGGATCTGAGGGGAGAAAACACACAATACGTATTACCAAATAAGTGCAATCATAACCACTATATTTAACTTTCCCGTCTATTCCTAATCTCTGTTTATATCACAGTTACTAATAGATACTAGAACTATCCCACCTTAATTTCTTGTTTAACCGCATCCTCTCGAATCCTAAATGTTCTTTGTTTATCTCGCGTGGAATTGTGTCCACCTTGACTTGATCATTCTGTCAAGGATAGCATCACACTCAATGGCGACCTTCTTCTCTTCCTTCAGTTCACGCGCTTAAATCAGACTAGCATAATCACTCCCCAATACGCTTACTTTAAACTTCTGCTATTTAAAAGATTTATAATTTGCATATTCACGTTTCGCCTCTGGATTTGGTTGGAAAGAATTTGCCTTTTTTGGCCCCAAAGAACCCAAGAGAAGTTTTTAGTTGAAAACGTGACGAGCCCGTTACATTCTCTTTAGATTTCTAATTCATTGTTAAAAGCTTTTGTTTTTTATCTAGGTGAGTTTAAGGGAATAAAAACTTAAATACTACCTGAAAAAATCTTAGTAATCTACACCATTAAAATCCGAAGGTAAGCAAACGTATCTACCTATCTATGAATCTATGATGCCCTATCTTCTCATGAACCACACGACCCATTTTTCACCACCAGGGGCCAAGTTCAACTTCTTTTTTCCCCGACGTTCTGAAAACGCGATCTAATTTTTTTCATGAGACTCAGAAAAAAAAATAATTACAGATTCGGAAAGATCATTTCCTTCACCACAAAACGGTATAATTTATTTTACAAAAAAATTATATTTTCTATTTTTAAATTTTTTTTTAAAAAGAGTCAAAATCGATACGTTTATATGAGTATGATTTCTAAATCGTTCCGCTTGCATTTTCTTTCACGCTAATGAAAAAAATATTTTACACTAAAAAAGTTCATGCTTTTCTCTTTTTTAAAGTGCAGGCTTTTTAACATTTTAACCAAATATATTTTTAATCTAACATTCAAAAACAAAGCAAATAAGGAAATTAATAGACTTTTCTATGAACAACGGGCAGAGTTTTTGTATAACAGTGGAATAAAAAACCTTAAAAATTCTGTTTTTACAAAACAACAAAACTTTGCATATAAATAAATTTATTTAAAAATTAATTTAATAAAATTAATATATATCTTTCTTTTGATTTAATTATTTTATACTATTTTTTTTAAAAATATTTAATAAGTCTTTATCAATAAACGAGATTTTTTTTTATTTTACAGCCATTATTTAAGCAAACGGTATGTCACAACCAATTGTTCAATTAACATTTTTTATCAATTTTTTTTTATTTCAAAACCTAAGAAAGAAATTTTTGTTATCTAACGATTGATTGAGTAAATGAAAATACCAAACCCCTTTTATTATTTTAAACTCTAAGAAAATAATTATTGTTAAAACAATGAATATGTTTGTTTTGTATAATATACTTTTTCGTAAGATACATGAATTACTAAACACAGTGGAATGAAAAACAAAAATTATTATAAAATACTAAAATATTTTAATCACGCAGTATTCTTTTGTTTTTGAATGTTATTTTTAGGGAATGTAAACACACACACACACACATATATATTCATATAGTTTTTTTACACTTCATATGTTTAATCAAACATTCAAACGATCAGAAAAAAAATTATTTCAATAGCTTTCTGTCAGATTTTTTAATTCATCATTTATAATTAATGAAGGGGGGATAGCTCTACACTAAAAAAAGCCACTGTAACGCCGAGCTATAGAGAGATAAAAGAAACGCGTCTGACAATGGGAAGATGTGGAAGAAATTTCGAAGTAAAGACGTTAATATAGAAATCATACATACACAACAGGAGATGCTGACAGCTAGAAGAGAAGGGAAATTTCCATGACAATACGTTAGATATTCAAAACTGTTCATGCAATGCAGGGGGTAAATGAAGGGGAAAGAAGCTTATCTGACAGTGAAAAGAAGTCGAAAAATTTCGAAAAAGGGAATTTTAATGACATAATTATAGTAATCACTCACATCGTACGCCCACCCACACACACAAAACTGCTAGCGTCATGAAGGAAAGAGGAATTTAACGTGAAAGTTAAGTTGTACATTCGGTAAAAGCCCGTGCAATGCCGGGCTAAGCAGAGGGGAAAGAAACAAAAAAAAGTCGAAGTAATTTCGAAAAAAAAATAATGGAAGTGCTGATTTTGTGAAGGAAAGGGAAAATTTATAAAAATAGAGAAAGCTCGTGCAACGCCGGGCCATGCAGCTAGTCCACACTATTAAAATTTGTAGGTAAACAAACGTATGTAATTCTATCTTCTCACGAACCGCACGACGCAGAAATTCGCCAAAGGTACCAAAAGTTTGGGAATGATCCGAGGAATCGGTTTTACCATTTATATTCTGATATTCTAATTAGTTAAAAAGATATTAATTAAACACCTTAAAACGCATGATTATTACCATTTTTTCTGGCAAGGCGGCGAAGTTCCAAATCTTGAACCTGTTGTTTTTTCGGGCGTATTTAAAATGCGATCTAATTTTTTCATGAGACTCATTCAAAAAATAAATACAGAATTGGAAAAATCATTTATTTCGTTACGATACGATATAATTTAAATTACAAAAAAAATCATATTTTCTATTTTTGATATTATCTTATTTTTGACGATTTTTTAAAAAATGAATCAAAATCGATACGTTTTTATGAGTATGATTCCTAAATTGATTCGCTTTTGCATTTGTTTTCGTGGTAACGAAAAATTTTTTACACTAAAAAAGTTCATGCTTTTCTCTTTTAGAATCAGTTATTGAAATACTTAATAACTTCTTTATTTATAAAAATAATCTCACGAAACTATTTTTCCGTGTGTAGAACAATATTATATTTAATTTGTACGAAGATTGATAAAATATCTTAAAAATTACGATTTTTTTAAAAAAATTGTGTTTTTCGTTTTTTTCCTTTTTGCGAGAAATATGTAAGCATTATTTTTTTAAAGTTTTTTGTTTAAAAATTACCGTTGTTTGCAATCGATATATGAAGTTTGAAGGCATTACCTTAAAAATGAAACACGGGAAAATTTTTTTAGCTTTAACAAATAACGCAATGTGAAATTGAGCATCTCTCACTATTATCTTAAAGGTCTTTTCCCTGTATTTGCAAAGACGAGTAGCTTAGTCGTTTAACGTACTACTTTCTAAATGTTAGTTTCCAGGTTCAAAGCTGGAGCTGATTGCGAGAAATATTTTAGCATTTTTTTGTTTAAAAATTACTGTTGTTCGCAATCGATGTGTTAAGTTTGAAGACATTAACTTTTAGCCCGTTACGTTTGATGAAAGGTTACACTAGAAAGCACCTATAAATATATAATTGAATATCAAAAACTTCTTTTCTTTACGATTTTTTAAAAAAGACTAAAAATTTAAATACTTAATATCTTCTTTATTTATAAAAATAATCTCACTAAACTTTTTTCCGTGTGTAGAAGGATATTATCCGTAATCTGTACAAAAATTGAAAAAATTACGTTTTTTTTTAAAAAAAAAATATATGTTTTTCGTTTTTTTCCCTTTTTGCGAGAAATATGTAAGCATTATTTTTTTGAAGTTTTTTGTTTCCCGAGCAACGCCGGGCAAAGTGGAGGAGCTAGGGGGTGTTGATGGGAGTCATTTTGAAAAAGAGTATTAGAAGTACTGACTTTGTGAAGGAAAGGGAAAATTTATAAATGTAGAGAAAGCCCGTGCATACATCGCCGGGCCATGCAGCTAGTTTCCAATTAAAGGCAATGCAAAATAAAATCCGTTCAGTATAATATGCCAAATAATGTATTTTCCATATAAGCATCTGAAAAATGTCTATGTGTAAAGTTTCAGTTTGATTAAGATATAAATTTTGTGATGCTATGAATGGAAAATGTACCGTTCCTTTATGAAAAAGTGAAAATAAATTTGTATAAATTTTTTTTTAAATTCATGTTGTAACTTTCTTGTTGGCTTTTTAAGACATAGAAAAACAACCCTCAAGCATACTCTTACATATAAATGAGGGACATTTTGTATTAAACTTTTTTTTATGAACAAACGATGTCTATTAAGGAGTACTAATAAAAGTGTACTTTATATCTGATTCAATGAACATGTAAAATTATATCCAGTAAATTAACACTGAAGATAAACACTTTTGGAAAATAATCTGACATTATGTGATACTAAGAAATTATATTCTGAGGTCAAGCTTTGAAAGTAATGTATTTAATGGAAACAAAAGAAAATAACAGCATTATAAGACATATTCGCTTAAAAAGTTATACGCAGTTAGAATTTTCAAAAGTGGATTTTTTTTGCATTTTTCAAATTTACATATATTTAAGTATATTCTCTGAAAATTTGAAGTCAATCCGATAAATATTTTTGGAGATATACCTGAATTTGTGTAAGGCCACGGTAGAGTGTTAGTAAGGAATTAGAGTAAGAACCGAATTTGCCACTGCACGCGCTACCTGAAGCTCCTTTTCCAATTGTGTTTTCACGTAGAAGACGAGTATAATAGGTCCACTAAGTACTTCAAGGCCACATTCAGTTACTATAACCTAAAATGAAAGTATTTCGTCAGTCGAAAGAGTTCTGCCTCGTTGTTAAGTCGTACGTTCAGCTCAAAGTTGTTTTTCGTGATCGTATACTGGAGTAAACTTTATTTAAAAGTTATAAACATGCACCGTAAATGTTCAGTGGAAGCAAGCACCGAATATTGTAGCAAGCGCTAGCAACAGACACATTATCTTCATACACCCATGATTATCCAAATTTACCAGCTGATGTTGCTGAAGTTAAATATCCAATTTATGAAGACCTTAGCAACATAAAATTATTGGAAAGGTGTGTTGGTGGATTTACACAAAACAATAATGAGAGTTATAATCAGTTAATATGGAAAATAACTCAAAAAAATTGTTCCATGTGGCTCTAAAATTGTTGAAATAGCGGCTTACATTGCAGCTGGAAGCTTTAATAAAAGTATAAAATCATTATTGTACTTTATGAGTGCATTAGGACTTTCATTAGGCACCGCAGCTCATGCTTATATAGCAGAGCTTCTCATACTTTCAATACTGGCGAGCCACATTTCAATCATAATTTTTATCGCGCCCCCTTATACATTAATAATGTATTGAATGCAATAATAATGCACTTTGACGCTAAAGATACAAAATGATCTTAATTTTAAACCGTACAAATTAATACGATGAGTACATTAAATTTTATATATGTAACTTTTAAGTAATATATATGTTATTTTTCTTTCTCGAATTTTTAAATTGGAACAGATTGCAAAATGCGGTGGCTGCTTTCAAGACAAAATATAGATATCAGCCAAATATAGAAAAAGTACTCAGATTGTCAATTTCTAATCATAAACCTTCCTTTGGAAAAACTTTCCTTTACAAGACAAGCCCATGGAAGTCGCTAATACTTATTAAACTTGCTCTTAATTTAGCATTAATAAATTAGTTATAAAATACCTTGAGCAGCACTGATATATCAAAATTATACTGTATGAAGTAACCGCTCTTCGAACGAGTTCATTTTTTAAAAAAACTGAAACATTCTTGATAAATAGCTGAATTGTCAGGAGAGTAAACCCAAACGCGCGACAATGTTTGCGAAAATGTAAAATGATATTTTAAAATGAATGCTCATATTGTAATTAGTTTTAGGCAAACTGTAATTTAAGCCTCACAGAATTAGCATTTAGAATCAATGTTAAACAACAAAAAATAATATAAAATTCCAATGAAGAATAATAGTGTTATTTTTAATACTTAAAGCGAGAAGACTTCAAAATGTTTTATCCCGGGGAAAGACACATAATGATCAAGCAGGAGTGACTGAGTCACCCTAATCCTTTTTTTATATAATTATTTTATGGTACACGAAACAAATCGTGATTCCAGTGAATAATGTAATCAAGAGAAAGTAAACTTACCTACTTTCAAGAACTTTTCAATTTTTCTTTGGTAACAAATAAACAGGTTTGTCAGAATTAACGATTTCGTGAACTGTGTGTCCCGCGTGACCACTTCCGGGTAAAAGTCTATTCAATATGATAATATGTATGTTACTGTTAAAAACATTGTGTAAAATATTTTTCATTATGCTTAATATCAGTGATTCCCAAAGTGGTCTATATAGACTCCTAGGGGTCTATGACGACTTGCAAGGGGTCCACGACAGCAAGAAAATAATTAAGGCAGTTCTTCTCAAACTTTCAATACTGGCGCCCCCCTTTTCAATCACTATTTTTATCGCGCCCCCCTTATACAATAATGCACTTTGACAATAAAGCTACAATACGAGATCTTAATTATAAACCATACAAATTAACATAAGTATTAAATTTTGAATACTACTCTTTTAAGCAAAAAAAAATAAATTAATTAAGTAATAGGATATTTATTATGTTATTTTTTCTTTCTCTAATTTTTAAATTGAACATATTGTAAAATGCGGTGACTGCTTAGAAGACAAAATATGGATATCTGCTAAATATAGAAAAATAACTCAGAGGGTCAATTTCTAATCATAAGCATTTCTTATAAAAACTTTGCTTTGCAGAACAAGCCCATGGAAGTCGTTAATACTTATAAACTTGTTCTTAATTTAGTATTAATTAATTAGTTATAAAATACTCTGTGCAGCACTGATACATTAAAAGTATACTGGCCGAAGTACTCGCTCTTTGCCGAAGTTCCTTTATAAGAAAATAAAACAATCTTGATATAATAGCTGTATTGTAAGGAGAGTAAAGCCAAGTGCGCGACAATGTTTACAAAAATGTAAAATGTTTTTTTTAAAAATGATTGCTCAAATTATAATTAGTTTTAAGTGAATTTTAATTTTAAGCCTCACAGAATTAGCATTTTTATTTGATGTTAAATAATGAACAATAATATAAAATTCCGTTGAAGAATAATTGTATTATTTTTAGTATTTAAAGCAAAAAGACTTCAACATGTTTTAACCTGAGAGCGGGCGTGCACTCGATACGGTCGAGTGGGATTATTGAGTCACCCCAATCTTTTTTTCTTATAATTATTTTATTGTACACGATACAAATCGTTATAATCCAGTGAATAATTTAATTAAGAGAAAGTTTACTTATCTACTCTCAAGGACTTTTCAATTTTTCTTTCGTAACAAATAAACAGTTTAGCCAGAATTAACAATTTCGTGATCTGTGTGTCCCGCGCGACCACTTCCGGGTAAAAAGTGTATTCATTATGATAATATGTATGTTACTGCTAAAAGTAAAGGTTATGCTTTATATGTTTGAAAATACTCATCTTGATCTAAGTCTTCGCACAGTAATCCATCGAAGTGTGTGTGTGTGCTCTCCGTGGTTTTCCAAATATCATAAAACTGTTTTGCATGGAAAAAAGCGCAAGAGAGAAATACATTACTTCCAACTTCCTTAAATGAGAAATAAACACATAAGAGGGGTCATAACTAACTGTACCAATAACTTAGAAGGTCAAACAAATTACAGCTATAATATGTGCAGTATTTCAAAAATAATGACAGTGATGAATTTTTTCTGTTCCTAAATTTTTTCCATTCTGGATCTGGGATCTGTTTTTTCTCTGAAAGAGTAGAATGTTAGTTTTAAAAAAGAAAACATGATAAAAACTCTCTCATCATGGGGTTACAGCAAATTAAATAAAATATTTTTTATTTGGTTATAGGAACAAAGATAGCTAATTAAGTATTGAAGAAGTTTTTTTTTTTTGATGACTTAATATCGCGCATATAACTTATATCAGAGTAAAAGTGCATTTTTTATTATGTCAGAAACTATTTTGTTTTAATTCATTCCAGTAAACTATTTTTTAAAACTACTATTTTCGATATGCTCGCGCCCCCCTCGTTAGGTTATCGCGCCCCCCAGGAGGGCGCGCCCCACAGTTTGAGAAACACTGAATTAAGGGGCACCTGAGGTGTAAATGGGGGTTCTCACTAAACCAGATCGTGATTTTAATTTTAAAAGAAAAATTAATCAAATGGAAGCCTGATTTTACCTTTTAACACGTTTATTCACTATATTTAATGAGGATAATTTGTAGTTATGAGACAGCATAAATTTTATTAAAAGAAGGACCATCCTTTTAGCATTTATTGCCAGAATTAAGCTAAAGGAGTATAACATTGGAAGTAAAGAATTTTCCTATTCCCTTTATTCAGATTTTAAAACTAGGTTTGAGAATGCATTTACTTGGTCATTACTACTGAAGGCAATGAATTCCTATGGTCACATTGAAAAAAAAATGTTATATTACAAGAGGAACTGATTAGAATAGGAAGCAATGAAGTAAAGTTTAGAAACGGATGTCAGCAATTATGGCTTTAAAGAGACATACTTGTTATTTATCTCGAATTATGGAGTACTGAAGAAAGCTTTTAATTGCTTTTCTTAGTGAGGAGTTTCAGCATGGTTGTCAACTGGACACTACTAATCTAAGAAATTTAGGATTAAACCTGAAAAAATTGATTACAAATGTTGAAAATTATATATTGAAAAACCAGATTCATCCATATCATTATAAATATTTGTTTTTTAATCAGTTATTTTATGTATCACTTAAATTTTAAATTAATTAGAGAGCAGTATAGGTTTCTTAAGTTAGAAATTTCTATTATTTAATGTAAATAGCTCTGTACCAGTTGTCATAAACACATTTATGTTAATAAATTTGCAAAAATTCCATATTACGTAAGCAGGGGTCTACCACAAACCGAAAAAACATGGCAAGGGGTCTACAAGACAAAAAAGTTTTAGAACATCTGCTTTATATGTTTGAGAATACTCATAAAAATGTCTTGACCAAGTAATCCTTCAAAGTGTGCTCTCCGTGGTTTTCCAAATATTATAAAACTCTATTGTATGGAAAAAAGCGCAATAGAGAAATACATTACTTACAACTTCCCAAATGAGAAACAAACACATAAGAGATAGGTCATAACTATCTGTACCAATAACTTAGAAGGTCAAACAGATTATCAGTAAAAACAGATTACAGCTATAATGTGCAGTATTTCAAAAATAATCACAGTGACGAATTTTTTATGTTTCTAAATTTTTTTGATTCTGGGTCTGAGATTTGTTTTTTTCTCTGAAAGTGTAGTATTTTAGGATTAAAAGAACGTAGTAAACAAATTTCTCATCATGGGAATACATCAAATGAGATAAAAGTTTTTTTTTTGGTTTTGGATAAAAGATAGCTAATTACTTATTGAAGTTTTTATTTTTGATGACTTATATCGCGCCTATAAATTATATCAGAGTAAAAGTGCATTTTTTATTATGTCTGAAAGTATTTTTTTAAAATTCATTCCAGTAAATGAATTAATTCTTAAATCTTTTATTTTTTCGATATGCTCGCGCTCCCCTCGTAAGGGTATCGCACCCCCATGGGGGCATGCCCCATAGTTTGAGAAACACTGTTATATCGACAAAGAGGACACAGGGCGTGTGATGATCCCTGACGTGAGAGCGCATGGGTGCACGTGAGAAGGAAGAATGGCTCGACAGCAACAACATCTGGACTTATTAGAAGCTACCGATATTGCAGAAGGTCCCTCTTATAGTCCTCGAATAGATGATACCATGCAAGGCGAAGAAAAAAAAATAACTATGTGTAAACTACTTCTGAAACTTTAAACACGTTTTTCTCAAAACGGTACTTTCAAAGTCGGTGATCCCGATTTCTCAGAAGTGGCTCAACCGATCGGTCTCAAACTTTACACAATCTTTTTAAATATATTCTTCAATTATTGAACGAGGAATTAAGATTTAAAAAAAAGTATTACTATCTTTTTTTAACACTTGGGAGCGGAAATTTCAGTCAAAAACGGAATCTTTTCCCCATTTTGTTAACGCCAGATGCCATTTTGTTGAAAATCAAATTTTTTATTATTCCTTCAATCAATTCCTGCATTAATCTATCCTTTAAAATAATCCATCATATTTTTTGATTTCAGATAACCCAAACCGCCAAAATGGTGATCACTGCCAAGCGCCTTTTTTGGGGGGTTGATCGGGACATTATCTACAGGAGCGTTGCACATCAATATTTGTACATGATCGACGCACTATTGTCTTCTTAAAAGTAGGTTCTATTTGAATTACCATCACTTGTAATTGATAAATAAAAACTGTTTCTATAAAAAAGTTCATAAAAGACATCTTTTTTGAGCCTCGCAGTTGCGTATAACCCTTTAAGGGATACTGTATATGTTCTCTAACTTCACTAAACATGGTTGATTTTTTTTCATTTTTAAATTCCTAAAATGAAAAACCAAGGGAACGATGACACTATCTCTCTCTGTTGTCTTTTATTTTCTCAAATGAATGTGGTTTCCTGTTTTATATATTTTACATAAAAATGAGATCCCTGAATAATACTTAAATTTGTACTTAATTCATCTTAAAAACTAATATTTATCCAAACTAGTTTGATATTTTTTTTATATTGGTAATTATTTCGAACAATATTAATGGGCAAAAAATAATTTATTGATCTTATTCGAAAAAATAACACCAAGTCTAATTTAATTTGGAATTGCGTTGTGCACTAAAATCAAATGATATAAAATATAAATGATATATATATATATATATATATATATATATATATAGTGCCAAATATTAAACAAAGATTATTGTTCGAAAACTTTTTCATAGATTCATTCAGATCATATTATCCTTACGGTTTGAATGTTATATGGAAAGGTGAAAGTGTCTTATTAGCTTTTAAACAAAAATCCGAGGATTCATTATATATTCCGAATTTTGATAAATTTATTGATAATAGTAATAATATTCGTTTACCGAGAATTTCAAAAGCTAAACGCAGAAAAAGAGTTACTAGAGACATGTCAACCCTCAAGAATTCTATGTTAGAATTAGCTGTTAAATTTGATGATAACTACAAAACAGGCTTAATTAAATCGTTTATGTTTGGCATGAATAAAACTGAAATTAAAATTATGACAGATATTTTAAGCAGATATAAATTTCGAGATTCTCATGGTATACATATGATTCGAAACCTTAATAACTATTTAGTACAAAAAATGAATATTAAATTAGATGCAAGTGAAAATTACTCTACAGAATATTGTACATTATTATATATTTATGAATAAATTCTTTAACAAAATTAATTTTTCAAGTATATTTCAAAAATATCAATCCTTTTTTCCTATTAAAAATATTATTATTAAAAAGGCTTTCAAATACAACAAGAAACTTGGTAGATTTATATTTAATTATAATCAAATCTCGGAGCTCCTAAGTTCAAAATCATGCAAATGCAATCTATATCGAGCTATATTGATGATTATCATCAGCACGTTGTCACAGGAGACCTTAGCATCGTGAAAGATGATTTGTTAAGAAATTTTATGGAAAAAGGTATCGGTTTTAGACTGATGATCACAAAAAATAAATCTATTGTTATGAAACAAATCATAAAAGATTTAGATAAATTCTACCTTAAAATGGCAATTAAATACGGAATGCCGATTGAAGCATTCAATCAATTTAGATCTTATGTAGCAACAGAAATTCGGGAATTAGATTTCACTGTTGAAAATGAAATTATGTATAAAGATCTTAAATCATCAATAGAAAATATCCAAAATGACTTCGTGATTACATATGTTGATGAGGTCTCTGCTAATTATGCCATAATTTGTAAATACTTTTACAGTAAATTATTATGTAACCACATTTTAAATAATAATTCCTTTCAAAAATCAATTCACATTGATAGAGAAGATGATAATCGTCTTTTAGCTTTGAACAAAAGACTGAATATTCATCTAAATAATATTAAATATCCAAAAGTATTTTTTTAACACCAAAATTTCATAAAAGCCCTATAAAATTCCGTAGTATCACTAATGGATACAATACATATATCACGAGGTCTGGGAAGATCTTACAATCTCTTCTTCAAAATCTAATTGATAATTTACAAAACACGGCAATAATTAAAATTAGCTTAGAGATTGCTAGAGTTACTAAGGATGGTTCTACAGTTCATTTATGATAAATATGAATTATATACTTCAATGAAAAAAGATAAATTTGATATTCTTGTTAACCTCGTATTAAAAGAAAATTTCATTGCATTTGATCAGAATCTTTATAAACAGATCAAAGGATTACCATTGCATACCATTGCACACGAGTTATCACAAAACATCATCTAAGATTATTGTGATGGTTTACTGATACTACAGCAAGGTAGGATTGACTATTTAATATTAGGATCTATAATAGTATCAGAATCGTGTTTAGGCGAGTCAGTTATTGATAGTGGTTCTAGTTAGGTCAATTCGGTAATATATATATTGTGTGTTTTGCCACCGTAGATTCTCTCACATATATTATTATAATTTAATTTGTTAGCGGATTAAGTTAAACATTTTAATAAAGTTATATTAAGATAATGTATGCGTCTAGTTCTTCCGTTAATCCTACACCTCTAGCTCATGCTGATACCCAAAGAGATGTTCACCCCAGGGGGGGTGATCACAACTTTATGATACTGAAAACGCAAATTAAAAATGAAAGATATTGTATTTAATATATTTTATAACTAGAATATTAAAAACAGTAGTTATTAAGACTACAAAACCCAACAAAAAATTAAGATTACAAAAGCGAATTTTAAAATTAGAAATGTTTGAAGTGAGCTAAACTAAAAGTTGCTTCCATTGATTTCTTGTATTGTCTATGACATAGTGAAAAAAACATAAGATATTTTATTCTATTAAGATATCTAGATTCTTATACTTGAAATAAACCTTTTTTAAGATTAATGAAAAGAATCATTTGAAATTTATTTAGTCAAGTTGACTTGCTAAGTAATTTGCAATAATAATAATGTACTTTCCGAAATTTATTCCGTCTGAAAGTTTCCTGAAGAACAACACAAGAGACGAAATATCTTCCTACCTATTTTTCACGTATTTATATATAGAATTGCTTAGAGTGCCCCGGTGATAACTTTATGCAGTAGGAAAATGACATAAAATCATTAAATGAAGCTGTGTTTTTAAAATGCAAAATATTATATATCAGTTATCCTCAATTGTGAATAAATGTTTAGTTCTCTGAAAACATTTCAAAGAGTTTTAGAGAGAAGTATAGCAACAGTTTTTGAAGTGAGATTGGAGAAAAAACTGATAAAGTGACAAAAGGAGCTATGGCATATACGTTTAAATCTCCAGAGAGTTAACAATTCAAGTGATTTCAAAACTCTTTCCAGTTCTGAAATCTCTTGAATTGTTGAAATAACTTCAGAAAAGGCCACAAAATAATAATAGCGTCTTCTCAAGATCTATATCTAATCGTTACTGTAATGTTGAAACTACTTTCATGATAGTGTGGTGACAGTTAAGTAATTGAATTCAGTATTGCAGTTTTCTAGGGATACAAATTTATTAATGAATATTGTGATCGAAAGATTTTTTTAAAACACATTTCTAAAAAAAACACTATATGTAAGAATAGTGACAAACCAATTTAAGAAAGAAAATTCAAAATATCTTTCCTTTTGTGGTAAGTAAGTTATGTTCTATTCTGCCATATGGCATTAATTGTTTTCATTATTTTTGTTAAAAAGTGCACTTTTGGATGCAGTAGCAATATTTTTGTGCTTCCTACCCACCTGACTATTCATTCGGCCCTTCCCTCATTCACCCCCTTTTTTTAAAGTAAAAATTCATATTTACCTTTTAAATTAACGAGTGTCGTTGAATATTTACCAAAATTATCAGCCATTTAACTACATGAAAAAGAAAAATTCAGACTAATAATACCAGACATTTTAGGTCTCTAATGTAAAATAATAGCTTTGGAATCATATGTAATGAGTTTTCAATTAAATTTCCCTTAATAGCTAACGCTCTTTATTGGATAATATATAAAAAACCATTAAATCATGAAACTTGCAATAAAAATTTATAATTGCAGTTTTAAGAGCAGACTGATTAAAAAAAAGCAGCCCTGTTCGAGCAATTCTTATTCCAACTCATTTATAGATCTCGAATGGAAGCTAAGTGGAGAATTAGATTCAAAGATGCTCCATTGGATTAAATTTAAAGATTTCACATTTCAATCTCTTCCAATCGAAATTTTAAAGGTATTCAAAAGCAGGAATAGCTACGTGAGCTCGAAATTTTCGAGTAATTAAGATTAATCTATCCCCTATAACACCACAATATTTTTGCACATTTGGAGCAAAGATTTCATCCCGATATATGACAGGGATCAGTTTTTTTCTATCAGCCATAAGTGTGACTTTCCAGTAAGATTCCAGCCTAAATGACAATCCCACCTTCTATATAAATATGTCTTTGAACAATGTTGTAATTTTAGTATCAGGTTGCGTTGTTCTTTTAAAAATCAGGTCATAACCTGAATCTTCTTCCAAAGTAAACCAGAACTCGTGGGTGAACAATACAAAATCTCATAAATATAGATTTCCCGATAATGTACTTTTATTTGCAATGTAAACGAGCACTTTTATCTTGATATTTGAGATGAACATTTAAATGTAAATGAATGACGTTTTGCATCGTATCATTGAAACTGAAGTTATTCATGCAGCATAGCAGCGGAAATTGCCATCCATGTTAAGGCATATTGGTGTAAAATGAGATTATACGCAATAATTCTCCTCTTTCATCGGTTTTTAAGAATACCCAACAATCTTGCGTAATATTTGTAACTCGTGTTTAGGTAGAATAGGTTATATTGACACTGAATTTTCAGATTCAAATTGTTCCCAGGATCTTTTAAACATATTGTGTGAACAACACCTTTTAGACTTAACCAAAAATGTCTTAGAATCAACGAGCAGTCCATACAAATTGAAAAAAAAGTATTTTTTATGCCCCTTAGCTGCTGATTGAAAGTTAGCTCCCCAGTGTCACCGGTTTTTCACATAGCCACGCGTATGTGTTGTATGAGGGAGACGTAAATCCGCAAACCTTCTCTGAAATACGGAAATCCTTCGCAAAAATTGTCAAGGCCATTTTGTTGCGTTCCAAAACCTTCGGAATAATTTTACTGATAACAGCTGATAGAAAATTCGTATATTTTGGAAAGACGGATTTATGCGCAAAGGGCAGTTAACGCACCGGCTAAGCGGGGCTGAAATATAGCAGCAGATATGTGGTCAACATGTTTTTTATATTGTTTATATTTAAGAATTGAGGTCAGAATAGATTTCAATTCATTTCATAAAGTTTTCTTTAAGGTATCCGAATACGTTCGGAACTGTGACTATACAAAAGCGTATAAATGGATAATATTTATGATATTTAGTATCACTTAGATTAGAAAATGTACATAAAATTATTTAAGTACAATATTTTGGCAAAAAATGAATATAGAATGACCCATTTTCAAAATATTCTTCTTTCGTGAAAAATGCTTCCATTATAATATTTTGCCTGTATATAGCTCAGACCTCTGTACAGAGGCTCAACTAGAATTTTTGAAATATATAACTTAGAAGTGGGTTTATCCATATTTTACGACAACAGAAGGGATCAATTTTAAGAAAAAAACGCTGATAATTATTTCAAATGATTGTAACTCTGAAAATAATGTGAATTTTTCAAAAAACATAATTGAGCTTTTGCACAGAGGTCTGAGCTATATACAGGCAAAATATTATTATAATAGAGGCATTTTTCACGAAAAGTGAACATTTTGAAGAAAAGGTTATTCTAAGTTAATTTTTTGCCAAAATATTGTATTTAAATATGCTTTTTTGTCAAAATGTCCTTAGAACAGTTTTATGCATGTATTCTAATCTAATTGACACTAAATATCAAGAAAATTATTCATTTAATGGCTTTTTTAAAATGACGGTTCTGAACGTAGTCGGATACCTTAAAGGTTATTTGAATACTATTCCCCTAAGCTATTTAGTAAAATTTTGACATTTTTTAAAGTTTTTTTTATACTAGTTAATATTGTAAGTTTCCCATTGGAAACTCTCTCAAGTTGTTTAATAATACTAAATGTAAACTAACACTAACATCATGATAAACTGTTTGTTCAAACTTCATGTAGAGAGTTACATATATAATCCCTTACACTTCACTATATTTAAATATTACCGGTATCCGTATTTCTTACAGTCTGTAAAATATAAGAATTCCGGTATCGTATTCCAAAACCACTAGCCACAACTTGAAGGAAAATCAATAAACAGAATTTTCAATCAGGTAAGAGGAGTCACGAGTGTACAGCTTATAACCAATTATTGGAGACTAATTAATAAAAGATGAGGTAACTGAAAATAAAACAAACCGATAATTCGCTTCAGTTTTAATGAAAATTATCGGGAATATATTGACTGAGAAAGGGTTCAATAAAATACTGTGTTAGATAAGTAATTTCGTTGTTACCTTGCATAATATATAATCGAAGTTACTAAGTGAAGAGCAATTGCACTGGTGTTTAAAAGTTAAGCCTAATTGACGTTTATATGAAATCTATCAGAATGGTGGGAAACCTGTTATGATAGTATAATACAGTTATACCATTAGTAAACAATCCAAAAAAGGATACTCATTTCTTTTATCTTAAGAAAAAATAGTTTAAAAGTAAACAGGGCAAACTAAGAGTTTATACTTTAGTGAAAAAATGTGATGTAAAAAAAGGGGGGTTTGACAAATTAATTAGATATGTCATTATCTCTAGTAGATTTGAATGTTTTACAACAGGGATGTTAAAACTGGCGGCTTGCGAGCCACATGCGGCCCTCAACAAACATTTTTTTGCGGCCCAGCCAGTAAATTGGCCCACAGTAATATGTAATTAATTACAAAAATGTCTCCTGAAGTAGGAAATATATTAGGAGAGAAGAGAGATGTCAAGTGTCTCGGAAAAAAATTAAATTGTTCTGTGTTTTTTTTATATATGTTTATTATAAAGTATTATTCAAAATAAACCAACGTTTGTATAAATATTAGTTTTTTTTGCGGCCCACCTTAATTTAAACTTTGTTTTTTTTTGGCCCAAGTTCACCATTGAGCTTGACACTCTTGTAGTACAACGATTACCCATATGTAGAACGAGAATGTGGATGAGTTTTTGCCTGAAATATTTCCGAGTATTACGGATAAATCCTTTCGGTTCTGGAACGAATTTTGGTGGATGTCTAAGAACTGGAATTTATCTCACGTTCTCACCAATACTAAGATCAGGAGAAAGAGCGAATTTTTGCTAGCACCAAATATTTTTCCTTTCAAGAAAGTCTTTGACCATGATTGCAATGTAAATAGGCACGTTATCACTCACGAATATGAATCCATATCTGACATCATCTTGAAACAAGACAACAAAAGGCTCAACATGGAGCATGTGAAAGATCCCTTGAGTACGAATTTGACTTAGGGTTAATTTCGAAAAAAATGAGTTTCGGGAATCCTGCCAGAGACTGAATTGATTAAATTAAACCATCAAAATATTGCTAGCGGAATTCACCATTAGATGGAGCCACCAATAATATGACTCTCACACTTAAGCACTTGTCTTGTTAGCAAAGTCTTAGCTGCTAAAATGCAGTAAATTTGAAAGAAAGATGTTTATTATATGGGAGGGGCTAAATGTCACAATAGCTTAGGATGCATTGAACGCGACGTACTTTTTGCTTCTTTCCAAACAAATTACACAATATCATGAAAATAAAGATGAATGAGTTACTTGAATAAAATCGAAGACGAATATTCTTGAACTATGTTATTTGGATCTGTATGTAACTTATGAACTGTGGATTATAGTCTTGTAGGTGAAGTGAGTAAGTAAAAACTTATTGAATGCCATGTTAAAGTGTTTGGCACAAGCTTTTTAATGAGGAGAATATTGCCAAGTCAAAAAGTCTCTTATGATTACGACGACGCAAGTTCAGGGAGTTTTGAACATTCTAGTCTCTTTGACTCTGTTTAATTGCAGGGTCGCTATTAAGCAGCACTATTCTTTGACATACCGTCTTTGTCAATTCACTGGGTTTCAAAATAACCGACTCCTTCATTAATAATGTTTTATGCAACTATGATTTGACATTTAAGGATTATTGTAGACCTATATTGCCCATATCCAACCTTAAGCATACCTCTTCTTACAATAGTAAATCTCAGCTTTGTCAGTAATTGCAGTGACTTTTAAGGGTCACATTAGAAGCATCATTAATAAAATCAAATTTGAAATCCGCCATCTTTAGTTCCATAGTCTGTTATATCGGATCTCAAATGTTGGGGTATTATTTGAGAGGTAGTAAAAGAGTGTTTTGCGCATTATTTTTAATTTCTATCTATTTCTTTAAGTTTTATTTTTATTTTAATGGTATAATAATGAAAAATATTTCTTTTATTGCATGTGAAAGAAATCAAATATTGCGCAGGGTGAATAATTGCTTACATACTATGTGTGAACCTGAGAATAATACATTTAATCTCCATAAAACTTACCTAAGTTGTCCCTTGAAAACGAACGAGAAAATAGACTTTTCTGCATTTTTGGAGAGTTAATTTTATTTTCAAAATCAAATTATTACATGTAATACTGTATGTTTTTTATATATATTCTTATTCACTAAAATTTTAATTTTTATTATTATTCTTTTTAAATTTACTTACTGGTAAAAAAATGGATTACTTTTTAAAATAATATTAATGCTATCTCTTTGTATTCTAGAAAAAACACATCAACACAAAATCGAAAGTTACTAAAAAATCAAGCTTATTTTATTTATCAGCCATAATAGTATGTATTATATAGTTAAGGCTAAGTGAAATTTAACACAATTCAAAATGATTTACCTAACGTTTTAACCAACAGTTGAAGAGAGTAAGAGAATTTATAAGGCATTGAAAATCATATTAATTTTTTCCAAAAAAATGAGGAATAAATAGCCAGTTAATAACACGGAAATAAAAATCAGTACGTTAGAATATTCAAACTTGCGCTCCGCCTTCTTTTTCCCAAAATGTTTCTATTCTTGATGAATTACTTTATTCATATCCAATAAAAAATTACCCATCAACATTCACTTTCTGAATGATGATCACCTGTACAATGCCGATATTAATATATTTTTTTATGTCTGTAATTTGATAAAATGATGCTTTTCCAAATTAACCCCTTAACTTCCGATTAAAAAATACTTCGCTTACCAATGCCACTGTTCTTCGCATAGGCAAACGTATGTGATGTATTGTGGGAAGGGTAATTAAGCAAATTTTTCTCTGAAATAAGTATATAGTTCTTTAACACTGTCAAGGTAATTTTATTACCTTCCAAACCCTTCGGAATAGGCAAGAAGTAAAGCAAAGAATCATATTTGGGGAAGAAGTAAAGGGTGTTTTTTTAGAGGTATAAAACTTTAAATTGCAATAAAACAACGATGTATTATTCGATTGACATGAATTTTTTTATTCGAAAGATAATCTTGTGGCATTACATTTTAAATATGGTTTCTGGCATACGACTGCCACGGCTGGCTCGGATGTAGACCAATCTGGACGTCCAATTTTCAATGACTTTTTCCAACATTTGTGGCCGTATATCGGCAATAACACGGCGAATGTCTTTCAAATGGTCAAGCATTTGTGACTTATCCGCATAGACCAATGACTTTACATAGCCCCACAGAAAATAGTCTAGCGGTGTTAAATCACAAGATCTTGGAGGCCAATTCACAGGTCCAAAACGTGAAATTAGGCGGTCACCAAACGTGTCTTTCAATAAATCGATTGTGGCACGAGCTGTGTGACATGTTGCGCCGTCTTGTTGGAACCACAGCTCCTGGACATCATGATTGTTCAATTCAGGAATGAAAAAGTTAGTAATCATGGCTCTATACCGATCACTATTGACTGTAACGTTGTGGCCTTCATCGTTTTTGAAGAAGGATTCCGCCAGCCCATAAAGCGCACCAAACAGTCAGTTTTTCTGGATGTAACGGTGTTTCGACATACACTTGTGGATTAGCTTCACTCCAAATGCGGCAGTTTTGTTTGTTGACGTAGCCATTCAACGAGAAGAGCGCTTCATCGCTAAACAAAATTCGCTTATGAAAATTGGGAACAACGGCAATCTCGTTTTGGGCCCATTCGACGAATCTACGCATTGCTTGATGATCGTTTTGATGAATTGCCAAACCAAACTGAGAAAAGATCACTTGACAGCTGTTAAATCGGTCGCCATCTTGGAAAGTAATGCCAACTTAAACTTCTATATCTGGAAAAAAAACACTTTACCTAAAATCCGGCTTATAACGCACACAGCCGTATAAAGAGTGCACCTATACTTTCAAGAAGGAATTTTTCTTTTTTTAGATATATTCGCCATATAACTCACATCTAGGGTTTCTTCTCCCGGGACGACACTGGACAGAAATAATCTGAGGTAGCTAGGTTTGAGCATGGACTGTGGATTTCGACCTCTGATAAAATTTTGATTGGCAACACGATGCTATACTGTTTACCCCAAGTTCCTTGGAAGAAGAAATGTCCCCAAGCAGTGGGTAAGAGGTGAAGAGATGTAGAGTTGGGGGAAAAATGTTTACAGCTGGTGGTAGGAAAGATTCCTATTTGACCTAATATCTGTCTCTCTCAGTTCCTGTCTGTTGAACATCACTTCAAATGAATAAAATTATTTAGTTTTTACAAGAACATCATTTCTTAGGCTTTCTAGGTTGATAAAATTCTGATATGTTGATTTACACTGGTAGTGTAAGTACTTACACTTAAAGCAGTTAATTATTTATTTTGTTACTTAATTTTTTTTTGTAACTAAAAGATATTTGATTTTATTCTTTATGTTTTACACTTAATATACATTTAAGTTCATACATCTCAAAATTTAAATAAAATAAATATTTTAACCTTAAGAAGATTTATCTGAATTTTTCTAAAAAGTCTAATGATTTTTTAAAATACAGTAAAATCCGGTGTAAAACATATATCGTTGTATAACGTGAACAACGTTATCGTTATATAACTTGAACGTGTATTATACCTTCAAGCCACATGTTGTAACTTTTAGGCATATTTGCCGTATAACACGCACTCCTTCTTTTACGAAGAAGCCTATATATATATCCGAGGTATTATCCCATGCTTTTGAAAAAATAGTATACTTCTAGAACAACAACTCTTTAAGCTCATAAGGTAAGTAATTTCTTACAAATAAACAGTATTTTGATTTATGTAGATGCCTAATTTTCTCCTTATATCAGTGTTTCTCAAACTGTGGGGCGCGCCCCCTGAGGGGGCGTGATACCCCTGCGAGGGGGGCGCCAGCATATTGAAAATATAAAAGGCTTAAAAATAATTTTTTGGAATGAAGTAAAATAAAATGCTTTCTGACAAAGTAAAAAATACACATTTACACTGATATAATTTATATATATCATCTGGTTTTCCACTTTCAAACGCTCATTAGCTATCTTTGATCCTAAAACCAAATAAAAAAAGATATTTTGTTTGCTTTGCTGTAATCCCACGATGAGAGATTTTTTTATTACGTTTCTTTTAACCCTTAGAATATTACTTTTGATTATCATCTCTTTGACCTTCAAACTTACTGGCATGTTTAACTCCGTCTCCTTTTCTTTTAGGAAAGCTGTAAATAATATTTTTCTGTTGCTTTTTTCCCCATGTAAATGAGTTTTTTGATATATGGATAAGCATATTGAGCACTTTGAAGGATTATTTGACCAAGATGTATTTTATGAGTTGTATGAGATGTATTTTATGAGTTTTACACAATTATTATTTTTTAGAACTGGCATCGATGTTTTTGTATCGAATTCACTTTTTACATGGGAACGGTCGCATGAGGTGCTGAATCACTCCAAATACTGGTAACTGTTTATTCGTTAACATTGACCTTGGCAGTATTCTCCTATTAGACAGTCTTAATGGAAACTCAAATGAATTTGTCACATGTATGCCTCTTTTTTGAGAGTGGCAAAAGGTTTTTACAGTCAAAGTACTTGTTTTGATCGAGTTCCCTTCACGACCACTTTTGTACAAAAATATTTTCTATGAATATGCTATACTTTCCCCTATGATTAACTTTGTGGTTTTGATTGCTGTGTTGTACGACTTATTATGGTTTATAAATGTAAATGTGTATGAATATAAAAAAATGGGCATTTGTGATCTCTTTATTGAAGGAAGATGAAACTGATCAAGAAATTGAAGAACCTGATGAAATAATGCATATTAATCGTGATAGCGAAAGTAAATATGAGAAAAGCGATAGACATGAAACGTTTGAGTTGAATTGAAATTTTCAAATGCTGCCTAAAGAACTCTATCAAAAAAACTATGAAGCCATAAATGTAGCACTTCGCCTTGTCAAAAAGACGCAAAGAAGAAAAAGTTCAAAATGCTTATTAGTAAATCATCAAACGACAGCAAAACGTGAACCAAATATGACAGTTTTACTGGAAAATAACGTTTCTGTATTAGCGAAAAGTGTCTGTGATTTATGTCCTTTATTAAGGACACGCACATTTGGAACATTTTCTTTAGTTTTATTGGATTTTTTCTCAAATCATCTAAGAAAAATTAAAAAGTCCTTGAGAGTAGGTAAGTATATTTTCTCTTAATTATATCATTCACTGGAATTGTAAATTTTATCGTGTATAGTAAAAATAATTATAAAAAAAGTTAGAGTTTAAAAACAAACTAAAAAAAACAAGCTTTTATAGTGAATTGAACTAAAAAGTAAAACAAATATATATATATATATATATATATATATATATATATATATATATATATATATATATATATATATATATATATATATATATATATATACTTAAAAGTAACACATATACAAAATTTAATACTTATCTTGTTAATTTGTACGGTTTATAATTATGATCATATTGCAGCTTTAGCGCCAAAAAGTGTATTATTATCGCATTCAATACATTATTATTTTTAGGAAGGCGCGATAAAAATTATTTTTGATATTCGGGTCACCAGTAGTTAAAGTTTGAGAACCACTGCCTTACATCTCTTTTTTTAAGGCTATCATTTTCATACTCGGCGTATGAAACACACTAGTAAATTTCGGTCGTATTTTGGCGTTAAAAACCCGTGCGATACACCACATCATACGGTAAGTAAAATTTTCTAAAAAAGAAAATTTAAGGCTAAAATTAATCTCACGGCCTATTTAAAAAATTTATTTTATAATCAAAACTCAAGTTACTTTTATCTTGTACCAATGCCAGACTTTATGTTTGTTTCCAAAATCAAAGTTTTTTAATGAAAATTAGCAAATCACAAGGAAGAAACAGAGCAACATTTCGACGTTTAATTTTGAATTGTTCATAGAATTTTGCTTAATGTAAAAATTTATACAATATATGCAAGCATAAATTTGTATATTAATCATTGTCAGCCTTTTGAATCTGAATCTTGGATTAAATTATTAAGATATTCAACTTGTCTATAAATATTTGGTTGAATATGTAATATATTTAATTAAGTTGTTAAGAAATACAACGTAAAAATAAATATTATGTAATAACAACAAGTTTCACAAGCTTAAAATTATTAATGAGATATTTCGATGTAATTTATGCAATAGTCTTTTTTTTAGTTTATTTTACTTTATCATAAAATACCAAACTCGCATTTAATATTCTGTTCATGATTTAAACCTGGAATTTTATTACATCCTCCAAAATATAAATACACACAAAAATATGTATAACAAGAATTTTCCTTTAAAATCTCTGATGCCAATTTTAAATAGTATGTCTTTGATTTAAGAGAAAAAAATATAATAAACTAAATTTGAATTAGACCGTTTTAAAAATTTGAAAATCAAATTCTATAATTCTGTAAAAGCAACATACATTGCATTTTCAAACTAAAGATAATTCTTGAGATAAAAAAATAAATGCATTTATTTATGTTTGAAGTTAAATAGATTTTTATTAAATTTTTTGTATTAAATTTATAGATTTCTTGTAGAATTTTTTTTTCATTTCTTTTACATAAATTTAATCTGGACTGCTAAGCAAGAACAAGTCTCTCAGACAGCAACAGAATTTCAATCACATTGCGGTTGTTATTAGAAAATAAAACTTGACAGCTAGGATATCTGAATGCAGAGTGAAATTTTTCACTTCTCTAGATGTAATTCTTACAAGAAACCAAGTGACGTGAGAAAAAAGAAAGAGTGACAACATTGTTATGCCTAAAAATAAAATAAAATAAATAAATAAACAACAAATAGGCATTTTCAAATTACGTATGTGCGCCTTTTTGAAAATTTGTCATCCTTAAACTGACAAATTTGACATTTTTATTGATTTAAAGAACCCAAAATATCAAAAGAACTGAATCGATTATGCAAAAAAAAAGAAGGTGGAAAATTTATTTTTGTTATCGCAAAGTAAGGATATACACGTCCCTATAAATATTCCATGACAAAAATGGAATAACCACAAAAAGAAAAAAAATAAATGAAACAAAATAAAATGGAAATCTCTTTAAAAAATTCAAACTTCCACAACTCAGTTCCATCAATATATATTTTTTAATATTTTATTAAAGTTATTTCTGGATTAAAATTCTCCTTCGACTAACTTATTTCTTTTTCAGTGCTTAAAATATTTATTTTTGTTGATGGTGGCATTTTAGAATGATACGACGAGACTTTTTTACAACTTGTATCAAATAAAATACTTCAAATATATATATTTTAAATAAAGTGTATATACTTCGAAAATTGTTGGAATTTGCAAATATTATTCAGAATTATATTTTAAAACCATTTTTATTTGTTGGTTCAATGACATTAATGTAATATAATAAAAAATGTATATTAATAATTTATCTGTGTCGTTGAGTGTGAGGTACTTACTTCAAATAAGCTGTCAATAAAGAATTTTCGGAATCCAAAAATATTTCTTTATTTGAACTCTGCTAATTATTTTATGTAGAAGAACTTAGAATTTTGCAATTGATCACAACTTGATTCTCATATTTTTTGGGATCTTAAAAATTGCATCTTTTATTAAGACAATCAAACGGTGTGCAAAAAATATGTCATAAAAATTCAGATTACTAAATGTATTAGCGACATGTTGCATGAATCGGACATTGTATTTGCAGACAAACCACTATTTTCCCTTCAACACAACGATAATCGGCTAAAGTCTGGGGACACTGTGGAGAAATGTTCTATAATTGTTATCTTGTACATCAGCGTACTAATACAACACCTAGTCTAATGAATCTTAATGGAACTGAATTCAAGTACCGTAAACTTCTAAAACGTAACTCCGGTACAATAACCTCCTAAAGCTTTTTTAATTTTATTCCCATTAAAATTTATGATATTTTAAGAAGTACGCATTTAAAAATATACATTTTTACATAGTAAAAACTTTTGGAATATACTATTTAAGGTATCCGACTACTTTCGGAACTGTGATTTTAAAGAAGCGCATAAATGGATAATTTTCATGATATTTAGAGTCACTAAGATTAGAATACATGCATAAAATTGTTTTAAGGACATTTTGACAAAAATTATCCATTTATGTGCTTTTGCAAAATCACGGTTCCGAACGTAGTCAGATACCTTAAGGTGATGGAAATAGTCAAATTTTATAGAAAGATAAACTTACCACAATTTCAAAAGTTTAATTCTCCATTTAAAAATTCTTCAAAACTAGGAATAGTTTTTTATATTATACATTTTATGCAAACTATATCATTTATGATTATTTATTAATGTGGGAGTCTAACCAAAACCTCCCAACGAAAAGTTAGACTCTTCAGATACTGGGGTGTTCTTAGTGGCGAGGTGTCTAGGGGTATTTTGAATTTATGGGTTAGTTTTGAATAAATCGAAAAAAATAATTCAAATGAAGATTCTTCTTGAAGGTAAAATAATTTATTACGTTACTGGGGCAGTATTTACAGGACAAAAGGAATTAAAACATGCAAATATTAAATAAATAGAAAATTAGATTATACATTCTAGGAGAACGTTAACAATTTAGAAAAAGCTCATCATGTGACTCAAACCACCTAGGTTAGCGAGCTGGCGCGGATGCGCAAAAGCGCTACGTTTTCTTTCGAGGATGTTTAGTGAGCCTCTGCCGGAATATTATTTGTGTTGGCGTCTCGTAAGCCCGCCAGATGACGTTGATCCGGAATGCGGTTTTAGTTAAATTTACAGTACTCTGGAAAGGGATATAATCCTACCTTTTACAAAGATAGTTAAACGGAATACCGGAAAAATTTTTTGCATTTTTTAAAAATGACACATATAGTTGTACCTTTACTAGCATTTTTAAATTTATTTCCATAAATAGCGTATATTGTTATTTTTTTAATGAAAAAAATAAGCTTTCTGAGCCTTAAACTATACAACACTATTTTTTAAAATAATTTTTCAATTTCACCTTATTGGCGTCTGTTCCTCATTCTAAATATTTACAATAAGAGACAAAAAAATACAAAAGTATCTGTTCACAATATATTTAATATAATGAGAGCTAATGGTAGTTAGTATAAGATTTGAAATATTTTTTATTTTATTTCAAAGTTAATTTTTATGAACTTTTATTCAAGAATCTTTATTTATTAGTTTTAAGTGTAGAAAAGAAAAATTCCATTCGTAATATATTAGATTCTTCAAATAAAAATGTCTGTTTTTTTCTGTCTTTACATAAAATATTTTTTCCCACTAAAGAAAAAAAGGTATTTTAAAAAGAGATTTCAGGAGTCAAAATTCTTACAGTTGCCATCAAAGCGGCAACTGTAATCGAATTTCACACTTTATTGAATAGAATTCTTCCACTGGATCCGTTGAAGTGAAAAAAATAGCTACAATAGCATTATTATGCTGTACGAGGAAATAAAAAGTGAAAAGAATCGTTTGATCATAATGTATACGACACTTTTCACAACTTTTGTCAATTTTAAACCGACAAAAATGGCGCTTTTATTGATTCATCGAATATAAAATATCGAAAATGTTGAATGGATTCTGGAGGAAATAAAACGAACGTGCCAAAAAATAGGATAGCAGGAAAGGTGAGGAATTTATTTTCATCGGAATGTTTGAGTATAAATAAGTATTCCCCGAATAAAACGACGAGCATCTAAGCTTCACAGGCAAAACAATTTTGAATTATCTAGACTGTCGTCAAAACTTTATTTCATATTGAAATCAGCGAAGAATTAAGTCATGCACTGAGATTTTAGAAATAATACATTGTGTAGGCACATGCATTTAAAATTCAAATTAATAAAATACCTCATTTAAATACGTTTTATTGTGGTAATTCTTAGCATTTCAAATTTTGAATGAAGGCCTTTGTTACGAGCTTACAAAATGAGAAGTATTCAGGAATAAATAAAACATGCCAAAAAGCTAAGCAATCCTAATTTTATATATTTGTTCCATTTTAATTTTTAATCTCATTTTTAGAAAACGTTATGTGTTCTTAATGCATAACTTTAAAAATTAAACTTTTTGATTAATGTTCTAAGGAAAATTTTAAATTCGTGATTAGTTTCAATTCACCCTGCTTTATTTGTGACTCTTAAAAATTTGTTTGTTTTTTTCATGATTTTTCAAATTTCATTTATGTTATCTCTCTGTAGAGTAAATTTAAATTGATAACACAGGCCTGCGATGGAAAAATACAAGGGAAATAATGGCTGAACTTTATGTGTTTTTCAGTTCCTACTAATATTGCTCACACTATCTATATATTTATTTATTTATCTTCGTGGAGTTTTTAATAGTTAATAAAATACATTCTGAAGCGCTCAATTGAGCTGAAATTTTATATATATGATTGTTTTGGATGAAATACAATAATTTAATCATAATTAATAAAAATGATTTGATTAAAACGAATTATTTAAAGAATTACGTTGGCATCATTTCTGGTGACTTAGCGACCATTTTGGCGAATTGTGTCAAAACTTGAAAAAGTTTTTTTATTACGTTTTAAAGCATTCAGTTGAACTGAAATTTTATATACACGATTGTTTTGGATGGAAATACGATATTTTAATGATAATTAATAAAAAATTAATTACCACTTAATGTTGTAATTCTGTCATATGTATATACATATTTATATTAATTGTAACTATTTAATAAAAAGTAGCTAAAGTAAAATTTTTCTTTGTTGATCTAAGTAGGAATTGACTTAATTTTTTGTTGTATTATTTGCTTGATGCTGATTTCAAAAAGTAACAATGAAAAATTTCTATCACGTTTTTTATTGAAAAAATCAGTTTTACTTGAACATTTATGAATTTTCACTGAAACATTTTTCTCTCAGTGCTGAATTTCTTTTCTTCGTGACTGACTTTCATTTTAATACGATGGAACGCACAGAATACCATTCTCTGATACTTTCCCTTCAGAATCTCTCTCAACCAATATTTTCATCACAAGTTCAAGGCTCCGATACCGAATATGAGATATTCAAAGCCGATTCACCTTAGCTTTTGTTTTCAGGATGAAGTACTTAATGGTATGACTAGAGGTCTCTACCTTTAATAAAAATCAGCTCAATTGTTGTGTTCCAGATAGGAAGAAAAACCTTATTGACAAAATGACCTCTTTTCCTTGATGCCAATGTGACCTCTTTTCATTGATGCCAATGTGACTGGTTCTCTCTAATGACGGGTCTTCAACTTATCCTCTTGGGGGAAACTATTCTTTAACTGTGTGATTTGAGTTTAAAAACAGCTTTCTGTAGAGGTGACTTGATTTTACGCTAATTTATAAGCTATTTAAACACTGACAAACTTTATTTGAGAAAAGTTAGTACAGTAGAACGTGAATTGTGAACAATGAGTCACTCGTACTGAAGTTAGTATTCAAACTATTTCGTCGTCAAGTACGAAATTGAGCAAAACATCCACAAAATTGAATTCGATTTTTTTCCAATAAAAACTAGGAGCTTAAGGTATGCGAATAAGTTCGGAACCGTGATTTTAAAAAAGCGCATAAATGAATAATTTTCACGATATTTGGTATCAATTAGATTAGAATACATGTGTGAAATTGTTTTAAGGATATTAAGACGATTTTTTTTATTTAAATACAACATTTTAGCAAAAGATTAACTTAGAATTACCTTTTTTTCCGAATGTTCTCCTTTAATAAAAAATGCTTCTATAATAATAATATTTTGCTTATATAAAGTAAAGTAAGTATACATAGACTTATTTAAAGTGGATATATAAAGTAAAGTCTAGTCTAGAGAGTCTGAACTAGGACTTTTGAAAACTTCCCCTTATTTTCAGAGTTACCGCCAATTGAAATAATTATCGGCGTTTTTTTCTTAAAATTTCTCCTCTCAGTTGTTATAAAATATGGATAAATCCACTTCTAAGTTGTGTATATCAAAAACTCTAGTTGAGCCTCTGTACAGAGGTCTGAGCTATATACAGGCAAAATATTATTTTAATAGAATCATTTGTCATAAAAAAAGAATGTTTTGAAAATTGATCATTCTATGTTCATTTTTTGTCAAAATATTGTACTTAAATAATTTTTTATTGTTATAATATTCTTAAACCAATTTTATATACGTTTTCTAAAATAAGTGACACTAAATATAAATATTATCCATTTATACGCTTTTGCAAAATCCCGATTGTGAACGTAGTCTGATACCTTAAGAGGATCTGTTGATTTTTTTTTAAACTGAAATATGCGTGAAAAAGAGGAAAAGATGTACCCTTCACACGAAAAACAAAATATGCCAAAATACGGCGTCTAAATACGGTTTTGAGCAATTAAAATAAATAATATTTCGTACTTGTCAACCTAGCATAACGGCCATTCTGAGCAGTGGAAGTAATATAGAAACTGATTTGAACCAGACTGTTTCAGTTTAGGAAGGAGCTGACAAGTAATCTATAAGCGGGTTAAGAGATCAGTTATATTCAATAATCTTATAAGTTAGATTAAGATTGCTCCCAAGGTTATATTGAATTAGTTGAAAATTTATCATAAACTGATAAATACTAAATAAAAGTAATTATTTTTAAAACAATGTCTGCTTCTTCTCTGAATCATCTTAGACCTGCAACCTCAGCGTTGCTACGCAGAAATCGCGAGAAAAAAAATTCGTTATGTACTTTGAGGAAAACGAATGCCTGGTCTAGTGTTCAAATGTCCCACGCACAAGATTAATTAGAAGCTTTATATCATCTTCGATAAAAATGAATAGAGATTGTTTATAGATTCTTCGTAAAGATCCATAAATCAGTCCTTCTTCATCACGGAAGCCAGTATGCACCTTTAGAAACTCGATGCATTTAAGGGAACACTAAGAAAACTTGACTTTCGTTTTCAACACAATAAGAAATGCCGACTAAGGTTGGATGATTTGCGGTGATTTGAAAGTTATTTCCCTGCTTCCAGGACATAAAGGGGAACATACATAGTTCCCATGTTTCATTTGTGAATGGGGCAGCTATAAGACTCAACATAAAACTAAAACAGAAAAGCTGAAAAATAAAATCATAAGTCATTTACCGATAATATGATTCGAAACCACCATTATTTCATGGAGAAGGGAAAGAGCAGCTTCTAAAGGTACCAAGTACCCGGAGCAGACTGACTTTGCTCCTTTGCATACAGGCTTTAGCTGAGCACAGTGGAACGGCCTTCACGCCTAGGTTGACCCTACCAGGAAAATACTCTCCCAACGTACTTCACCGTTCCACCCAGGAACACCCCTCGCCACGATGAGGCAGCCTGCAGGACTAGAGGGGCCTCTCAACCATCCCGGGATTAGTAGGAAAGGCCCTGGGGGTGCTTTGGAATTTGACGGAGACAGATATGATCAAACGGCTGTGTCCAGATTACTCAGTGGGCATTTGAAATGCATGAACTTCGAATCTGGCCTTAAGGTTTTCCAGATTTGTTCCAAAAGTCAACTATTGCCGGCTTCCCCTGAACATATCTTCGATTGTTTGGGGTTAGCTTTGGAAGATGTCCATTTGAGTCCACTTCTGGTGATAGACTTTGCTATGGTTAATGGTCTCATGTATCTGATCTAGCTGCCGTTAGATCCTGAAGAATTGGATACAACAACAACAACATAATTCAGGACAGCTTAGTTGAGCCATTCTGCACGTAAAATTAGGTTTAATAAAGAAGTTTGACAAAACAACTTCAAAAGCTTGTGGTTGTTTCAAATTTCGTAGCAAAAATGTTTTCAGGTTCATCCGAAAAAAAGTTGAGAAAGAGGGAATCTTTATTGGTCCAGATATCCCGGCAAGTTATGAAGCAAGCATGTCGATGATATTCAGGAATAATGTGCATATATCTACGCGTTAAAACTGGAAAGTAAGCAAGCGTATCTATCTGTCAATGCTAGGTTATGTTTGCAAGAACCACTAACTGCAAGCACGTGCATAGGTACCTCGGGAAACAATCCAAGAATATTTTATTTTACAAATGCCAGGCCATTGACCATCAGGTCATTAGGCAACGGGCTCTCCAATACCTTTTTACAATGCAGTTAAGATCATTCAGTGCAGAGCACTCGCCCAAATGAGCGGCAGTCATGTCTTGTCCAGTGTCACACAAAACGCAGATAGGTGAAGTCACTAAGTTAAAACGAAACAGATGAGCACAAAGGCAGTCATGTCCGGTTAAAAGTCTCAATTTAGCAAAAGCAGCAGCACGAGGAGAACTTGGAATACCGTGGGATTTCTTACATTGTGTACTACAAGGCTTATCACGAGCAACACGAGAAGCTGTAAGGCGAAATGATTCCCTAAAAATCCTTTTAATTTCCAATCCAAGAATATAATTTTGACCATTTTTAAATTCCCGAAATGCAATTAATTAAAAATATATTAATTAAAAACGTTAAAATGAGCTCTGTAATGTTGTCTATTGTGAAGAAACTTCGACAGTTTGCAAAAACGTTTTTGTAAAAACGTTAAAATGTTCTCTGTAATGTTGTCTATTGTGAAGAGACTTTGAATATTTGAAGCGGGAAAGATGTCCGCCATTTAATACTTTTCTACCCGTATCTAAATTTCAGTAAATTAATTTCGTAATCAGACAGACCTCTTTTAATAATAGATAAATAGATCGATTAGGCGTGAAATGTTAAATATTTATTATTTTTCAGCCTTATATTCTTTTAGAAATTTTAGTCTGTTTAAACTTCTTGTTGAAAATATTTGTAGAATTACTTAATTTATATAGTTCTCATTTATTTATATATTCATATTTTTAAAATACAACATGGTTAAATAGAAATACACGTTTTATCTTTAAAACAAAACAAAAATATACATATTAAAATTTGTTTTCATTAACTTTAAGTAATCCGAAGAATTCTGTTTTTTCCCTTCTTTTGGACAATTTAGGACTTAAGTATATACCTAAGTTATGTAATGTTTATTTTTGTGTGTGATTAATGCTTAAAGAATTAAAGTTTAGAATTTCTTTAAAAAATGTATTATATTAGTTTTTTAACATGTTTAACTCAAATTACAAACCTTAGAATGCAAGATTCTTATTCTTTTTATTCCTCTAAGAAATTAAATTTCTTTTATACCAATAAATACAATCAATAAACCTCTTTAACGTATTCAGATTATTGATATAACAATGCATTAAAAGGAAGAAAAAGAAAACTCTGCAGCCACATACACGCAAAAAAGGAAACAAATATTTTTTTAAACACTATTGTTTATGTTGACACACTGTATGTAATACATTTTTTTAAAAAAGTTATTTTGTTTATTTTTGCATTCTGTTTAAAGAATGAACCCAGTGTTTCATGTGATTTATAGTTGACATCGAAATGGACGTTCTAGTATTAAAAATATTTCAGTATTCCTTGCTAATAACTCGATTTCTCTAGAATAGGTGCAATTGTCTTCTGAATATAAAGGGACAAAGCTGTTTTGTTTGTGAAGTAAAATATAATTGACGGAGATTTCAGCTCCCACTCTAGGGAAAAAAATTAAATCTTTGTATTCTGGTTTAATGGAGCCAATACATTTATATTTATTCTTAGTGCTGAAAGCACGTATACGCTTATTTAAATACAGTCGAACCTCTTTATTGCGAATTTCTTTATACAGCGAACTTTTTCCTGGAACCTTGAACATTTCACGATTTTCTTCGTAAAATAACCTCTCTATAGCGAAATGCATTTTCTATGTAACGAAAGTTTTCTTTTGTGATTAAATTTTTTAAAAAGTATTTTTGAAAAATTTCAAGTTATTCTCTTTAACCCATTTTATGCTGGTCATAAATCTTGAACTGGTTTTATTTGATCTAAACTCAACGAGAGCAATAGAGTTCTGGACGTTTCATCCAATAAATGCAACATTTAACCCCCATTGCCCAGTTCACTAGAAATATCTTCGATATCCTCTTTCACCCTTAGTGGAGTTGTCCCGTGTCCCCATGTTCTAATTATAAAATAATACATGTTTAATATTATTTGTATGCTTTAAATTATAAAATGTCCTTACAATTCATTAATTTTAGTTTAAAATTATTTCCTTAATATTGAAGATACAGTGAATTCTTTCACATTCTTTTTTCTTGCTTTCCTCCTCCTTTGATGGGTATGATATATAAAATAAATATATATTAGTTTAAAAAAAAGGTGTGAATAATTACTTTTTTTAATATATAGTGTTTATAAATTTAAACTTGTTTTATGTGGTTTACAAATTATATTAAAATATGAACCTCTACATATGTAACGAATTTTTCATCTAACGAACTTTTTTCTAGGATTTAGTAGTGACTTCGTTATATAGATGTCCGACTGTATGTATAATTTTTAAAGTTTATGTAAAAATGTTAAATTTGCTCGTCATAAATCAGTTGTGAAAAAGTTCTTATTTATTTATTATTTTTATCTCTGATTTAATTGGATTAAATACCTGCGTGTGCTTTTACTTGAAGTACAATCAGTTTATAGATTCATTGCCTACGAGTGTTTCAAGAATGAATAACAACGTTTAAAAACATTTATGGGATGATTTGAGACTTATTTTATCTCGGATAAATTAGTAAAGTTAGCGATTTGAAAAAAAAATATGTATATATCTTTAAGATCAGAAGATCTCATTGAACAATTATAGGGTTGTCACAATTTATTCAAAATAAAGTAATTATTAAAAATAATTAAGTTTATGTTTATATATATATATATATATATATATATATATATATATATATTTAATATACATATAATTTAATTAAAATTAAATTGCGGTTCAATTTTCTTAAGCGACATGGACTGTTAAATATTTAATATATATATTTAGTTTTTTTTAAATAATTTGATTAATCACAAATTTTTCAGTTTTTTTATTTTAAGATTTTTATCAGTAAACACATAATTGAACATATTATTATAGCTCTATACTATTAAATGAATCGAATGATCTATAAGCATTAAACACACCAGCAAATAATTGTTTGAAACATGACCACATTTAAATGCTAATTTTTTTTATAGAATATATTGTTAAAATGTGTGAATTTTCCTCCTGGTACAACTTCTTCTTTGTCTTATTTAATGTTTCGCAGAAAACGCGATACGGATTGATTTTAATTATTTGGATGAAATAAGTTCAAGAATTAAGTCTTGTCGAAAAAAACTTAATAGTTGATATCTGAGGATTGATCCACGTAATGCCTTTCTTTTCAGATAATTGCCGTAAACAATTGGCTAGTATTGGGTAAATCATTAGAGACTTAATATCAAGAATGTGTTCATAAGGTATATTTATTTTCTCTTTTCTATTGATTATCTTTAGTAAAAGAAAAGTTTTACTTCTTGGAATGAGTTAATTTTTGTTTATTTGTTCGGTTTTTGTTGAATTTTTTTCACTTTTAAAATAAATGTGATTCATGTCTGCAGTGGCGTAACGCAGAACATTTGACCCCCTACAAAGTGTAGGTTAGGGGCCCCCTAGAACCCTGGACCCACCATGATGTGGGGATAGTGGGCGTGGTGTATGTTACACCACTGCACGTCTGCCCATTTAATTGAACTTAATTTTGACGTAGAAGAATTTCATTAATGAAAAAATAGTAGCCACAAATATTTTGTAATTTGTTAAATTAAAGTTAATCCTGTTTTAATTGACTAGTCAGTGGTTCTTAAGTTTTCGATAGTCGCAGCCCTTTTTATGCTTCAGTCGTACACCGCGAATCCCCAAGATTTTGAATATTCTTTCCTGACCTAAAACATACGGCTCAGTGATTTAAAGGCTCCTCAATAATCTTAAGACTGTGATACTTATACAGAAATTTTTAAAATTTATTTTTCCCTTAATAACAGTAAACATCTAATTAAAAAATACTAGATGAATTAATAATTAAAGTATTTTTCTTGTAGAATTTTTCATTGGGTTCAATTTAATGACATAGTGTATGATGGCACATTTTTCCAATTTTCCACGAGGCATTTCAGAGTCTTTAAAAGAAGGAAATCTTACTATTAAAGGAAAGAACTTCACAAACTCCCTAGAAAGGCATTGGGGACCTCCAAGAATCCAGGGCCCTCAGTTTGAAAACATTTGAATGAAGAAGTTTTTATTAACGTTACACTTAATGAAACACGAGTGCTGTTGGTGACGAACCTCGTCTAATTTTAGAACGTGATCAAGATACAAGAACAACACATGAAATGGTACCTCACTCTCCTAACTTTCTCACCAAAATAATTACATAAAATATCATTTAATATTTAATAAACCTTTCATAAATAAGTTTATTTAATTTTAAAAATAATTAAATGAAATGAAAAAAAAATTGAACGATGAATCGAACCGAGACCTCGCACATAATATGCAGATGATATATCAACCAAGCTACGAAATCGTTGAACGAAATTGATATTTAATTGTATAAGAGCTAAGCAGGAATTTTGAAGGCTTTTTTCTCCGAATTGACTGGCCATTCGGTGGAATTACATTGAGGGTTGAACCCCCTAAAGAAATACTACTATTACACCAAGTCTCGACCCCAAATGAATTTCCTTAGTCGTGTCCTCTCCTTGTAAGTAGGAATTGACTTAAAATTTTTTTTATATTACTTTTTTTTAAAAAAAATGATGTAGTGGCAGCATGGTGTAGTTTGGATCACTTTTATGGGAGGATGAATGTAATAGCTGCACATGGGAACGATGGTTTCAGAATATCAGGACATGGGACAAAATTGCTGTAAAGATTAGACAAGAGTGGGCGTCCAACCTTCGTTTCAGAAAATGCTCTTGTGCAAGCCATAGAAGAATGCCAACAATGTCAGAATTAAGCTAAGTTTCTCTCTCTCTCTCTCTCTTCGTACCGAGGACAATAATTAAAATAAGTCTAGTAGCATTGAGTTTCCCAAGAATGCTAGACTGTAAATTTTTGCATCAGTTTACTGTAAATCAAAGTTACTAATAAATAAATAGCTGACCATGTTCGTTTCTCTTCCTGACACAAAAACTGCGATTCTTGAGACTTAACGTGACTGAGAATATATTTTCGTACTATAAAGTATTACATATACCATCGGCCTTTCGATCAACGTTTAATGGGTTTAAAAATTAGAAATTCCTATCTAGAAGCGCTTTTTTAAGTTTAAGTCAAATTCACTGAGCAAAAATTGCTGAGAGTGCCTGAAACTTAACCAGCATTAATGTTGTTACTGGCTTGGGACTTTTAGAGTTGGGACTTTTTAGAGTCGCAAGGACATTAAAGGTCGTCAGCTGCCACGGTGAAATCTTCCACCACGACAACGCAAAGTCCCACAAGTTCAGCATTGCTCGTAAAGGAATAATGAGATTAGGTTCAGAAGGGTTTTACCATATCTTTCCGAGCTTCCTGACTTGATTGGTTGTCACTTGTTTCGGGCGTTGACCAGTTACAAGAACCGGGAAATCTTTCGTAACATCGAGGTTCTTAAAACAGTCATAACGAAATTTTTCACTAAAAACATCCGAACTTTTACCGATTTGGAACACACCTGCTTTTAGAACAATGGCAAGATGCCACAACATAGAATATGTACAATCTTACTTTGCATAATTTTGTGTGTTTTGTGGGCTTCTTCGTCATCCACAAAAATCGGTAAAGTTTTTACTTTAAAGTTTAAACTCTTGTTGGAATATTTTCTTGACAGAAGCATGGCGCAAAAATATAAAAAAGAATTTCCATTTATATTTACTTTACCCAGACAGTCGGCTAAAATGTTTTCTCAGCCGCTAGAAAAAGTTCAAATAAATTTCTTTCGTTTAGAAACGGAAATTCACCAAAGCACAAAATGCTACAATATTTTTTTTTTACCAAATTATGGATATTACCAAAATTGCGTAAATACTTCTAAGAAAAGTCAAAACTAGTTTGAAGTTGTCTGTGTGTTCTGCTCGAAATTTTGCTTTGAAATTTATATATTGTTACACGTGATTACCATAATAAGTAATTCTGTATAAATAATTAAAATATCTAAGCCAACACTATAATCGACTTTAGAATACAGAAGACATTTTTTTTGTCTTGTATTTCAGGTAATTGGCAGAGAGAGCTTGATTTTTATAGCGTAAATAATTAACTTTCTTGTATCAGGAGATTCATAGGGTGCCTTTAGATTTGTAATAGTTTTTATGAATAAGATACATTTTCTTCTCAGTACACAGTTTTTACGTAAAATAAATATTATGAATTCATAATTCATCCAAGTAAATATAATATGTAAGAAAAAAACATTCTTTTTCATACCTTTTTTCTTTTTCTTTTTTTTTTCATTTTTTTTCTTCAATTAGTATATTTTTCAACGTCTGATAGATTCACTAAGTTGTTTTTTCCTCTAGGGAATATTTTATACTTAAGTAACTTAATTAGCTAGTTTTTGTGAGTGCTTCAAAAATAATTTTGTTTTGCAATCTTGCATGTATTAAAAATGATGCAAGAAATTATGAAAAAAACTTTTGAACTTCTGTAAGAGAGTAATGATTATTTGAAACAACAACTACGATTGATTTTTTTTCTTAGGTATTGCTTTTATGAAAATTGTGTATTTCATGCAAGAAGAGAAACATACGTTAGTAAAAGGAATGTATTTTCTGATATACCTTTTCCCATTAAGACTTATTCCCATTTTTACTTGTGAAACAAATGATGCTAACCATTAAAGAAACCAAATGAAGAATCCATTTAGCAAACTTTGTTATTTTTTCAAGAGTATTTTTTAACAATTTACAAGAATGGAGTAGTAAAAGTGGATTTCTCTCAAAAAAAATTAACTGCCTCAAAAGAATGTAATTGTTTATTCCTTAAGTAATGCAATTTCTTAGAGAATATTTTGACTAATATGAGGGAAAAAATTTCTTTGGAAGGTATTTATGTGTTGTATATTCATTGTAAAAAATATAAAACGTACCAAATGGGAAACCCCAAATTGTGATAAAATTATACGTATTGACATTTTTACCCTAAAATAATTTCAGGAAATTTATTTCTTATATAATTTGTATATAAGATGTTTTATAACATTATTACATGAAAAAAGTGTTGTCTCGCTTTTAGAAATAAGCAGAGGAGTCAACTTTTTATTCTTTTTGATTGAAACTGTAATATATTATGCTTCGAAAGGAACGCATGTGTGTGGTTCTATTTTGGCGGTGTATTAGTCATAAATCAAACGAAATTAATTCACCGCTACAAGATCAGGCTAAAGTCCATTTAAATACAAAACCACTCTAGTGCATTCATCTTCAAATCATTTAAATTATAACATTTTGGTTAATTTCACTCAAGGCAATTTCATCCCAGTCTCCTTTTTTTGTCATCACTTATCTAGTTTGAATAAGCGGAAGAATTCTAATAACGCACGGGCACAAAGTGGACTGAAAAAGGGAGTGTCGTAGTGTGAAACGGAATTCTAGACTCATCTGTACAGTGAAGAAACAATAAGAAGCTTTTTTTCATTTTGTTTATATAAATAGCTACGTTTGAAGAGTGCAGATTCCACAAGATCATTTTTACTTAGTCAACTTGTGGGGAGGAAAACGTCCTTGAGGAAAGGCATACCCGGAAAAGCCAGTTGACTAAATCTGAAAGGATCCAGTCATTGACGATCTAGATCAGGGATGGCGAACCATTGGCACGCGTGCTATTGATGGCACGCAGCACAGTATTTTGGGCACAACTCCGATCAAAAAGGTTTGCATTTTAGTTCAGAAACTATATTATTACCAGAGAACCCAAACTTAAAAAACAATTTCAAAGATTAAAATGTACATGAGAAACCACAGACAAAGATACAGTTATTGAAGAATTTATTTCCATAATTGATTCTTCAATCAAGGAATTTTCAGTGAGATTTTCA
This sequence comes from Trichonephila clavipes, assembly GCA_019973935.1. Classification (NCBI taxonomy): domain Eukaryota; kingdom Metazoa; phylum Arthropoda; class Arachnida; order Araneae; family Nephilidae; genus Trichonephila; species Trichonephila clavipes. The sequence continues at coordinate 3,608,820 of BMAU01018568.1, read as the reverse complement.
CAGTTCAAAAAATTGTCAGAAATGCTCAAGTTTATTATGTACTCTGATGTGACATTATTTGATAAACTGAACCTAGCCCGATTCGATTGGTTGGAAATTGAAGAATCCGATATGCACAACACTTATTGATTTCTAGTCTAGTTCAATATGGATTCAAAAATTTATTGACACAAACAAAAAGTTGGAATTGATTGAAACAGTAAGATTAACAAGCAATGTAAACAATACATCAGTAACGAAATTTTGGAAACATGGAATTCGATTACAGACACATTTAACTGCTTGAAAAAGCTAGCTATCTTGTGCTATTTTAACAATATTTTCATCTACTTATGCCTGTGAATGATTATTTTCAGAGATGAATAACATTAAGGACTCACTAGAAACCGTTTGGCAAATGACTTGAATTCAGCGTGCATTCTGCTAAAAGTAGCATTTTACAATACAAATATAAGTTATTTTTCATATATATATATATAATCTGCAACAACATAAGTCTCACTAATGTTACTTAAATTTAATTACATTACAACTGAAACATTTACTACTATTCAATGCAAACAGTATTTTTAGTAGTAAATAAAGAATTTTGTTATATATATATGTTAGAATTTAATTTTATTATTTTCCCAATAATCACAAGTCAAAACTATTTGATGGCACGTATATACCTCATTAAGCATTTCGTTAGAAAAAAGGGCACGTTGATCCATCCCCCTGTTCTAGATATTTTTAAGAAGCTTGGTAAGTGAAGATAATTTAAAACTGCAGATGTGTGTTTTGTTCATACATAGTTTTGTGAAATATTTTGACATCATTCGTTTAATTTTTTATGAACAGAAGAATATTCCCTTTCGAGCCGAAACATTATAAAGACCTCCACATATTTACGTGAACTCAACTGGATGACGTAGAACCCACGAGTATAAGAGAAAATTGTACTTAACTGCTGCTGCAGAAGGTATGCTATCATTCTTGAACTTACTTTAGAGTGAGAGGAAAGGTGTTTGGACGAAGCGAATTTGAAGGAAGGCAGATTGTTAAGGCCCGAAGATTCGGAAAGAGTATCTCTTAATCAGTATGACTGGTAGTTGTTCGTGATCTGCTATTTTAGTATTTATGAAAAGAGGATATATAATGGTTGGTCCAAAAGTTGTTGCTGAACATCCATGCATCCTCAAAGAAAAAGGGCGTCAGAAATTGACGCACTTGATAAAGCAAAATAGGCATCAAACCATGGCTCAACTGACAACCCAATACAATGTAGATCCAAGTTCATGTGTTTTGAAACATACGGTGCAGTGGACATTACTAGAAAACGTAGCAGACGTCCCACTCGTGAGCCTCTGCTGACCAAACGTCACTGCCAACTACGCCTAAAGGGGCTCAGAAACATTGAGACTTGACCATAAATAAGTGGAAACGAGTTTCGTGGTTGGATGAATCATGATTTACTATTCATCACTTCGATAGTTGTGTCAGGGGGCACTGACTTCCAAATTCGAACAGTTGCTCTATCCATTTACACAGGCTGGTGATGACGGTATCATGCTTCTGAGAGCGTTCTCATGGATGGATCTGGTACCTTTAGTTCTGGTAGAAGAGACCATGGATGTTGTTGACTCTCTGAGCATAATTGTGGATCAGTTGCACACTCGTATGGCGTATGTTTTTCATACTGGAAAGGGAATCTTCCAGAAGGACAACGTCCCATGCCAAGATGCTAGAACTAGGATAGAATAGTTCGAGGAGCATAAACAGGGATTCCAATTATGGACATGGCCACTTAATTCGGTGTAAATTTAATCTGATACAGCATGTATGGGTTTTGATAGAAACGCAGCTCTGGTATAAAAAATCTTCATGTTGGAATATCTCAACTTCACGTAATCACTAATTAGACAATTGCCACAACCTGTCTCAAGACATCTACCAAGAACGGGGGCATCCATGCAAAGGTGACTTGCTACTGTTTTAGGCAGAAAGTGGTGCCTCGAGTTGTTGAGTAAGTATCATAATATTCTGCTCTTCAGTATATATATATATATATATATATATTTATATATAAAATTTCTCATACTTATTTCACGCATATTATAGTGACTCCAATGAATGTTTTCATTATTGAAATCTTTAAGTGTATCCTATTTTTATTATGTTTACGGAGTGTTGAAAGTATCTTTATTTATATTCATATATAACGGTAACAGAGAGAGAGTTTTATATTATTAATATCCGTATAACATGGGTAGGTTTCAAGAATTTAATATCTAGCTGGTCTCTTAATTCAAAAGTTAAGATATAAAAAATATCTTAGACCATTTAAGATACAAATCAGACTGCAAACGCAAATTTAACAAAGATTAAGCAATTGATTTTGCCTACGTTTTAAGTATAGGATAAGTGAAACGTGAGAAAACAAAAATTCTAATTTTTAACGTAACACAAATTTTTACTTCTATTAAATTTAAGCATGAAGGGGAAAAAAACTGATTATGGATTTCTTTGATGTGGTTTTTAAAAGAAAATCTCTATCAGAGAGAGTTATCAATAGTTGGGGGCTAATCGAAACAGTGACATACCTTATTATTTTGTATGAAATGATTTTTCTTTCTATAAAAAATGCATACATGGTTTCAACAAAACATGAAATGATACTATAAAAATATAAAACAATGGATTACATTACCAAAAGAATTTTAAAAATGCTACTAAAACAATCATAGTATCTTTCTTTTGAAAATTTTATTAATTTTATTTATTAACTGAATAACAAAATTCAAAATAAATAACGAGGTGGTGTGCCAAAACAGTTGCAATACATGTGCTTGATCCTTAAGTATTATTTCACATATGGAAATATATTTTGATATAAGTTGATTAGCGAATCTTATCTAAAATTCAATTTTATTTCAATGTTTAATATTACGTAAATCTAACAAAAACGCGTGAATTAAATAATCTTTCATAAAAAACAAACAAAAATGATAAATTTTAAACTATACAAACATATATTATAAGAATTAATCAGCAATCCCTTTTTAGAGTCAAATTTCAAATATGACAGGACATACAGTAAAATAATTAAGGTTTTGATATTAAGAAATAAGTAATTATAATTAATTAATAATTTCTTTCATATACCTGCATTTCTACTATATCCATAGTTTATCAAAATAAATTACAGGTAACATAGTTATTTAGAATATGAACTTTAAAATAAAACAAATCAAATGCTTCATTAATTTTTCTTTTTTAAGCAAATAAACATGTAAAGTATAATTATTGATTGATGATGATTAAAGATAAATTTAACGACGCATTCTTTTCATACAAGCAAAAAAAAAAAAACTAATGAAAAATTTAAAGAAAAAAAAATTGTCATGTATATCACAATCTTACTAAAGATATATTTTTTGAAAACATTTGTGACACATATTGCACATATGCTATGCAAATTTTTTTTCAAAGGACCGTGTGTTTAAAATTTTAAAAGGGTCCGGCACACACATAAATTTTCAAAGAATTATCGATTCTCACTTTTTTATATTTTTAAAAGTTCGAACATTTCTGTTTAAAATGATGTATGATATGAGGAAATACGATAATTTGAAGTACTTTTATTTATTTTTTAAATAAAACTACTCTTTGACACACATCAAATGAGCTCTGCTAGAAGTACTTGTGTTTCCTCTTGCATAAGTTTCTGATGAGCGCGAATCCATATGATATTCAAGTGAAAAAATTAGAGTGCATTGGACTTGTACAAAAGTGTATGGGGTACACATTTTTTGGACTTAAAAAACGAAACCGGGGAAAAAAGTTAAGTTATAGAAAAAGCGAAATTGTCATAACCAACTCACCTACATTTTAATATAAAAAATTCAAAGATATTATAATATGGCTGTGGGAAATAATATCAGTGATCAACACAGCATGAAAACTGCTGTTTGGGATGTTTATTTTCATCTTCTGTTATCAAACTAGAGCCCTCAACATAGACTGTATCCTGCAGGTTTAAATGCCCGGTGCAAATGTCAAAAGACAGAAGTTGAAAGTAACAAAAGGCAATAAGATCATAAACACATACACATATGCTATATATCATGCGGAATTACATGAAGCCAATTTCTAGAGATCTAGGTGATCCTATGTTATTAAGAAAATGTTTACATGGAAAGGCTCAGAACCAAATGAGTTAATAAAACCATAAGGTCAGTGATTCCACGATCTACATTTGTGGAATTAAAAACTTTAAAATTAGGGGTAAATATGGCTATTTCACAGTTCAATATGGATCATGTAGCAAAATTAATGATCTTAAAGTATTGTGATAGTGAACCAAGTTATAACTGTGTGTCATGCTTCAAAAAACTAAATACACGTAAGACTCGTGTAGTCCAACGAAAGCTTCTTGTGGTGCCCAAAGAAGCAAAATTATTAAAAGTAATGAAAAAAAGAAAAATAGGAGAGTCTTTTATATGAGCAGAATGTAAAATAATGCTTCATATGCTTTTGGAAAGTACTAAAAAAGTAAATGCTCTAAGAATTACAAATTTCTACTTTAAAGCTTGTTTCCTCAAAATGTAATATTTTTCACTTTATGTACCTTTTTCTCAAAATCTACTACTTATATAATTCTCAAGTTTTCGGTGAGCATATTTTTAACATGTTTACACATTTTAATGAAAGGAATTAGATATATCAAGCAAACTGTTATAGATATGACTCTTAAAACTAAATTTTAAGGCAAAAAATTGGACAATTTTTAAAAAAATTGTAAGTAATTTAATTTTTAACAAAAAGATAAAATCCTTCGTTAAAAATTATTAATAGTACACATAGCCTACTAAAAAATTTTATGTACGAGAAATAAGTAGTTAAAGTGGTGAGAAAAAGTACATAAACTTAAGCAATTTAACATGGGTTCTTATGGAAATGCCGGACCCCCTTAACAAAAAAAAACTATCCATTGCTACTAAGGATGACAATGTAGATTGAAGGCTACCTTGCATAATCAAGAATATTTCTGCAAAGGATTGGCCTTGTAATTTTGTTAAAAAATATTTTTAATCTTAAAATTTCTACTTTGTGAAAGAAAAACTCGTAAATATCATTTTCAGTTTCATAAAATCAGATTTAATGCTCTAGAGTTCTTTTTAAATGCATTTTTATAAATACTATATTATAAGCCTGTTATTAAAAAATATTTGCACTGTTTCCTTTTATAAACTTTTTGCAATACATTATATTTTCAAAATCACTTTCACATCCTTGTAAATTCGTTTGTCATAAAATGGTGCTTTGATTATTATAATTTTGAACGCGGCTAAAATAATTATGTATAGGAATCATTAGCATGATATTGAATACTACGGAGTGATCCCATTTTGACAAAGCAGGGCATTTTAATTAGACCAGTCAAAATTCAGGAAAGGGTAATTCGAATGGAATGATCTCACGCGATCTAAGATTCCAATCAAAGGATTTATCACGCAGGGGATTATTCCATGGATTATTATTATTCGTACAATTAATGGTTTCACTAAATATAAATTTGTACTAGAATCCCCATAAATTATAAATTATATCGATAACGATCAATCCAAGAGGATGAATGGATGAAATTGAAATTGCAAATATTCTCTCTAACATCACACACACACACACACACACACACACACACACACACACACACACACACACACACACACACACACACACACACACACACACACACACACACACACACACACACACACACACACACACACACACACACACACACACACACACACACACACACACACACACACACACACACACACACACACACACACACACACACACACACACACACACACACACACACACATGCGTATAACAATAATAATATTAAACTTACATTTTCTTTCGAGAGGGATATTTAATCATAATGATTATGGGCCTTCCGAGACTTCGCGTGACAATTAATCTTACCCACCGAAAAGAAAAAAGAAACCCATAACCATTATCTCCCAAAAAATAAACTTTGCAATTGGCCGATTCGCGTTCTTTCTACTAATAGTTCTCTTGGAGAATATTGGGTTTTTAAAACTCTTATATTGAGATCTTTCCTCAGAAGAAGAAGATGTGATTATGAAAATCAAGGCTTGCATTTAAAGATTAAACTTTCGAGTTAAAGGAGAGGTTAGACTGCTAAAGAATAGCAGTGACTGATTAACGGGAAGCTAGGCAACGCACTTCATAGTTTATTCGATTAATATTAAAATTGACGATTTGGTCAATTAATGGTTAAATTAGATTTGGTTGAATTGAATTAGAAGGTGTATTGTCTGGACGTAAGTGATCTGATTTATTGTTAGTTCTTCTAGCATTACATCTACATTTTTTAACTAGGTCATTTGAATTTGTGTCTTTGTTGTGAATTGTTAATAAATAGAGTTTTCATTGGCTATGGCTAATCTTCCTTCTGACCCTATCACAATAATGGATGGCATCATCCATGTATTAGAAACTATGAAAAGCCTTTACTTCAGCAATTCTCAAACTATGGGGCACTCCCCACCTAGCGGAGCGTGATAACGTTGTGGGGAACGAGCATATCAAAAAGTCTAAAATAAAAGATTATTCAAGACAAGAGTAATTTACTGTAACATTTTTTTAAAAATATCTAGTACTTAAAAGTAAGAAATACAAAGTTTGATACGTATCTTGATAATTTGTAAGGTTTATAACAAAGGTCGTATTATAGCTTTATCGTCAAAGTACATTATTATTTCTTTCAATACATTGTTATTGTATGAAGGAAAAGGGGACGCGATGAAAATTAGGATTTAAAAAGGGGTCGCAAACTTTGAAAATTTGAGAAGCACTGCTTTACTGGAAATCATACAAATTAATTGCTTCCTGTTGACCATAATTAAAAATACACGGTATCTCCGGAGTGAAGCAGAATGTTTTTGCTCTTTTTACTGTTGTGTGTAGTTCGTGTTCTTCTTTTATGATTGTGATTGACAATAAATGCGCTTTTGAATAGCAACATGTTTTTCCTCCTCAATTCTCCATATATAACGGATGTAACTAAACTCTTCGTGGGGGATTGTGCACATCAAGACAAACTATAGTAAATAGGAAACTTAGGATCCCAAACGTCTTTCGCAGGAGATAGGCGCCATTAAAGTTTGGAGTCCAAAATTTCAAATGATTATAAAAAACGGAAAAATGGGTCGATTTGTTGGCGATTTTCGCTAAAATTATTATTTTTGTCAGTATTTTCTTGAAAAACAAATTTTAAAGAAAAAATCTAAAAAAAATGTCAATAGGGGGCACTTTAGACTTTGGGGTAACGAACAACTATTTTTTACTGTTATTTTTTAAATCACATTTAATGCTTTTAAAAGCTTAGACTTAAACTTAAATTTTGAGCTCATAATCTGAATCGTTGGGGGTTGTTAAGCAGCACAAACTCAACTGTGTTCAGCAGGTGAAATTTGAACCCCCCCTCCTCCCCTGGAATCAGTTCAGTTATTCACGATCTTGGATGCTCGGTAGTAGACTAGGCAGCAACAACTAACCACTAAACGTAAAATAAACGAGAGAGGGATAACAAAATTACATAAAAAAGTTATTCATAGCAGACATGAGCAATTTATCCACGAGAAGGGGCTGCGGTAGCCCAGTGGTTAAGGTATCGGATCATGGCAGGTATGTCATGAGTTCGAGCCCAGTACCACTAAAGACTCACCGTTTAGGGGAGCGAGGTACGTTAAATCTATCAAGAGCTCAAACGGCCTCCAATTGGTGTGGTAGTTAGGACAGGGGTGCCAGCTCAGGCATCGTCCACGTCACTTGAACATAATTCAAAATTACGTGGTCCGTCACCAAAAGCCTTCGTGTAGCTGAAGAGCGCAACGTTAATATTCACTCACTTACTGATTAACTCACTCACTGCAAATACTTGATTATGCAAATCACCCGATTTGCATGCTAAGTGTAGTACACAAGGATTTAACTGTGTGATGCTAACTGAATATAAGGATGTATAAAGTGCTATAAAAGCTCTCGTTGGCTATCTTCATCGTGTTTTTGACGGCTGTAGAGATGACCAGCTAATCAAGAAATGACAGATATCCATTTCATTTACGGCGTTGCAGATGGGAATACCCTGGAGGCCCGGTGGTTATACGGGGAATGATTTCCTTTGAGACGCTTGCCGAACCGAAAATCTTTCGAATGCTTGCATCGGTGTCTCAGTGAAACCGGTTCAATTGTTAGGGGGATGCAAGACTCAGGACATACCAAGAGTGCGAAGAAACCGGAACTTATAGAGCATGTGTTGCGTGAATTCGAGGAGCAATCGGAGACGAGCACACGGACTGTATCAGCCGTCGCAAATGTGAGCTTCATAATGGTTTGGAGAGCGTTGGGAACCGAAGATCTTCGACCCTATTGTGTGCAGTGGGTGCATGCCTTGAATACAACCGACGATCAGCCACGTGTCGATTTTTTACGATGGTTCCTCCAACGATTGGCTGTGCAACCAGACTTTGCTGCACACGTGCTATTCATCGATGAATGCAGTTTCAGTCGGGAAGATATTTTCAATGCACACAACTGGAGGTACGCTAACCCACACGCTATCCATCCTCATTCGTATTAACAGCGTTTCAGCGTCAATGTGTGGGTCGGAATTATCCACGATAATTTGATCGGGTTATATCTTTTGCCAAGGCGCATGGACGGCGGAACGTATCTGGTATTCCTACAAGAGGGGCTTCCAGTTCTCCTGCAAAGTGTTCCAGCCAACATAAAGGCTCGTATGTGGTTCCAACATGACGGAGCGCCTGGACATTTCAGCGCAGATGTGCGAAGTACAATGGGTACAGTATATCCAGGGAGATGGATTGGACGCAGTGGTCCGATAAATTGGCCGGCACGCTTGCCTTACCTTTCCTACCTAGACTTCTTTCTTTGGGACCATATGAAGAGTCTTGTTTACGCAAGTCCCGTCGACTCTGACGAGGCCCTGGTTGTTGTGAGGATTGCGGTCATAGCAGGCGATATCTGGGGTATGCCTAGGGTATTTGCTAATGTTCGACAGTCTCTCCGCCGGTGGTGTGAGGCCTGTATCCTTGCTGGTGGGTGCTCTTTCGAGCAGTTTTTGTGACTCCGCATGGAAATCGTGCATGTACCATTTTCTACATGTCATCATTCATTCAACCTTCATTCATGCGCACTACATGCTACATCAAATTGTTTCTTTTTATTTTGAGTGGAGAAATTGCTCATGTTTATTAAGAATAAATATTTAAATTTTGTTACCCCTCTCTCATTTAGTTTACGCATAGGAGGTAGTAGTTGCTTCCCGGTCTACGAATCCAAGATCGGGAATAAGTGAACTCTGTTCAGTGAGGAGAGAGTTTCAAATTTCGCCTCCTGAACACAATTCCCTTTGCGCTACTTAACTACCCCCAGTGATTCAGATTTTGAGCTCAAAATTTGAGTTTAAGTCTAAGCTTTTGAAAGCATTAAATGTGATACAAAAAATAACAGTAAAAAACAGTGTTCGTTACTCCAAAGTCTGACGTGCCCTCTATCGATATTTTTTTAGATTTATCTTTAAAATTTATTTTTCAAGAAAATACTGACAAAAAGAATAATGTTAGCAAAACACGCTAACGAATTGACTCTTTTTTCCATTTTTTATAATCTTTTGAAATTTCAAACCCTGGAATTTAATGGCACCTATCTCCGAAGACGTTTGGTACCCTAAGTTTCCTATTTACTATTGTTTGTCTTGATGTGTACTATCAGCTCTTAAAGTTTCACCGCAGAGTTTAGTTACACCCTGTATTGTTCATTCAACTTCCCATTTGCTTTAAATTTTTCTGACCTTAACTCTCAACTGTACCACGTTAATAGATTTCAAAAGAACTACATCTTTTCTGATAACTGCAATTGTAGTTGACAAGTTCCTGAGCCATTACTACAGTGATACTACATCTTACTAACTTTCAGCCAATCAAGTGGATGGAAAGTTATTGAACGTTTTTTTCCCGAAGTTCATTTCGTAGAAATGAAAAGAAAATAGATTGAGTATGTAACACGAAATATTAAAGTAGATTTTTGCAAATTCGCTTTATTTGTTTTCTGTTTTCCCATTGGGTTTTATCATACTACGTCCCACTACCATATTCTTTGGTCTTCGCGAAATAAAATATTACACTAACTGAAAAATCATAATTGCTTGATCACGAGTACATCAATGTTTCTTTAATTGAATTTTCGTAAGTTTCAAGAAGCTAAGCCTGTTCTAAAACACGTGGCGCAAATTGAAGAATAGAGAGTGGTCATTGGCACAAGCCTCCATGATGCATCCGTTGAATTCTTGCAATGTTTGTGGAAGGGTCGCATTCACCTTCTGTTTTAAGTATCCTCACGGAAAAAGCTCCTCGGAGTTAAATCCGGTGACAGTAGAGTCCATTCTTTGACACAGCCATTTCCAATTAATTCTCCAACATGACGACACGTCTTCTCACAGACCATCCCCATTGAAGCACTACCTCTTCAAGGAATTCGGAAACCAAATAATGGTATGTTCGGTATGGGGGCGTTGAAGACTGTCCTGCACGTTCACTTGATCCGACTCCATTTGACTCTTTCCTGTGGGAATACATGAAGAAGCCGGTGTATGCGATTTATACACAAACATTTCAGGACTTTAAAGTATCATTACGGACGCTTGACCTTAAATAACTCATCACAAATCTATGCTCTATCGAGCGCAACGTAACAGTCAAACGAGGACCCAAATGTGCATTGAATCTGACGGTGAGAAGTTTGAACCTCTGAAATAGAGGAATATTATTATAACTAGTTTTTTCACGTCGCAGTGTAAGATATCACGAAAAAACAAATGCGCAGTCAAACCATTCTATTCGTTTCAGTAACATCCACATGGTGTCTTGTACTAAATCGGAGATGTTCTACAACTTTGTAGTTAACATTTTTTACCCATCTCGTTATGTTTTCAAGATTGGAATACTAATTCCATATTTTTCCCCAGGTGGGTTTATTCAGCAGCGTGTGGGTTCTTTATTATACCTAGGCACCTCTTTTATGAATGTAGCAGCAGCCATTCCGATGTTAAGAGGGTGGTAAGGGACTTTATTCAGCATTTTGTACGTAAGTGCTCTTAACTATTTCCAAAGATACCTATCTCTAATCTCTATTACAGTTCAAAGTATTACATATTTTTTGAAATTAATCAACCATATATGGGCGCAACCTTTTAAGTAAGGAAAATAAATCATACGTCTCTCTCCTTTTGTTTGTCATGTGGAATCGTTTATCATCACAAATATAATCTTCCAACTGGAGCAGTAAAACGTAGAATTAATTGAACATAAATCTATTTTAAAAGCAAAAATTTAAAACAAAAATACTTATTTCTCCCGAAGGAAAAATTTTTTTTTAGCACAAATAAAATATTAATCCGAAATATAACAGTTTTATTCCTTTATAAAGTTTCAAAACAGTAGGTATATTTCAAAATGGTAAAATTTATAATGAGTTTAAGCCTTGTGTTTAGGTAACAGTAGGATATTTTCTAATATGCATGCGATTGTCAGATTTTGAACTTTACAAATAAATTAAACAGACTGAAGAAATAAAAAAAGGAAAGAATTTTACTTCTAAACTTAACGTAAAAGTGTAGAAATATATATATATATATATATATATATATATATATATATATATATATATATATATATATATTAATGAATTTTAATTTTAGAACAAAAATTGAAGATTGTTATAGAAAAATTAAGGGACCAATAGAAAACTTACAAAAACACTTTGTGATTGTTTATGTAGATAAAGTACCAGGAAATTATGCAATTATATGTAAATATTATTATAGTAAATTAATAAATGATCATATACAAAATAATAATGCATATGATGTAAGTAAATTTAGTATGAAAGAAATTAACAACATATTATTGGCATTTGGTAAACAATTATATATTTCTAGCAATAAAATTATATATTCCCATATATTTCTGACTCCTAAATTTCATAAGAATCCAATCAAATTCCGCAGTGTAACAAATGGGTTCAATACTTATATATCAAAATCGGGAAGAATTTTACAGACCATATTACAAGATACAATAGACAAATTTAAGGATACTTCTATTATAAAAAACAGCCATGATGTAATAAAAAGAAAGTTGATCAACAAGAGGTATTTTCTGTGAATGGGTTCGATTTCGAAGATTTATTTAACTCCATTAAACTAGAAGATATAATTCAGGTACTTTCAGATGCATATGAGAAATATGATTTGAATAATTACATTAGTTTTGAAAAGTTCAATACACTTATTCGTTTTGTTATACAGGAGAACTTCATTATTTTTGAGAACAAACTTTATAAACAAATCAAAGGATTGCCTCAGGGTGGCCCGGCTAGTAATAGTCTCGCTAACCTGTATTTACACCATTATGAAATAGTTCGAAGAAAGGAACCCTCTTGCCTCTTGTTAAGATACATAGATGATTTAATTGTTATAGGTCATGATAGAGAATTTAAACCTAACATTAATTTTTATCCGGAATACCTAAAATTAATACAGACGAATTTTAACTCAAACAAAGTTGAATTTTTTGATTTGGATTTAACTATTATTGACAACAAATTATATAGCAATATATATGATAAAAGGGAAGCATTTAAATTCAATGTCATAAAGATACCAAACTTCAATAGTTGTCTTCATATATCTGTATTTAGAAATATAATTTTAAATTTTTTGTTGAGAAATAATAATTTAACTACGCACAATATTGATAGATTCAAAAATATCCAGAAATTTATATTATTGTGCATACAAAATGATTATCCCATCAATTTCCTGAGAAAATATATAGATCAGAAATATTTCTTAAAAATATTTTTAAACTCGTAAATGCACAAATCCACCACACAACATTAGGTCCACAAAGTCAGCTTGTTAGTGGTCCAGCTGTGAAGAATTTGTGCATTCCACACACACACAGGTTACATTTTAATATACATTTTAATACACACACACTTAAAACAATATTTACACGACTATATATACACTTTAAAATTATTTATTACCAGTTAAACATTTATGTCCAAACAGACATTTATGACCAATCAATCAAGCAAGTCTTTTACATGTGATATGGTTTGCATCTAATGCCAGGTAGTCATACTCTAGTGTTGGATCAAGAATCGATTGGATTGACATGGTTAGATGTTATGAGCAAAATATGATGTGTAATTGATATATTAAAAATGAAAAGTCGTGCTATAAGAAATGGATCATATTCTTGATGGGATACTGTTTGGTGAGTCTTTAATGATTTACTCTATTCATTTGTGAATATACTGTATTTTTAATGATTTACTCTATTCATTTGTGAATATACTGTGTTTTTAATGTGAACATTCGGTTTTTAGAAATTTTTAGTTTGAACTTTCAGATTTTTTAGCTTGAACTTTCGAATTTTTTAGATTGAACTTTCAGATTTTTTAACTTGAACTTTCAGATTTTTTAACTTGAACTTTCGAATTTTTTAATTTGAACTTTTTGATTTTAGATAATTTTTGATTTGAACGTTCGGATCTCAAATATTTTTTGATTTGAACTTTCGGATCAGGAATTTATTTTTTCTACCTTTACAACTATTTTAAAGATGGATGCATCATCTTGGGAGTTTGAAGGTTCACTTATATTATGCACTAAATTGTTTTTAAATTTTAATATTGCAATATCTTTCGGAATGTGATGGCGATTAGTTTTATTTTTCAAGTATAATGATTTAATTTTAACTTTTTAATTTAAAGTATAATGGTTTAATTTTAACTTTTTAATTTTTAATTTAAAAAAAATTTTTTCTTCTGAAATTTGAAAATTTTCCAATTAACTTACCAAGTTGCAATAGGGGGAAGGTTGGCGCCATCAAACTAGTTTAACCCCACTTATCGGTCCTAAATCCGAGATTGCACTTGGATATTTTATAAATTTTTATTTTATTTTATAATTTTTTAATTTTGTTTGAAAATGATGGAACATTATCTTTTATATTCGCCATTGATATTCTGAAGTGTTTTGGTATTTTAGGATTCATATATTTCAATTTTTAAATTGATAATTGTGATTGTTTTTATATATTTAAATATATATATATATATATATATATATATATATATATATATATATATATATATATATATATATATATGTATGTATATATATATATATATATAATATATATATATATATATATATATATATATATATATATATATATATATATATATATAAAAGAAATATGTATTATATATCAAAAATAAGAAATAATAGATAAAGAACATAACAAGAAATAGCATAATAAAAATATAAAACCTGAACATGAAGAACAAAATTATAGAGAAATAAAAAAAGAAACTACAAAAAGAAGAACTTAGCGAGTCAGAAAGCAATTTCGGACTTAGGACCGAATAAGTGGGGTTAAACTAGTTTGAAGGCGCCAACCTTCCCCCTTTGCAACTCGGTAGGAAAACCAAATAAAATAAAATAAACAAAACTTCAGAGTTTGGATAACTCAGAGAGTATGAAAAAACCACTCATTACTATTATGTAACAAACTCTCCCAAACTCTTAATGCAGAAAAATCACAAAATAATTACGTAAGAAAAGTAGAAAAATGCTAAAACAATTACATAAGAAAAGTATCTTTCAAGAAATAATTTAACAAAATTTCTCTACTCACAGAGCTTTTACGAGGAGAATCAAGCGTCTTGACATTAATGAAAATCGATTATTCACCAAGTTAAAAAATTCGAAAATACATAAACACATCTTTTGAGCTGACTTTTAAACCAGCCAGCAAAGACAGGTATAAAAAAAGACGACAATCAAATACGGTAGAATTTGAATTGGTTGATTGTCAAAAATGTAAATTTGCTTGGCTCTAATTTGGTTGGTTGTCAACAATGTGTAAGATGTTCAAGATGTGTGTGCAAAAAATGTAAACTGTGATATGAGTGTTATGATATAATCTTCACAGCAAGACCACTAACATGCTGACTTTGAAATCCTATTGTTGTGGTTTTGGAATTCGAAGTAGCAAGACGGTTAATGTATTTGTGATGAATATAAGTTCTTAAGAAATTAAAAGGGTATTCCTGATCTAAACAACATTGAAAAAATTGTTTTATATTATTGTATTTATCTATTTTGTGGGTAGTTAAGTTATCATTTCTAAATAAAAAATTCAAAATGATATTTTTGTAAATTGATATATGCAAATTATTATTCCATACGGGAATTTTAATTATATGGAACTTAAACGAATCTCTTTTGTCAAAAATGTTACTGACTACATTATTGTTAATAAAATGCAAGTCTAAATCCAAGAATTCCACCATATTAGAGTTGAAGTTAGTTTTAAAGAGCTTGAGATAATCAGGGTAGAACGTAATATTTGGTTTGTATTCACTATTTTTACCAAAAATTATTATATCATCTATATAACGATAAATTAAGTAAGAATCATTTACAACATGATCTATTTAAAAAAAATGTAAATATAGGTTCGCTAAACAATTACTAGCTGGACCACCCTGAGGTAATCCTTTGATCTGTTTATAAAGATTCTGATCAAAAATGCAATGAAATTTTCTTTTAATACGAGGTTAACAAGAATATCAAATTTATCTTTTTTCATTGAAGTATATAATTCACACACATATTTATCATAAATTAACTGTAGAACCTTAATCATATCGTCAATATTTATAGAATTAAAAAGGTCCTCGAAATCAAAGCCATGCATGGAAAAAATTAACATATCCTTAGTAACTCTAGCAATCTCTAAGCTATTTTTAATTATTGCCGTGTTTTGTAAATTATCAATTAGATTTTGAAGAAAAGATTGTAAGATCTTCCCAGACCTGGTGATATATGTATTGTATCCATTAGTGATACTACGGAATTTTATAGGGCTTTTATGAAATTTTGGTGTTAAAAAAATACATGGATATTTAATAATATTTAGATGAATATTCAGTCTTTTGTTCAAAGCTAAAAGACGATTATCATCTTCTCTATTAATGTGAATTGATTTTTGAAAGGAATTCTTATTTAAAATGTGGTTACATAATAATTTACTGTAAAAGTATTTACAAATTATGGCATAATTAGCAGAGACCTTATCAACATATGTAATCACGAAGTCATTTTGGATATTTTCTATTGATTATTTAAGATCTTTATACATAATTTCACTTTTAACAGTGAAATATATATATATATATGTCATGATTTTAAAGACAGAATCAGATTAAAGTTTAAAAAGGAAGGTCTTTATTCTATCGTTTCTACATCTATTCTGACTGCGAGCAGGGAGGAAAAAAAACACGCCATGGTGGGGGTTCCAAGTCGATAAAACTTGAAAAACATCTGATAAGTATCGCTGCTTTGAAGATGGTGTTTGCAAGTTAATGCTGACATATGTTGACTATTAAATCTAACGATCTGAACTTAGACATGTTTATTGGCTAGGCCATATGTTCGGAAGAAATAAATGGGCTATTAGTTTGATACTTGAATATGAGAACGGAGAAAGATGGAGTCAAGTGCTAGATAGAGAATTTAATTTTAATCTAATTTAATTATTCTTACACACACACACACACACACACACACACACACACACACACACACACACACACACACACACACACACACACACACACACACACACACACACACACACACACACACACACACACACACACACACACACACACACACACACACACACACACACACACACACACACACACACACACACACACACACACACACACACACACACACACACACACACACACACACACACACACACACACACACACACACACACACACACACACACACACACACACACACACACACACACACACACACACACACACACACACACACACACACACACACACACACACACACACACACACACACACACACACACACACACACACACACACACACACACACACACACACACACACACACACACACACACACACACACACACACACACACACACACACACATAGAAAGGCTGTTTTTTAGAGGTATAGAACTTTAAATTGCAATAAAACAACGATGTATTATTCGATTGACATGATTTTTTTTATTCGAAAGATAATCTTGTGGCATTAAATTTTAAATATGATTTCTGGCATATGACTGCCGCGGCTGGCTCGGATGTAGACCAATCTGGACGTCCAAATTTCGATGATTTTTCCATTATTTGTGGCCGTATATCGACAATAACACGGCGAATGTTGTCTTCCAAATGGTCAAGTGTTTGTGGTTTATCCGCATAGACCAATGACTTTACATAGCCCCACAGAAAATAGTCTAGCCGTGTTAAATCACAAGATCTTGGAGGCCAATTCACAGGTCCAAAACGTGAAATTGGGCGGTCACCAAACGTGTCTTTCAATAAATCGATTGTGGCACGAGCTGTGTCACATGTTGCGCCGTCTTGTTGGAACCACAGCTCCTGGACATCATGATTTATCAATTCAGGAATGGAAAAGTTAGTAATCATGGCTCTATACCGATCACGATTGACTGTAACGTTGTGGCCTTCATCGTTTTTGAAGAAGGATTCCACCAGCCCATAAAGCGCGCCAAACATCCAGCAGTTTTGTTTGTTGACGTAGCCAACAACGAGAAGTGCGCTTCATCGCTAAACAAAATTCGCTTATGAAAATCGGGAACAACGGCAATCTCGTTTTGGGCCCATTCGACGAATCTACGCCTTTCTTCATGATCGTTTTGATGAATTGCCAAAACAAGCTGAGAATAAATCACTTGAAATCTGTTAAATCGGTCACCATCTTGGAAAGTAATGCCAACTTAAACTTCTATACCTGAAAAAAACAGTCTTTATATATGTATATATATATATATAGTACATATACGAGAGCTGGGGCAAAAGTTATGGCAACTATTTTTTCCCTTAAGGTACCAGTCCGGTTGGAAAATGTGACATATACAGACGAAAGAACAAGGTGTTAACTACAAGTGTGGATTATGAATAGCACTGAATTATATAGTAACACACTAATTTATTACGGTAGTATACAGGGCAATATAGTCTTCACGGTGTAAAAGAATGACAACACGGAACACATAAAATTGGCATGACAAACCTGGGCTTAAATTCCCTGCTACTGTCACCATGCGCTGCCAACGATGTGGAAGGCGCTAAATACCATCAGCCTCAGCATTTGCAGCACTGAGGGTGAATTGGGCCACCTGTTGGCACCCAGCATTTGTAACGTCCTCTCGTGTTACAAGCCGCCTACCACGTATTGGTTTCTTAATCTTGGGAAGGAGATCAAAGACACAGGGTGAAATGTTGGGAGAGTACGGTAGGTGCTCCAATTCTTCCAATCCTCAACGTCGCAGTAGCTGCCGTATACACTCTGCTTTTTGTGGTCTGGCATTGTCGAGCAGGATTATTCCACTATCCACAAGTCGGGACGTTTATTCTGAACACCACGTCGTACCTG
This sequence comes from Trichonephila clavipes, assembly GCA_019973935.1. Taxonomy (NCBI): domain Eukaryota; kingdom Metazoa; phylum Arthropoda; class Arachnida; order Araneae; family Nephilidae; genus Trichonephila; species Trichonephila clavipes. Next base: position 3,590,184 of record BMAU01018568.1, on the reverse strand, counting down.
TCTCACCAAAAAGTCCCTATAATACTGTGCGGTCACTGTTCTGGAACCGCGTCACTGCACGGAAGAACAAAGTGGCAAACAATGGCATCCCTTGACATCATATTTGACGATGACCATCAATTTGTCTGAGGATGGATTCTGACGGACCTTCTGCCTCCTTGGAGATCCAACATGTCACCACTCCACGGAATGACGTTTCAGTTCAGGTTCGTATGCCCTGTCAATAAATTCCTCGATGGCAATAATTCGTGACAAGAATTGATCACCGTCCTGTTGCCAGCGGGCAAAGTGGTCGGAGCATATTGCATAGCGCAACCACCTTTTTACTTCCTTCAGCGCATGTGGTGCCCACTGAGCTGCGATTTTGCTTAGGTGCAGCTCATAACGCTATATCCTGTGGATAGTGCGTTTTTTGATGCCACTTGCCCTCTTGAATTCCAGTAGAGCTCATCGCCTATCTTCATCCATGTGCTGATCGATGACGGCACGTGCCAAGTTGGTCCGCACAATAACCGGTCGTCCCGAACGTTGCCCCTCACGGGTGGACACACGTCCTTGTTGAGATTTTCTTACTCACCGGTTTACTGCATGGTATGGTAGGACATTATTCCCAAGGGCTTTCACTAATTCACTGTGATATTCCATCAAATTTCTCCCTAGGAGAAATTTGATGTAAGCACTATTTTGATGTAAGCGCGCTGCTCAGCAAGGTCTCAACGCTTCTACTTCCATTTCACACGACACTCACCAGTTGACTGATTTCACAGGCCTCGCTGTGCTATTACCAGCTATCAAAGAGACATATGTTGTTCTGCATACACACTATGCCTGCAGAGCTTCTACACGACTTATATACGTTTGTGATCCGTTCACATATCTAAAAAAAATAGTTGCTATGACTTATGCCCCAACCCTCGTATATATGTATATATATATATATTGAAAAATATATAATTTCATTTAATGTCTCTTGAAGAGAGTATAAGACCCATGTGTTTCTTTAATTCAGCTACATGCACTTATTATATATTTTGAAAGATTAAAAGTTTAAAAAAATATTATTTCATTAAGAAATATCAGAATAAATATGGTTTAATATTATGACAAAATGTACTTAGTACCCATGTCTACTTTAAAGCTATTCCACATCACATAATTCAGTTTGCTAATGAATGATTATTTATAAATTCAAATTACAATTACAATAACCATCAAACAAGCATAAGAAAATTAAATAAATTATAAATTCAATAAGTGCTCTTTTTTTTTCGAGAGAAACATTTACAATTTTCATTCAAACAACACAATGAAAATTGCTCTTGTTACACATACCTAGAATTTATCATAATTTCTCTAAACATTGACACAGTGCCGTATTGGTATCTGTTTTGATACTCTACATGATTTATTGTGGATAATCACTTAAAAGAACCCAAATAATGATTTATGTGTTACATCATAAAGGGAAATCGATTCTCGATTTGGGACCAACAAAGCGGCCCTGTCTTGATTTCCAGATAATTGCCTGAAAGCCTGATTCTAATGGTGTAAATAACTGAAGACTCGAATATCCGGAAATTGTTGATGCTGTTCATTTGTCTTTTTTACAGTTACTGATTAAATTCATATGTGAAATGGATTCTTTTTATGGTTTTTGCAGGGACTTCCATATTAGGTTCTTTTATACGTATTTATACTTCCAAAAATGCCTTTTTTTCTTTTACTGAGATTATTTCTGCCACTTTAAGTTTGCATTGACTGTAATTAAATTTTTGGAGGTGTTAAGTAATTATTTTGTTGATATATTTCAATGCAGAGAGGGTGTTTCTCTAATGAGAGAAAAAATTGGAATTTTTTTTTTATAAAATACTGAAATACTATTTTCTTTTTTCACTAGAATAGCTTTCGTTTCTTAATCATTAATCATATGATTTTAATATCTCAAAATGTTGTCTAAGAATCATTCCGTTGCATAAAAAACGATCTTACACCGTTTAGGACCAGCCAGAGAAAGGAGAAGGAAGCACTCTCCCAGGTGTTCCACCCACTCGGAGAATACACGTACGTTCGGGCCGGGAGATATTCCCTGTTAAGCTAAACTTTATTACAAAGATTATATAAACCATTATTGTAATGAAATACGCTGAAATTTACAGTTTAGAATCATTAATAATATCTTAATATTTTGTAATAAGATGTTTCAGGATATTTGAAATATTGCACATTCTAAAGAACATACTTTCATTTTCATCATTATTATTATTTTTTAAATATATGTGTAGTTTAAGAAGATGACTAAAATTTCATACACTTGCATACGGATATTCAAAATAAAGGAACTATTAGAAAAATTAGATAAATGTAAGAAATTTACTTTAAATTAAAAAAAAATTGGAGCTTATGTTACATTTTAAAACATTGTTTAGGTCTCACACTTAAAATGTTTGCCCTATTATCAACGTAATTAATTATTTCAGTTGCCAATATTTTTTACAGCTTGTATTCGCAGAATTACTTTTATCTATGTTACTGTTTGATTCAGTCATCAATATGGAGAGAAATCTCAATTTCACTTAAATATTCACTCTTTCTCACATGATGACTCAAATAAAACAGATGCAAAGCATAGAAATACTATTCTGCAAAACCCAAACGATAAATATACTCTCACATAAACTCTAATAATAAACTTTCAATCTTTTTATCCCATTTTCTCAAAATATAAACATAACTCCAGATTACATTAAATCACGAACCTTCGAATGTCCGATTCTCTCGAAAGAAATAAACACGCGCAGTTGTTAATGTTTATTAATATCCCGGAACAAATAAAAAAATAAAACTCGGGACACCAAAACACATATAGAAGGTCAAATTTCTGTGAAACATATTATTCGAAACGAAAAAAATTTCAACTTCCATTCAGTGCTGATCAAAAATTAAAATAAAAATGTTCCAAATTCAGATCACTTCAATGTGATTAAGGGTCTTAGAATGGGAAAAATGCAATCTCAATTATGATATTGTAGGTTCCGAAAGGAGAAAGGCGTGATTACATACAGTGAAATACGTTTAACGCGAAAGCACTTAAGACAGAATATTGGGTAACACGAAATAATAAAACAGTCCCGAAAAACTCCTATGTATTTCCATACATTTTTTTCTTTTAACAGAAAACGAAAATCGCTTATTACATCCCTTCTGGGATTGAACAAAATACAGAAAACAACAAACAAATGTTTGAGAAAATTTCTGCATCATTGGAATACACTATTATTTCATCGGAAGAATTCATTGAAGTAGATGTTGACAACGTATATACAGCAGAAATTACATGGCATATATTTTGAAGTTTGTTGAAGGCTTAAAAAATATAATGGATGCTGATTCCAACGACCAAAATGAAATGAATAATTCAGCTGTTCCCACGTCATCTGAAATGAGAAACATCATGAAAAGTATGTGCAGTTATTTAAACACACATTCCAATGGGGAAATGAATACAAAAAATGGGTGACATCAAACAATTTTTTGACAATTTAATGCTAAAAGGAACAATGTGAAAAAATATTAAATTAATTTTCAAAAACTTGATAACTATTTTATGTTTTTCATAAAATTTAAAAATTTTGCATTAAATTTCTTTAAGTTTTTGTGAATGTTTTTTTCATTGATTTTTATTAAAGACAAGCATATATACACATCTATGTAAATTAATAAACTTAATTTTGTTGAATATAAGTACTTTTTTTGCAACAAATTTAACAAAAAATTCTTCTTACACGAAAAAATATTTCAGTTCCCCCTCCAGTTTCATGTAAAAGGATTTTTATTGTATATGGATTCATGATCATGAATGGGTTAAATAAAATTAAATGAGAAAATATTTTTGCAAAAATTACATTAAGTAAGACAAAAATATTGAAGAGCATTGATTAGTTGCAAATTATAAAATTACTGAATTACATTAGATAATTCAATCCTCAAGATAGCACGAATCAGTACTATTACATAAGATTAAGTAGGTGAATGAAAAATAGTTATATGTGAATTATTTTAAAATAAATATTTGAATGTATTGTGTATGTATTAAAGTTTTTAAATTTTATAATTCTTAAAATTTGTTTAAAAAAGTTACTAATGAAATAAAGGTATCTTTTGTCAGTACATGTCAGTACAAATATCCAAGTAATTCGCTTTGCCTTTTTCCAGCTGCAAAGAAATAAATTTAAAACCTCCACGTGTTACGTTTTACTAGAAGTTCTGAAATTGACAGATAAAAAAAGGACTCAAATTCATGTGATTTACCGTAGCATGTCAGAGAGGAATGTGTGATATTAATAATCCTATGAACAATAGATAAAGCTATTCAATGATCCATCGTTTAGGTTATCTAAATAGAAAGAAGCGTTGTGGTATCATCCATGGAATCCGAAATTTGTAAAGTTGACATTCTCGCTGACATACTTTGATATTTATCCAGATTTCCATTGAAATTGTTTCTTTTTTATTTTACTCTTGTACTTACTTATTATGCTGACGGTTAGTTGGTGAAGGACAGGATAAGTAAATGAATCACAAGTTTTTTCCTCGTGAAATAATTTTGGTGCAATTGAAGTGAAGCAAAACAGCCATTTTTTTTTCTAAAATCAAGTTATAAATTCTGAAAGTTTTTCTTAAAAAAGTGTATATGAGTTGATTATTTGCAATGATATAGTAACCATTTTTTACACTAGAAGCTACACAATTTTTAGATTAGGAAACCTTTAATTTGGAAACATTCCACATTTGTTCGGTTCAACTAAGAGTTATATATATATATAGTTATAAAATTATATACATATATATATATATATATATATTCTTCTTTGACCTTGTAGGTTATGCAACTTTTTCTCACTTGGTATCTTATTTTATTTTATTATACTATATATATATATGTATATATATATACAGGTGAGTTTTTACAAAAATCTCACTTCAGTAAATATTAGACATCGCCATAAATATAACATAAAAAATTACATACCTGTGAACAGTAGTTGATCAGAAAAGGTACATCGATCATCAAAATTTACATTTTGAGATAAATTCATTTCAATGTATTCAGTGAGGCTTCTAATCTGCTAGGAAATAAAAAAAATAAAAGGCTCAATTTACAATAAAAGATACATGTTTTGGCTTATATCAGACGTTAAACTTTTAAGTAAAAACGAAGTACTTTGTTTACATTTTTCGCTGTCCAAATGGTCGTGGCCCAGTTTCAACGATTATTGAAAAATAGGTTTTAAGGGCTTCTAATTACCCTAGAGGTTAACCCTGCATCTACTGACGGTACTTATAAGTACCATTTATTTTAAAATTACATAGAATAACCATTTTTACGAATGCTCTGACGATACTTAGTAGGAATATTCTTTGAAATCCTCTCTTCCAAGATATTTGGCAGCACGGGTTCTATGATGAGTATTTTAGCGGGGGAAGCAAATAGTTTTATAGTTGGTTACGTTTTCCGCTGACGGCGTTTTCAGCAGTTTGCGAAGATTATCATTTTTGTTCTGAAAAAGTAATTCATGTCAAAATTTAAATGTCTTATTTTTTGTATGTTAATGAAGGCCTTAGAAAACAATTTGACTATTTATTTTATGTGAACAGTGTATATAATTAATTTTACAGTTGGTTATCCTTAATTAATTAATTAGCTGTAATGGATTAAATCTCCCCAATTTGAATATTTTGTTTATGTATATACCTTAATGTGTTCAAGGTAGTGGTTCAAAAAAATATTGCATGAAAAAAACTGATGTAAATCATAATACGGTAGATAAAGGGTTAAAGTAAGGAATTTTTAGAAAGGTTAAAAGCTATACAATTTAAGAATCTAAAAATCTCAAACTGTCAATAAAATAAGATTTTAGCTTTTTAACACGCCTTAATAAGTCAAATTAAAAAAAAAACATTCATTCTCTGTTACGAAAGTATTATAAATAAACGTAGGTAAATTTTAAGAGCTAACTAATAAATACTTTTTTTTTATTTTACAGACATAATTCCGTACACTTAAAATGTAAAAATTACTAGCCATATTATCAATAAAATGTAAAATTTATTTAAAATATACTTTGATAATTATGCTATTATAATAGTTAAAGCTTAAAAATAACAGTGTAAAATATGCCTTATTATTTAATACTGATGTAACACCTTGATGAATACTAATATAAAAATCTATTCTTAAGAAACTACTCATATATCCTAAGTATTACGTGTCACGTTTAATTTTCAGGGTCTAATGTTCAGTGCTATCCTTAATATTTTAATGTATTTCATTACATACACTTATAAAGGTTCATAATGAAATTCATTTATTCTCTAATTATTAATTCACAATGAGATATATGATTACATTCTTTATTATTAATTCATAATCAAATTTAATGCATACCAAGTTCTTTGAAACAAATTATCTTTTAATCAATTATTAAATAATGATATTCATACCCATCGGAAGACATTCATAATAATTCATTTCCTTAAATAATTATCTGTGGTAAATATTAATGTATTCCATTGGGAACATGAGTTTGTTGAAGATTTATAGCAATCCCAGTAGTAGATATGAATTGTTAAATAATTACTCAACACACTATGGATGAAGGGCTTGCATTTTCCGAGTTTTATGAGCTAAATTATTATGAGTAAACAGTTTACATAAACTTAAAAATACAAAAAATAACGCTAGGATGTATAACGAATGTATATTAAGGAATGTGAGAGAATATAATGAGTATATAGGAAACAAACGTTCACTGAGAAACAAAACAATCTTTTGAATCAGATCTAGGATAAATTTGAGATGTTAAAATAAAAATACAATTAGATAACATGAAAAATATTAACACACACACACACAAATGCAAACCGTGTCATATGAGAAAAAAACATTTAATTGCAAGATTTAATTCATTTATATGTGAGCGGGTGGTTCTCGATATTTTAATTTATGTTACTCCTAGTTTGTTCTACTCTTAGATAATCTTTTATGCGCATATCTTTTATTCTTTTCCTCCTTATTGGTCTTCTGTAATTTTTGCTTCTCTAAAATTCTTTCTTTTCTTTTAAAGTCTATTTTCATCTTCTATCCATCAATCCTTTCTTTTTATTACTGCATCTGTCTTTGATTCCCCATATATTTTCCTTCGCACACATTTCTAGGTCTCTACATTTTCTCTATCTTTTCAGGAGTTAAAATTTTTTAAAATGCATTGGATTTATCACTTGGAAATATCTGAGGGATCATTCATGTGTTTCATATTTTGTTTCTTGGGTAAACACAGATAACACGTCAACTAAACACATCGACAATACCTATTTATCTCTTTTTTTAACTTATGTCGCTTTATGTTTGTGACGATTATTTATGAAAAACACTTGATCACGACATGTACCGGGCTACTTCGTGAGGTTTCCTCTCAGAACATTTTTTTTTGCTTTAAAATCTGATTGAATGTTTAACTGCCCCATTCTTAAAGAGAAAAATAATCATCATTAATTACATATAAAACGATGTGAAATGTATTTATATATCGATTGGGTCTTTTATTTGTTTTTTCTTTATGTGTGTAATAAATAAATTAAATATTTTATAAATTGTAAATTTTTAATGACTTAAGTGTAAAGCATATGTCATTTATGATAAAAATGAAGCAGTATTGAAATTTTCTCTTTGATGAAGAAGCTAAAAAGTTACTTCTAAACCATTTGGAGAGGAGCAGTAATTAGTACTATTCAAGTATCCAATGAAAATATTGTTATTAACGTTCTTTTTAAAATGGTAAGAAATATGTAGACACAAATAACTAGAATTATTAAACTAGAAATAAAGTAACTTTGACCCTGAGGCCTCTGTCCACCGGCAGGGTGTTCTCCCTAAAATTTGGGGTGGAACTGAGCAAAATTGTACTGTACCTGCATGGGGCTCAAAGCTAAGGCTATAACAACAAGAATAAAAACCTCGCCCTTGGCCGCGATGAATTTCATGGACCTTGATCCGATGTTTTTGTCAATCAGGTGGAATAAGTAACAACAGCTAAAGCAAGCTTTCTTACCCTTGAAGTTGTATAACTTTATAAAATTAAAACTTTATAGAACTTAACAATTCTCAATATCAGTGTCAATATTAGTAACAAAATAAAAAAAGAATAAATTATGTTATTAACAAATTAATTGTATAACTTGATAAGCATAGCTTATTCTTTTCAGTAAAAAAAGTATATGGCTGCGATGCTACTAATCGTACTCCAACTTTTTAACAATTTGAAAAAGAATTACAAACCTTCAAAGACAGCATGCAAGCTTTCAAATCTGTGATTGAAATTACCGATTTACTACCAAAATTACTTCGCACCTTATGAGATTCGCATCCACAACAAAATACATTCGGAAACGATTGAAATGAGTAAAGATGAAAAAAAAAGCATTATGTGAAAAGGTGGTGATATATACTTCATTCTACTGATGTTATAGTTTGAATTAAATTGCGTTTTATTTATAGAGTCGAAAACGAAGAGACTTCGAATATGACTGCATAGCGGGACAGACAATACTTAATCTTCTCTCGGAGTCCATTTACTTCCAATGCAGGACTTATGTGTTATTGCAAGACTTGACATTCCTTCTAAACCAACAACCATTTGAACTACCCTCCCCTCCACAAATGCTGGTGCATATCCAGTTGCCCTATTAACCCTCTCCGGACCATGATCCCATGTATGTGATTACTTCAGGGAACACGGTATCAAAAGCAAGATTGCATTTTGCCTGTGCTGAGGCCCGTGATGACACCGGTGTAATCTGAATTTAGAACGTATGTAATATGGATTGATTATAAACTATAAATTTTTGGCGTATTTAATTACAGTAAGGATTAAATATGAATTTTTAAATGGAGTTAGTCTTAACAGGAAAATTCGCTTGGTCCTGAAAGGGTTAAAGAAAAAAGGTGTGCTACCAAAAGTTAATTATTTACAACGTACAAATAGAGAATATTTTGTGCATCTGATACTATTTTAAAGAAATTTTCTAGAATAGAGAAATTAAGAGCCTGTTACTTGAGCCTATATAAAATCTCCAAAGTCTATAATTTTGTCTCAATTATTCGTCAGTGAAGGGAAAAAGTTTGTTGCTGTATCATATTATGTTTGTAGCATATCAGTTAGCAGTAAGGCCGTCTAGCGACTAATTGACGAGATCTGTGCATTAGCTGAGACAAGATAGTCAGTTAATACACGTGAAGTAAACTTTTATATCTGGTCATTATTATTTCTATACTGACTCAAAAAATAACATTTATCTATTGCCATTTAATTGAATTGAATTTTTCAACCACAAATTTGCAGAAATAACAAAAATTCACATGCTCTACTTAACAGCATAAACACTTCATATTTAAAAATAAATTTAGGGTAGATTAACGCGCAATGTGTATGCAAGAACTAAAAGTTAATATAGCACGAAAACGATTAATATTCCAATAAATTTGTATTATAAATATCCATTGCTTCGGATTACTGATAATTACATTTCATCTTCGATTCATACAGACAGAGGGCATCTTGTAATAATGGGATGATTATGTAATCAATCATACAGATGCATTCATTAGTTTCGGCGACAAAGAACGTGTGAAAGAAAGAACGATTAAATCATTTAGAGCATGGCAACTAATGCTACTAGAGTATTCAAAGACAATGGAATGACTAGTTTTTTCACTTATGCAAAATGCAACAGCACTTAAAGAAAAAAAATATTATTTTAACTAATAATATATATACTAAACCGAAACTCTTACCTGAATTTTCCTTCGGGAAATAAGTTGATTTTTTTAGTATATAAATATAATTGATGTTTGAAATTTTATTCTATATAACTTGAATAATAGTGATTCAAAATAAAGCAACTTGAATTATAAAATAACTTTCCGAAAATAAAATCTTATGAAATTCGAAATATTAAAATAAAAGATTATAGAAAAATCTCGTTTTTACCTACAAACGAGAGGAAATATATTGGGATTTGCAGTAATTACTTCTCCTTCCTAAAATAAATTATATAATAAAATGGTTTTTCTTTAAGCATGTAAGGCAGTGTTTCTCAAAGTGTGGGGCACCCCCGGGGGGCGCGATCATATCGAAAATTTAAAGATTTTCTTTAAAAAAAACCGGAAGAGATGTAAAACAAAATGCTTTCTTCCATAATGAAAAAAAATACACAACAACACTGATATAATTTATGTTTCTCTTCTAGCGTTTTTCCGTCATCAAATAGCTATCTTTGATCCCAAGACCAAATTAAAGAAAAAAAAACATTGTGTTTAATTTGCTGTATTTCCTCAATGAGAGATTCCTTTATTACATTTTAACATAAAATATTACTCGTTAAAAGAAAAAACGAAGCCCAGACCCTGAGAAAAATTCTAAGATAAACAATTCATCACTGTAATTATTATTGAAATACTGTACATCAGTTGTAGAAAAAGAAAAGGAAGACATGATTCACTTTTCAGCCAGGCTGAATAATACATTTGCTAATCATTTGATTGACCTTCAAACTTTTGGTATGGTTAGTTCTACATATGTTCCATCCCATTTTTTATGCATTTGCCTTTCGCTTAGAGAAATTGTAAATAATAAAGAGTTTTACGATATTTGGAAAAGAATTGATTGATTTAACATTTCTGTAATGTTAGTGAAAAGTGTCTCTGATTTGCGTCCTTTATTATGGTCTTGCACTTTTGAATCATTTTAGTTCAGTTTTATTGGATTTTTTCTCAAATCATCAAAGAAAAATTGAATAATCCTTGAAAGCCGGTAAGTATACTTTCTCTTAATAGTATTATTCACTGGAATTCCAATTTGTATCGTGTACAGTAAAAATAATTCTAAACAAATGATTGGGATGACTGAGTCCCCCGCACTACCATTAGCGTTAGTATCGAGTGCGCGCCTGCTCCCGGGTTAAAACATTTTGAATTCTTCTCGATATAAATATTAAAAAGTAATACAATTTTTCTTCATCGTAATTTTATATTATTTTTCATTATTTAACATTAATTCTAAATGCTAATTAGGTGAGGTTTAAAATTACAGTTCTTTTACACAGTTATTTACAATTATAGCATTGATCTCAAAAAATATCCTTTTACATTTTTGTATACAATGACGTGCACGCAGTTTTACTCTCCTTCCAGTTCAGCTATTATATCAAGAATAATGTTTTATTTTTCTAAAAAATGAACTCGCGCGAAGAGCCGGTGTTTCAGCCAGTATACGTTTAATGTATCAGTACTGAAGAAGGTATTTTATAAATATTTTCTTATTACTAAATTAAAAACAAGTTTAATAATTATTAGGGACTTCCATGGGCTTGTCTTGTAGAGGAAAGTTTTTCAAAGGAATGTTTAATATCAGAAATTGACACTTTGAGTTATTTTTTGATATTTAGCTGAGATCTATATTTTGTCTTCAAAGCAGCCACCGCAGAAAATCCAGTTTAACAAATGTAGGATGTTGAAAATGGTAATAGTATACGAAGTGCTTTTGTTTCCAGTACAGAGAATTCATCATCCACCTCTATCCAAAATTAAAAGAGTGATTTATTACAAAATTGCCTTTTAATTTTTTACTGGATGCGAAATCTATGAAGATTTCTTCTTCGGAAGTTGAGAGCCCTTCTGGAGTAGATCTGGAAATAGATCCCTAATTCACTCGTAACTTGCTACCAAGTTGCCCTCATCCAGAAAATACTTTTTAAAATTCTTTTCCAACATAGCTAAATGATTTTACATGTTTTAAAAACACCTTTCATGTTTCTCTTCAGATTTGTAAGTTTTAACACGGGGCTTTCCCCCCTCCCCATCATTTACTTCAGTAGTGGTAAATCCAAAATTTAAGTATTTTTGAGAATGTCACCTTGATTTAATTTTTGGAACCATGCTCGTCTGTGTACCCGTTGATTCTTTATTATCATTGAATGTTTGCTTACGACTTAAAAATGCATGTATGATTTTGTTTTAATTTACTGCCGTAAATACTTATTTACCGTGAATTACAATTAACGTGTAAATTTAAAAAAATGTACATTCAAGCTAGATTCGGTAGCTGTGGGAGTATCGAGTCGACCAAAACTGACTGGAATTGTACGAGGAAAAGCATTTTTACCAGTGGCGTAACGTACACCCCCACACTGCGGGGGGACCCAAGGCTTCTAGGGCCCAAAGCTAGACTGACGCCATTAACGTACAATTTCACGAAATTAGCTTTACAATTTTTTAAATCCAATTTTTAAGCGATTTTCAAATTGGCAATCTAACATCATTCAAAATCAAAACTTTAACTGCTTATCAGATATCTTAGATCCAATAACCAAATCAAAAAACATTTTAATTTGCTGTAATCCCCGCGACGAAAGAGATACTTTTCTTTAGTGGGTTCTCTTATCAAACCTAAATTACTAACAGAAATAGAAAAAAGAAAGTCTGATGGAAAATTGGATAAAATGCTAGAAAGATAAAAAAAAAAAAACTCATCACTGTTTTTTTAGTATACTTCATGTTAGCGGTTGGGAGAAAAAAAAGACATGTTACTTTTCACTGAAGTAGCAAAGTAACTTATTGGCGTCTTTAGCTCCCCCCACTGGTATTTCATTTTCATTTAGCGAACTGGTAAATAACGTATATTTGTTATGCTTTTTTCATGAAAACTAGTATTGCGGTACTAGAAAACGCATAGAGAGAATTTTAAATGATTATATGGTCTAGATTTATGATTTAGAAACCCATATGACCACAGAAATTTCCGTAGATTTATGAGTATTCAATCAAATAAAGCATAATGAGAAATGTTTCACTAAAACGAAAAATTTGAAAGTAAAAGGAGTATAATATTAATAGCAAATATGCAAAATTCGATAACTTTTTAATATCCGCAAGTTCATCATCTTGTGCAAGTGCTAGTAGTAGTAATGCCAGGGAACTTGATGAACAAATCCTGGAAGTGAAATTTAATCCACAAGAAAAAAAAACACAGTTTCGGACACTTCAACTAATAAGGATATACTCTATCTAAAGAAAAGGAGTCGGAAAATGAAAACGAAGAAAGAAAATTGATTAGAAATGTTTTTGCGCATTATGTAGGTACGTCCATAGATGCATATTTAAGGGAACGAACTTTAAAATTGGGCCCATACCAACCAGAAGGTAATTTCCAAAAGGATGCCAAGGGAAGGAGCTTTTCATTATCTTATTATAGTTTCATATCCAAGGCAGGACAAAAGATCGAAAGGAAATGGCTGTGCTATTCAACACGATTTCATGTTGCTTACTGTCAGGTATGTTGGCTTTTCGCTGATAGAACAAATATATATTTTAAAGAAGCCTGGTGTAAAGGTGTGAATGACTGGCAAGGAATATCAAAAAAAAAATTTAAAGAGAATGAAAATTATATAATTCATATCCAAGCATGTCACACATATGACATCTGGAAACAAAATAAAACGGTGGATTCATTATTGAAAGGCAATTTTAAGAAGAAGTTAATAAGGTTAGCCAAATATTACGAAGAATCATAGACGTTACAATGACTCTAGCGATGTGCAATCTTCGTTTTCGGGGACATCGAGAAACTCGAGATTCGACTCAAAGAGGAATTTTTTTTGAATGTAATAGACCTCTTGGCTTAATATGACTCTCTTCTCAATGTTCATTTGTTAGAAAAAAGAATTCAAAAATATCTTAGCCCAAAAATTCAAAATGAACTTATTGCTATTATAGGCTCTAGAATAAAAGAAAATATTGTGTTAACAATATAAGGAAATGTTCTTTTTTCTCTATTATTCTGGTCACGACACAGTATATTTAAAAAAGAGACCAATTAAGTATTATTATAAGATATGTAACAACTGATGTTAATCATAATAATGAGCCAGATAATATCAGAATTAACGAAACGTTCTTAGGCTTTATTGTGGCGGCAAATAAGACTGCAAAAAGTTTGGAAAGTAATGCGTTAAATTTTCTAAATACACTGGGCATTAATTTGGCGAAGTGTCGAGGACAAGGATATGATGGGGCAGCCAAAATGAGTGGAGCGTATGGGGGATTATAGAAATTAATTAAGGACGAACAACCAAGAGCAAATTACGTTCACTGTTTAACACACAACCTCAATCTTGTTCTAAACGATGCCTGTAATAACGTGCCTCATGTAAGAGAATTTTATGACTTTTGTCAAAAAATTTACACATTTTTTGGGCTCAGCATTAAAAGCTGGAGTCATCTGAAAATTGTGCAGAATAACGAGAACATTCAGCAGACTATTAAATCATTGTGCACGACAAGGTGGTCATCTCGGTTTGACTCTGTAATATTAACTCGCTACAATTACATTTCGATTTTAAAAGTACTTTCAAATATTTTACTAACCAGCACTAAGCAAGACGAGAAACAGGAAGCTTTAGCGATTAAAAAACACATGGAAAAGTTTCAATTTGTTTTTTTGCTAATTTTCCAATGTCAAATTTTACAAAGAACAAAATTAACTTCAAAAGCATTACAATCACCAAAATTAGATTTGGAAAACGCCAAGACCATGTTGAATTCTAGCTTAACGTCTATCGAGAATCTTCGTAAGAATTTTGCTAATTTAAAGGAAGAAGCTATTGGTCAGGTTTGGCTAAAAAATGGGGTATCACCCCGGAGTTTGAAAGAGACATAGAAAAGTTAGACAGTTTTTCGATGATTTCAATGCTGATGAAAAACTGCAAGAAAGAGAACAATTGTTTGAGGTGGATGTTTTTAAGGCCAATGTTGATGTTATTACTACTCAATTAAAAATCGCTTTGAGAGTATGAATGACATTTACAAATCATTCAGTTTTCTTTCTCCCAAAAATATTGTAAGAACTACAAAAATGATCTCTTATACAATGAAGCCAGTAATCTTCAAAAAGTATTCGACCTATCAAGTGAATTTCTAAATCAAGTTATGTCTCTAAAAGCAGTTTTTAGTGAAGATTTAATTAAGCTAAATTCGATAAAAGATTTAGGTAATTTTTTGTGATTCCAAATAAGTTTTCTGCGCGAAGTTTATAAGATGTATGTATTGCAGTTTTATTGTTTGTGACTCTTCCAGTTATTTCTGCAATGGCGGAAAGGTCATTTTCTAAATTAAAATTAAAAAATTATCTACGTTGAACGATGTCAGAAGAGAGGCTTTCCTATTTGTCTTTGATAAGTATTGAACAACTAGAAGCAAGATAAATTGAATTGGATGAATTAATAACTGACTTGGCTAAGAAAAATGTGAGATGTCAATCGCTTTTTTGGGATTTACTTCTTGAGTGTAGTGCTGTATATTAGCTAGTAGTGTGTGTCGCGAACAACCCAACGAACTAGTTACTTTTGTAGTTCAACCTGAGTGGTACTGCGAGCGCATTCTTTTTTGTGTCCTTGCTTTCTCATTAGTAACAGTAGTTGTGTCTTTTACTTTGTGACAATTTATGCTAGAATTTTATCGAAATTAAGGTCAAGCTCATCCCAGGTTTCTTAAACGAAGAATTTGGTAAGTGATACCTTTTTTCTATCATAAGGATCTAAAATCAAAAATATTATTTTACAGTGTTTGTGTTTCTCTTAGTGTATCGTCTTTATTTAAGTTACCAGGTTATCAGTCGACTGTTGTTAGATTTTTCCATTTTTTAAATACTATAAATACTCTCTAATGCAGTGCTTCTCAAACTTTCAATAGTGGCGCCCCCCTTATCAATCACAATTTTTATCGCGCCCCCCTTATACATTAATGTAGGATCCAATAGTTCTCAAGATAACAACGCAGTCTTCGCGCGCAGGCGCAGCAAATCCAAACCAAAACGAAAACTTTAAGGACTTTGGAGAAACTTTAACGATTAGAGAAAAAAACAGCGGAGAGAACGAGAGAGATGCGCGAGCAGGCGTTACCTTCTGCATATCATCGTCAAACTTATCTGTTAAAATAGCTACCTTTTTAATTAATTTTTGTTTAATTTTAAAATAAATGTGAAGTAAGACAAACGTCTTGGACCCCTTGTTGTCTCCCACAAATTATGGGGGCTCGGCCGGGATCAATAAAATTTCGATTTTGAACCAAAGTCTGGACAATGAACAAAAGCGTCCGTGAAGGAGACGCTCCGCCTTTTTTCGGAAATTTCGTTCAACCTGTGTAGAGGTTTGAACTCAGCATAAATATTCCGCCTGTGTAGAGGTTGGAACTGTTGAATAAAATAACCTGTGTAGAGGTATATTTTTCATCGAACCCTAAATATTCCGCCTGTGTAGAGGTTGGAACTATCGTCGAAAATTCCGCCGGTGTAGAGGCCGGAACTACAATTTCACAAACACCTGCGAAGAGGTGTCGATTCGAACAATTTCAACTATATTACCTGCGAAGAGGTGAAATCACAGTGGATTCACAACGTTTTTCTTCAATTATTGGATACATCGTACGTGCGAGCAACAAGGGAGCTAGAAAAAAAAAGGTAGGATCTTTCCATATTTTTCTAAAATGTATAAAAACGCTCTTAAAGAGGATTTCATAAGAGTTGTTGAGGATCTAGACGGTACTGTGGAGAGTACGGACACCATAGTTAAACTAAAGACTAAAAGTGAGAACAGTAGTACATTTGAAAGTGATCCAGATTTCGTTAAAACTTTATTTCAAAACTGTATAGATGAGAGGGTATCGCGAAACGAAAAAGAGGTAACTAGAAAAACAGAAAATTGAACTAGCGAAACTTCAGTTAGCTCAGTTAGAAAAAGAAGTCGAACTTCAAACGGCTAAAAATAAAGCATTAAGTTTAAATCCTGCAGCTAAAGTCGAAGATAAACAGTTCGAAACTAACAGAAATATGATAAAAAATATTAGAACTTTATCTCTTCCTGTTCCCACCAGATCTGAAAATTTTAATCTGTTCTTCCAATCATTAGAACGCGCATTTTTAACCAAGAAAATAAATGACGAATATAAATCGGAAATTTTAATAAATCTTCTGGGCGAAAGAGCTCATAACGTCTTATTGTATATTAAAGAAGAGGAATTAAATGACTATGAAAAACTAAAATCTATAGTACTCAGAGAATTCCAATTAACCCCTCGCGAGTGTTTAAACTCATTTAAAAATGCTGTAAAATCATCAGGCGAGACATACATCCAATTTGCTGCAAGATTGACGGCAAACTTCCAATATTATTGTTCGTTAAGAAAAGTTAATTCCTTTGAATCTCTATGTGATCTTATAATTTCTGATAAATTATTTGAAACTTTAAATAAGGAAACTGCAACTCATATTGGCATTCGAGAAGCAGAAGATTGGTTTAGGCCTATTGATTTAGCTAAAGAGTGCGATATTTATATTTCATCTAGAAGCGGATCACATAAAGAAATTCCTATTACTTATGGATATACCCAAGACCCCTTTAAAAATAGATCACAAAACTTTAAACCAAAGATTAAAGAGAACTATCCCCAATATCTTGAAAGAGAAAATAAAAATTGCTATATATGCGGTGATTCATCTCATTGCGCAAGAGACTGTGAGAAGCGTTTTAAACCTAAAGAATCTAACGACCACATCCATAATAGAATAAACGTGAATTCTTTGAAAGTCGAAAGCGAAAAACAAAATAGCGATGAATTCGCAAATCTTCAATACGTAAACATTTTTGTGGAAAATCAGCCCGTAACAGCCTTGATCGATTCAGGTTGCCAGATCCCAGTTTTAAATTCCTCACTAATTAGAGTGCAAACACCTTCCGAAGAAATAATAACATTAAGTTCATGTTTTGGCGAACAGCGAATGGTAGAAGTTAAACCCATAAATATTTCTCTTAATCAATACTCTTCCGGCCTAAGTGTTCGAACGGCAATATCACCGACCTTGACCGAAGAATTTATTATACATCCCAGTGTATATGCTGAAATAAAGAAACTAGGCCACGCAAAGAGCGATATTTTATTGAGTGAAAGTGGATCCTCTTTGGGTGTTCATTTTAATTCAAATGTTTCTGTTTCAAATGTGATAGAAAACTCTAGTTATGATTTGCCACATATTAAAAACTTTAATACTAGAAATGATTTGAGTTCTCTAATTAAGGATTATAAATGTAATAAAATTAAGAGTACTAAGTTAAAATTGAGTATTATAAGAGAAAAATGTTCTGATATAGTATTGTGTAAGAAAGTAAATGGTGCCATGAAAACGAGTTCCGTGAACTTCAACGCCCCTTCACCTATGGAGAGTAAACATCGACGGTTTGCGCTGCTCCGGAAAATCTTTGAGCCCTGGCAGTGGAAACGAAGGAAAAAGAGAAATCGTTTTGAACAGACGTCCAGAACTCTAGAGAGGAAAATATCGATGCGTTCAACCAAAGATCAACTTGTTAAAAAAGACGTTCTTATGCCTGTGAAACAATGTTTTCCTGTGGAACCTTCCGGATGTCGAAGAGATGTCTTTACATGATGGGGAAACTGTCTAGTTCAGAAGAATTATGATATGTTAAATCTTTCTATATTTGTCGTATAGTCCTTGTCTGTTCCGTCTTTTTTGTATATTTCAGATTCTCCTCTGGTCTCGATGAAAAAGGAGGAAGTACCGCTGCGGACAGCGTACAGTCAGGATAGCCGGATGTAGGATCCAATAGTTCTCAAGATAACAACGGAGTCTTCGCGCGCAGGCGCAGCAAATCCAAACCAAAACGAAAACTTTAAGGACTTTGGAGAAACTTTAACGATTAGAGAAAAAAACAGCGGAGAGAACGAGAGAGGTGCGCGAGCAGGCGTTACCTTCTGCATATCATCGTCAAACTTACCTGTTAAAAAAGCTACCTTTCTAATTAATTTTTGTTTAATTTTAAAATAAATGTGAAGTAAGACAAACGTCTTGGACCCCTTGTTGTCTCCCACATTAATAATGTACTGAATGCAATAATAATGCATTTTTTTTACGCTGAAGCAATAATCTTAATTATATACCGTACAAATTCATGACATAAGTATTAAATTTTGTATATGTTGCTTTTAAGCAAAAAAAAATTAAGTAATAGGATAATTATTATGTTATTTTTCCTTTCTCTAATTTTTAAATTGGAACATATTGCAAAATGCGGTGGTTGCTTAGAAGACAAAATATAGATATCAGCTAAAAATAGAAAAAGAACACAGAGGGTCAATTTCTAATCATAAGCATTCCTTTGAAAAACTTTTCTGTGTAAGACAAGTCCATGGAAGTCGCTAATACTTATTAAACTTGTTCTTAATTTAATATTAATTAATTAGTCATAAAATACTCTGTGCAGCACTGATACATTAAAAGTATACCGGCTGAAGTGCCCGCTCTTTGCACGAGTTCATTTATAAGAAAATAAAAAATTATTGATATAATCGCTGAATTTTAAGGAGAGTAAAGCCAAGAGCGCAACAATGTTTACAAAAATGAAAAATGATTTTTTTTAAATCATTGCTCAAATTATAATTAGTTTTAAGCGAATTGTAATTTAAGCCTCACAGAATTAGCATTTAGAGTTGATGTTGAATAATGAACAATAATATAAAATTCCGATGAGAAATAATTGTATTATTTTTAATATTTAAAGTCTTAACATGTTTTAAACCTAGAGCAGGCACGCACTTGATACTAATGGTCGAGTGTGGTTATTGAACCACTCCAATCTTATTTTTATAATTATTTTTATAGCACACAATAAAAATCGTAATTCCAGTGAATAATTTAATTAAGAGAAAATATACTCACCTACTTTCAAGAACACAGAAAATATTTCGGAAAAAAAAGTTATCACACCGGGAACTCAGTCAAAACAAGTACCTAAAGATTGTAAAAAAAACGTTTGTCACTCCCAAAAAAGAGAGAGATATGTGACTAATTTATATTTTTGTTCACACGTTAAGACTGTCAAACAGGAGGATAGTGTGTCAGAGCCATTGATAACAATTAAACAGTTTTGCCATAATTACCGATTTCGTGCACTCTGTGCTCGGCGTGACAGCTCCGGAATAAAAGTGTATTTATTACAATATGGATGTTCAAAAAAAATTATGTAAAAAGTTTTTCATTATGCTTTTTTATATGTTTGGGAATAACTCATAGAAATAAATCTTGGCCAAGTAATCCTTCAAAGAGCTTTCTGTGCTTTTTCAAAAATCATAAAAATATTTTACAATGAAAAAATCGCAGCAGAAATAGTTTATTTGCAACTTCCCAAAATGAAAAAAACAAATACACATAAGAGCCAGGACTAACTAACCGTACAAGTAAGTTTTCGAAGGTCAAACCGCAGCAACTACATTCTGCTGCCTACAGCTGATGACAATAATATTACAGTGATGAATTTTTTATCTTCCTAGAAATTTTTTTTGATTATGGGTCTGAGTTTTGTTTTTTCTCATTTTTGTTTGAAAATAAACCGTAATAGAAGTAGAAGCTTTAATTTTTTATGACGTAATATCGCAGATATATAAATTATATCAGTGTAAATGTGCATTTTTTTATTATGTCAGAAAGTATTTTGTTTTACTTCATTCCAGTAAATAAATTTTTTTTAATCTTTTATTTTCGATATGCTCGCGCCCCCCTTGTACGTTTATCGCGCCCCCTGTTTGAGAAACACTGTTCTAATGTTAAATGATATTTACTTTGTTTGCTCAGACACAGGTTGATTTTATATTCAGTTATAAGTTTAATATTTAAATATTTTTACGTGATGTGTAAAGGTACATTATGTTATGGTTTTGCAATTATTTGTATATATATATATATATATATATATATATATATATATATATATATATATATATATATATATATATATATATATATATCCAGCTTGGGGCCCAAGATCTTACCTTGCGGGGGTGGCCCAATTATTTTCCGTTACGCCACTGATATTTACATGTTTTGCGCAGACGTCCGATAGGTTGCCCAGACTCACGTAAACGTACCCTATAATGCCAGATGTGATGAATATGATAGAGAGCAACATAGACTAGACTATTTTTCCAATGACACTAGTACTTTGAGAAATGAATGCTGAAAAAAAAATAAATCTTTAATTATATATATCATTTTGCGATCTGTTCCAATTTAAAAATTAGAGAAAGAAAAATAATATAATAATGAGTACGCGCGCGTAATATATATATTTTAAGTAATTTTTTAAAAATATATATGTTACTTAAAAGTTAGATAGACAAAACATAATATACTTAACGTATTAATTTGCACGGTTTATAATTAAGATCGTATTGTAACTTTAGCGTCTCTCTCTCAAGGTGCATTTTTATTGCAGTAGATCAGTGGCGCACACAAGGGGCGGGGTCCTGGGGTCCAGACTCCCCCGAAGCCCTTGACTTTTTTCCAATTGATTATAATTCTAAGTATATAGTACGTAAAATTTAATTAATTACTTTCTATTAATGATTAGTTTTATTAATGAATGCTAATTATTTATCGAAAAACTAGTTTTTTTCTGTGTTTTGTTCCCGAAAATCGACAAAATCAAAAGGAGTATGATATAAGAATGGTGAACTTTCGACCTTGGACCCCCGCCCCCCTGAAAAATTCCTGTGTGCGCCACTGCAGTAGATGTATTATTGTTGTACAGGGGGCGACAATAATTATGATTGAAAATTGGGTCGCCAGTATTGAAAGTTTGAGAAACACTGATGTAAGGCGTCTGTATTTTATACTTCTGAAGTATAAAAATAGGAATATCTTAATATCTTATGAATTGATCCTTAACTTTGACATACGATTGTATTTGGTTAAATGATTTCTTTAGACCAAATGATTGCTTTGCTATGTATTTGTTTAAGAATGTTATATTTTAGTTTCTTAAGATATCCGAACAGGATCAAATTCAGTCAAGACATAATTTGTTTGTTTTTTAACTTATTGATTCGAGCTATCTTTTAGCTTTACAAAACATACTTTATTTTGTTTCTACTTTACCTAGATGCCATATTACAATTAATTTTTATAAAGTTAGAAAAACTGAAAGTGAGCATTTAAACTGCGCAAAATCTATCATTGAGAGTCTGATAACTCCAAATTTTACAAATGTATTTCTATAAAACGTTTTGAACGTGATATTTATGTTATTTACCATAAAATGTTCTGAAATATTTTCCATTGTATGAATAATTTTTGAGTTATGGCTTGCTATTTAAATAATGGTCTCATAAAAAATGCCCCTTTTCTTATAATGTTTACTCAATCAGCTCTAAAATTTTCAAATTTTAATAAAACATTAAAATTTTAGTACATTATCTAGGTAAATGCATCTAATTTGTTTTAGTAATACTTTTATTAAAATAAGTTTATTGCTTTTTTCTGTAATTGTTCTGAAGTTTTTCAAAAATATTGCTAAAATTTCACGTATTATTGTAATTTTTGTAAAATTAGGTAATTTATTTTAAATATTGATAGTTAAATAATAGTATTTATTGGTATTGAGCCCTAATAACTTTTATAATGTTTAAACATGCTATTTACTTAAAAAAAACTCCGAACGTATTCAGATACCTTAAGCAAGCTTCCATTGTTTTAAAATAATACATTATAAATTCTTTGAGATTAAATTTTTTAAAAATGTTTTACTTTTATATTTTTTGAGTATTAGGTTGAATGGAGTAAAACTATTGATTATAAAGGAGAGAATGTGGAACACTAAAAATAAAGCAAATTTTAAATCTCCTAAAAGATTTTAGCACATACTATTATTACATAAGATCAAATTATATGTTTTATTGCTGGAATGCACTATGTTTTCTAGAATGATATTCAAAGAGATAATATTAGTTTTTCTTATAGTTATTTTTTAAATCTAATTGATGTAATTTTTAGCATTTATAAAAGGCAATCCTTTTTAACATTTAGCAATTTCGTTGCAAGATCAAAAAGGATCAGTATTAACTGGTAAATAACTTTAAACATTCAGGAAGTCATTGAGCTATTTAAGCAAATATAATACTTCAAATAAATAGTATACATATATTCATTAAATTTCGATTTTTCAACGTATTAGTTTAATAAAGCTCCCAGGATCAGGTTTCAAGGATTGATGGAGCATCTTTTCCCTTAAATTAACCACGAAAGGTATGCCATCAGACTTTTTTCAAATAGAAACGACAGTTGTAATCATAATAAGCTCCTATCCATTTTTTGGTACGCTATTTTAATGCATTCTACGTGTATTACTTTGAAATTAATTTCTTCAAAACATCACAGCTACGTCTTAAAATGCAGTCTCATGTTTAAAAATCATATTCAAAATCTTTCTTGAAAGATTATCAAATATTATTTCGGGTCCATATCAAATGAGTCTTAATTAAGATTGATCCAACAATATGCCTGATTAAATTTACCCCAGTTGCAAAATAAGAACAGCGTCGGTAACTGTCATATATAATCTTGAATTTAAATCAGAACTTTTTAAGAAATTTCATTTTATCGAAATTATAAAAATTTCCCTACCGTGAGAATTTCAAAAAAGTCTGAAATATACTCTTAGTTATAACTGTTCTACTTAGTTCGTAATGGGTTCTGTACGGAACCCTTAATTGTTATGTTGATGTTGGTTCGTTAACTACCAATGACTAACAGCTAACAAACAAAATTGTTTAACCTAACAGTAAGAAATGTAATGGAACTGCACATTACACAAATACTATTTTACTCGTAAGTTAAATATTTAATCACGCGTTTTTTCTTAAGTAGCTAAAGTTCGTCTTTTAGGCCGTTTGTTCTGTCTCTTGTTGTTTCCGTGTTCGTTCTGTCACTTCTGTATCACCGCTCGCCTCCCTTTGAAGCTCTCTCATTCACGTCCAAGACACGGCTAATGCTGCTATCACATGAGGGATCCACATAAATATTTATAGTTTGACAATGCTACTTACTTATCTGTCTAAAGTGAGGAGTAGATATTTCAGCAGAAAGGATGAAAGAATGGTCTTACTTCAAACATCAACCAAGAAGCTCCCTTTTTTTCTAATTCTGGTTTCTGGTTCCATTTGGCATTTCAGAATCTAAAAATATTAATCAACTGATTAAACTTTATTGCCTTTAAGAGGAAGTAAAGATGGGAATTTAAAGTGTTATCATTTTCATTATTTACTAATTACGAATAAACTTATTGTTGTTCCCAGACCCGTAAGAGAGTAAATTCTTTATCTCATTTGTACTGTCGGACAACACCTAGGCTATTTGCTTTTTGTTTTCGATGTCGTACGAGTACGAATTGATAGTCTTTTTTTTATTTGTAATGGTTACGGTTACTGATAACAGACAAAAGTGGATTAGTGACAGTTTTATGGGTAGAGCTAATTTCTAACTTCTTTTCATATCTTACAAGAGAAAATATTCGAAGAAATTATATCGCTTCATGACGATTGGGAGATGGAGTATTTGGTCGTGAAAAACAAACATGAATTAGCAATTGTTTGATTTGTCACGAAAGTGCTGTATTTAAAAATTACCACTAAGGAATCCTTAAATGACACTTTTCCATGAAGATCTCTTTCAAGAGGTAATAAACAGGCTTTCTTGAATAATCTTTGCAACAGCCACAAAGTGTTTTGTCAATGGTAATATCACAGCGGCAAAAACATATAACAAAGACATTATATTAACTTTGTTATATTATTGGTAAGCACATGAAATCATTTACTGAGAGATGCAGAACTTCTGAAGGAGTGTTTCTTAAATACTTTTAATTCAGTATTAGTGACGAAAATAAAATAAAATAGTAATTAAAAAAAGCAAGACAAGAGTTAAAATATTTTGATCAGCTTTCCACATTTTACCCTCCTCTTATCCCCATGATGCAGCCCGCGTGAAATAGCTGACATATGTATGCGGCCCGGCAGAAAAAAGTTTGAGTACCCCTGGTTTGGAGTGACTCAGTCACCCATCGCGAACACTGACGTTAGTATTGGGTGCGCAATGGCTCCCGGGGAAATCATTGCGGGGAAAAAAGAGGGAGGGGGAGAGCATATCCAAAATTTCCAACCTGAAGAGGATATTCTTCTCAAAGCTAGCCAAAATCTCAAGCTACAGCTTCTGGATGAAACATTTAGTTATATACTTCAGAAAAACTGTTAAAAAATTATTTATTCCCTTATTTGATAAATGACCCTATTTTTCTTTGATACTTCTGTGCTCATTTATCACGTCTCAAAACAGCATTTCTGTATTTTTTTCCCTTTCAAATTATGATAGGAATTTTAGTTTTAAAGCATCTAACATTTTCTGATTGTTTTCAGAAAATTAAGTTTAGAGAACGCTTAAATGGCAATCTATACAACATAATTCATAATTTGATTTGCTTCCACCCTTCAATTACTTCAACAAAAAAAGTTTTATAAATTACTTTCACTTACATTATTATTCACTATTCATAATAATTATTAACATGAATAGAAATTGATCATGTGTTGGATAATTTATAAATTGCTTTAAAAAACTCTTATCTATTACTTCGCTTATTGCTTACTTAGTCAACAGTTTTATAACACGTTTATAATTTAAATACAGACATTTTGTTCAGCAGAATGCTTTCCATTTTAAAAATCCAAACTTCAAATGATGCCAATATGCAAAACTGTATGTCATGCTAATATTACATAATACATTTGAATTACCTAATTCATATGAAATAATATATTTATAAGTAAAAACCACTGAAGTCCAATAGGCCATACAATCCCTTAAAATTAGTAATAAAAACAGTTGTTTTGTAAAATAGTGAACTATTTTCTAATGTTACTAATTAATTTAGATCATAAAATGTGAATTATGTATTTTTGAATTGGTATCCGATATTATTGTATTCATTATTTCAAATTAAGTACATTTTTAAAATAATGTTCTATTTATAGATTTTGCATATTCTTTTTAGTTTATTTCTTCATTAGTAATTATTAAATTATCATTGTTTACATTTCTATTATGAAAAGTGACGGATTTTAACATATAAATCACTGATTAAAACTCAAATTTTATTTCTATTCTTTATGAATGCAAATCATGAAACCCTGCTAAGAAGTTTTTAGCCATTCATATGTCGTGAACTTAATGCATTTAAAATAACTCTTTTTAACCTACGACCTCATAAACTTATTTGTTACGACCCTACAATTTGTCTATGTTTCTAATGAACTAAAGCTAAAGTAAAAATGTTTAGTATACAAGAAAAACATATCGTGATGCAAAAAAATTTATAAACTAATATTTTAACTAATATTGTTACCATAAAATACACTATCACAATGACATATTTCCTATTAAAACAAAATCCAAGCAGACACTTCATGAGGCAAAAATAAATAAAGAAATAAGTAAATAAAAGTTTTATTAATACTACTTGAAAAAATATTATTTAAAAGTCAAACTAGTTTGTGAAATTTTTATATTATATGATACGCCTTTATAAAAATATATTCAAATTGATATGATATTTGTTTAATTTCATGTAAGGCATTTGGGAGAATGGAAATCATTATGGAAATAATGAGTGCTTATTACGGAATATATATATATATATATATATATATATATATATTTAAATATATAAAAACAATCACAATTATCAATTTAAAAATTGAAATATATGAATCCCAAAATACCAAAACACTTCAGAATATCAATGGCGAATATAAAAGATAATGTTCCATCATTTTCAAACAAAATTAAAAAATTATAAGATAAAATAAAAATTTATAAAATATCCAAGTGCAATCTCGGCCTTAGGACCGATAAGTGGGGTTAAACTAGTTTGATGGCGCCAACCTTCCCCCTATTGCAACTTGGTAATTTAATTGGAAAATTTTCAAATTTCAGAAAAAAATTAAAAAGTTAAAATTAAATCATTATACTTGAAAAATAAAACTATTCGCCATCACATTCCGAAAGATATTGCAATATTAAAATTTAAAAACAATTTAGTACATAATATAAGTGAACCCTCAAACTTCCAAGATGATGCACACATCTTTAAAATAGTTGTAAAGGTAGAAAAAATAAATTCCTGATCCGAAAGTTCAAATCAAAAAATATTTGAGATCCGAAAGTTCAAATCAAAAATTATCTAAAATCAAAAAGTTCAAGTTAAAAAATCCGAAAGTTCAAGTTAAAAAATCCGAAAGTTCAAGTTAAAAAATCCGAAAGTTCAAGTTAAAAATCCGAAAGTTCAAGTTAAAAAATCCGAAAGTTCAAGTTAAAAAATCCGAAAGTTCAAGTTAAAAAATCCGAAAGTTCAAGTTAAAAAATCCGAAAGTTCAAGTTAAAAAATCCGAAAGTTCAAGTTAAAAATCTGAAAGTTCAAACTAAAAATTTCTAAAAACCGAATGTTCACATTAAAAACACAGTATATTCACAAATGAATAGAGTAAATCATTAAAAATACAGTATATTCACAAATGAATAGAGTAAATCATTAAAGACTATATATATATATATATATATAAGTTAAATTACTTATACTTATTAAATTACTTATACTTAAGTTAAATTACTTATATATATATATATATATATATATATATATATATATATATATATATATATATATATATATATATATATATATAAGTTAAAGAATTAATTTTAACTAAGCATAATCTTCACAATAAATATCAATTAAATTATATATAAAAACAATCATCGATAAGTGTCATAGGATTCATTTTCCTCTCGAAAATAAATTCTGCTTCAAATATTTATACGTTATTAAAAATATTCGTGTGTCCCATCGATCGCGCACAGCTCACTTATTGCTGTCAAACCAGGCAAAATGCATTTTTCTTTCGAAGCAGGAGTTCAGTGTCACTGTCAAAACACAATATTTGCTACCGTTTCTGAAATTTGACTTTTAATCTTAGTAGCAACACTTACAATTTTTTGAATAATTTCCTTTCGTCTATTTTTTTACTCCCTGTTAAGTTAACAACGATGCTTGTGTGTAAGATATTGTTACGAATTCAGGTGATTAGTGCTTTATTATTTTTTAACTAGCTGTTACCTAACCACTTCGCTGGATATTTCATAATGTTTCATGAATATATATATATATATATATATATATATATATATATATATATATATATATATATATATATATATATATATATATATATATATAATTGTTTTCTTAGCATTAAACGTTCGATTATATATTCGAAGCATTCCTGTAACTTTGAATAATAATTTCTAAAATTAAAGTAAGCCTTATTTTCTACTCACCCGTAACCTCCTCCCCTTAAATGGATTTCCCCGAAACCCATTTTTAGTGGATATCTACTGAGCAAAATAAACATGGTCGACAAATTTAATGTCTAAATCTAATCTATTTTATGCATAATTTCCGTAGCCCCTTTGAGAGTCGATTTCAGGAAAACCCATTCCTAGCGCATTTCAATTTAACAAAATAAACATGTGTACCAAATTTCATTACTGTAGGTCTAGTTGTTCGAAAACGGAATTTTTTTTATCAATACACCCCAATAACTCCCCGCTTCCTCTATTGGTGTCGATTTCTATAAAAAAAAAATCCAGTCATTCTCAACAAATTTCAATGGTGTGGATCTAACATTTAAAGAAAAGAGGAATCTTTTCTTCTTTAACTTCCCATACCCCTTAACCCACCTGCCTAGGACAAAACTCGTTATTATAGAAATTTTGCTTCGGGAAATGAACGTGGTTGCCAATTTTCAAGTCTGTACGACTAATATATCGAAAATATTTATTTATAATGCCCCTTAAGGTTCTATTTTAACAAAACCCCTTTTGTAGCGTACCTCTACTCCATGAAGTAAACATACTTACTAAATGTTTTGTCTAGAAGTTATATAGTTTAGAAACGGAATCAATTATGTATAACACCCATTAAGCCCCCGCAACGGCCCAGAGGTTGATTTTCGGAAAATTTGTTAATAACGGATAACGTGAAAGGAACGGTCCAAAATAATTCTCAAACCTGTACGTCTAATAGTTCAAAAATGGAAATATTTATCCTTAATGCTCCTTAAGCCCGAGCTCCACCCCTTAGGGGTCTATTTTTGCAAAACCCGTTCTTAGAGGAACTCTACTTCATAAAAGGAATTGGTCTATCTCAATTTCAAATCTGTAGGTCTCATGGTTCAAAAGCGAAAATATTTATACTTGATGCGCCTTAATTCCCCGCAATGCCCCTCGGAGGTCAATTTTTGCAAAAACCTTTTGCAACGGATTTCTACTCCATGAAAAGAACATACTTACTAGATTTCTGGTTTGTGTGTCTTATAGTTTAAAAACGTAAATAATTATTTTTAATTTCCCTGTGAAGCTCCTGCAACGCCCCCTGGGAGTCAATTTTCGCAAAGTCCGTTTTAGTGTATATCTAGTCTATAAAAGGAACATGCCAACCAATTTTGAAGGGTTTAGGTTTAATAGCATCGGAGATATCGTGATGAGTGTGAGTGAGCGAGTCACTTTTCTTCTTTATATAGGTAGTGTAAATATTTTCGATCTACATGCGTTTAATAAGTTAATATTATATTTGTTGAAATTATTTATGATAAAAAACTGTAATATTCGAAATCAAGAACGTCTCCTACATTTAATGACATTTCAATAACAAAATATTGAAGATATAGAGCCAAGTTGGCATTGTTTTTCGAAGTTTCCGGAAGACGCATTTCCGGAAGTCTATTCGAGAAATCAGTAGAAGTATCCGAGCAGATTTATAAATAGTGGTCACTTCATAGACCTAAGCTAGTTCTACTTCAACTGTTGAAGTGTTAATTCCAGTGTGTGTGTTTGCCTACGACCGAGTAGATGCTTTCGGATATTTTTTTTATCGTTATGTGCATGTACTTTATACAATGATCGTTATGTTTGAATGCTGCATAAGTTATGATAACGTTCTTCAAATTTTTGTGTGTGTATGAGTTTTACTGTTGTTTATCCAGTACTTTCAGGAAGGTTTTCGTCAATGAAATACATGGATCTTGAAGAATGGTTTTGTTCTTTACAACTGACTTAACATAAAGTCCATAAGCCCCATTCCACGCAAAAATATCTTGTGATACAATAATAATCACAAATAAATGCAAGTATATTCTCTGCTTTTGTAATTAATCGCATTATTAATAAAGCAATCCAGTGCAAAATCTTTTGTAAGAAATCGCGTTTATTGTCGGAATTATACTGAGGGTTTTTACAACTTTCGAACGACGTACGAAACCTCTTACTGTATTATACGCTGTTTGATATGAAATAGTAGTGTTACTCTTTTTTAAAAAATAATATGAGTTTGCTTAAAATTTTTAAGAACATGTTATATATATATAAAAAGTATATACTTTTTAAAAAATTCTTGTACATTGAAACAATTTTTATTCTCTTTTTACAAATCAAATTACTCAAACCAGAATATTTGGGAAGCAAATGGTAATAACTGGTTTAGAGTTTCTCAATAGTTTATTTTAAAATACTCTAATTCGTATAACATTTTCTTCAATAAAAATTATCTTTTTTAAGCTCTTTTTTTTTCTCCTTATAAACTATGCAATCTCTTATGATGTTTTCAATTCGATCTAAATCATAAAAACTCCTTGATAGATGATGCCCTCCTTGAGAAAGTGAAAGAATAAAAATAAAACATAAAAAAAAAGTTTTATATACATGTTATGTGGTCCATCGGACTTAGTTTCTGGTCAGTTTCCAGTGTATCTTAAAAGGGTTTCTTTTTGCTGGCCTGTTTTCACTTGCGATGCCTAAATCGAATTTGTGTGCTGGATTTGACAACGCTCATTTGGAGGCGTCTTAGAAAAACGACTGCGTGACTTGATGTATCTCCCCTTACAATATCCCTTCGGCTAAAGAAAAATGTTTTATCATAGCTTTAATTTTTTCACTTTCTCCCTTTATATTTAGTAAAAGAAACAAATGTTGAGTTATCCTTTGATATTCAGCAGACTTCTAATTGGGAATTCTTGAGAGATGTGAGATATCTATGTCTGGGAAATTGTTCATCAGTGTTATGTAATTACGATATGTTATTTTATAGAATATGTTATATTGAATTAAGGCAATAAGCGATCTATTTGAAGTATTATATTTTGATTCATGGAGCCATTTCTAATTTACTGTGGATTTATATCCGTAAGAAAGAACTGAATTAATATTTATAGACTGGTATATACAAATAAAAATAAATAGAAAAAAGACTCTAGATATCTATCTTTCTCTTTCATAACACTATAAGATTCAATAAAAACTTGTCTCAATCTGTACTTCTTCATGCAAAATATTTGAATTAGAAACGCGTCTACAATATCAAATGATTTGCGATTTAAAACCAATTATTATTTCAAGAAAAAAATATTTATGTAAAATTTTAAGCTTCTCAGCAACATCCTCTTTCCCATAAGGGCCGCATCACTTATTATAGGAATTTATTAAAAAATATGGCAAATAATAGTAAAACCACTGCAAAAAATTTCTTGGCTCGTTAGATACGTTTCGAACAAATTGTGAAAATTGATTCATCACATTAGCACGGTATAGATCACTTGATGAATTGCTGTGTCAGTAAATGTTTGTTGATTTGGTGATAACTTATGTTAAATTTATTCGTATTTCAAACCCATCATTTATACAGTTTAGGAACTCTTCACGTTATTTAATAAAAGCAGTTGTGCATGAACTTCAAAGTTATCCTTAGCATTTAATAAAATATTACAAATAACACTATTAGTTCAACTATATTATGAATGAGAAAAAAAGGCTTTTTCTTCATGAATTATTCAAACGTCTACGTGATGGGCAGTTGACATTTATCACCTTCAAGAGTGTTGTGAGCTTATTCTCACAACAACCAAGAGTCGTGGAAAGTACAACCTGAAGGAGTATGAAATAGATATAGCACGTTGTAAAACTTAAAAAGATATTATAGGGTAGGGAATTTCAGGAAGGTGCATAAACACACTGAATCTTGCCTAGAATTCTTTTAAATCTAATATATATTATAAATGCGAAAGTTTGTGAGGACGTTTGTGGGTCTTTCACGCAAAAACAACTGAATGGATTTTAGAGAAACTTTTCAGTAATATAGCTTTTACATCAGAATAGCACATAGACTATAATTTATAGCATAGACTATAATTTTTAAAGATATTGTACGAAGTGTCCAAAATATAACGATATTTGTCAAGTGAGTAGGAAAAAATTCTGCCATCTACAA
Organism: Trichonephila clavipes; assembly: GCA_019973935.1. NCBI lineage: Eukaryota > Metazoa > Arthropoda > Arachnida > Araneae > Nephilidae > Trichonephila > Trichonephila clavipes. The sequence continues at coordinate 3,557,862 of BMAU01018568.1, read as the reverse complement.
GCAATTCTGGCGTGCGCTGCAAAAAAGCCCACCACAGCATATATTTATCTTTTGTTTGTGGAAAACCTTTTTTGTTTTGGCAACGCAAGGTGCTCGCTTCTAATTAATTCCTCTGATCAGCGTAGTGCCTATTTTTTTTATTTCCGAATAAAACTAAGTTTTGAAGGGAGAGGTTGTTATAAATCTCTCTTTATTTTAATGTTTTTTTTAATGATTTTATTATGCGCATTTGGTAGTAAGAAATTGATCTTTTTTTTCAAATAAATGCTATTACCAGTTCTGACACTTAAAGTAAATAAACTTTCTCTTTCACACTGCATCATTTGGACAAATTTTCAAAATTTGTTTGTGATTAGCAGTTAATTATAACGCTATAATTTTAATTGAATAGGCAGATAAAATTATTTTTATACTTAAAAATGCAATAACTACTGTACTGTATTTTTTGGAGTGTGAGAGTGAGTGAATATTAATGTCGCACTGTTCAGCTACACGAGGGCTTTTGGCAACGGATCACGTAATTTTGAACCATGGTCAAATGACGTGGACGACACCTGAGCTGGCACCCTCTTCTCCTACCTACCACACCACACCAACTTAGAAGGAATATTCTACCAATACTTAGCAGGAATATTCTTTTAAATCCACTCTTCCAAGATATATGGCAGCACGGGTTCCATGGTGAGTATTTTAGCGGAAAAAATAGTTTTTCAAAATTTAAGTGTCTTATGTTTTTGTATGTTAATGAAGACCTAAGAAAATGATTTGACTACTTATTTTAAGTGGACGGTATATATCATTAATTTTACAGTGGAATATATTTAATTAATTTATTAGCTCTAACGGAGTAAATTTTCCAAAGCAGAGTATTTTATTTATGTATATCCCTTAATTTTAAATGTATTGATCAAAAAATAACATTGTATGAAAAAAACTGCAGTAAATCATAATGTGGTAGATAAAGCATTAACGTGCATCGCGCCCCTCCACGGCGGGTCTTACAAAGCTTTAATAACGCTCGAGTTATGAAAGTAGCTAGGCATTTGCCAACTTGACTCTATCGTTAACATTTCACTATGTTTTTCATCGAATCGTCATTATGATTTAAGAAACGGCGTTGCTTGCGAATATTACAATTTTAACATAAAATAAATACTACAGAAAGTAATATTAATGTATTATACTTTCCGATATAAATTATTTACACTATTTTAAGTGTTCATTACGCAAAACTTTTAACAATGTGTTAATTTGCTGAGCAGAGATCAGCTTAGGAAGGTATTTTCAAAAATCGACCCTCAAGAGTGTTACGGGGAGTTATAAATAAAAAAAATTCTTTTTTTGAACTATTAGGTCTACATACTTAAAATTTAACAAATGTGTTTTACTTCTCTCTTTTTTTGTTTAGCTGAGCTACACAAAATCTTTTTGTGTTTAATTTGCAATTCACGTAAAATTAACTCATTAAAAACTTCTTTATCCTTCAATCTGTGTTGTTTAATTTTTCAGTTCACCCGTGCGAAGTCTAGTCTTTCTAGTCTTTCTTTCTTTTTCTGTATAGTCTAGTCGAAGTCTAGACCCAGCTAGTCTTTCATAGTTTTCAATCTGCTGATGAACTTTTCGATCAATAATTATTGTCAGCACCATTATACAACCTTGTCAATACGGTTCATTTTGTAGGATATTGCTGTGTATGACCAGCTAGTTAAAGGCATCTTGGCTATACTACTATTTTTGTAATCGTCCTGTTGATTATAAGGCATTCGTTAACGTCATAACAACATTATAAATTGTGCCTCCAGATTTTAAAACTTGTGACAGTGATGAAAAATGAACAGTCGGCAATTGTTACATGTTTCATGTAACATTGTTACGCAGGTAAATTACTGGTGATGATTGGCCTATTTATACCACTGATCCATGAATTTTTCTAATTTAAGTTTGGTAATGGTCATCTATTATATGTACCAGACTCATTTTGACAGTTAAAACTAGCTGAAAAATTCTTAGTGATGTACAGGTAATAAAATAGCTATGAAAAAAGTATAATTGATGTGTAAACTTTAAATAAAAATGTATGGGATTTGATAAGTAAAAATTCTTAAAATTTGAAATTGAATTTGTTTTCATTTTGCACAGTTAGTACTGTTGTCAGAACATTGTTGCACGCAGTACAAACACATTGCAAAAAATATAACTGTGTAGTATATTATCCATTCAATCAATCTAAGATTTAGGATCAATGCTAAAGAGCTAAAAATGTATACAAAATACATTATAAATACTAATTTCTGTAGAGGTTTCAAATAAATTCAGATATATACTATATGTATAGTATATATATATATATATATATATATATGTGGGAGACAACAAGGGGTCCAAGACGTTGGTCTATCTTCTATTTTATTTTAACATTAAACAAAAATTAATTAAAAAGGTAGTTTTTACAGATAAGTTTGACGATGATATTCAGAAGGTAACGCCTGCTCGCGCACCTCTCGCGTTCTCCTTTTCTCTGCTTCTCTGCTCTAATGTCCAAAAGTTTTTGTTTCACTTTCACTAGTTCAAAAGTTTCCACAGTTTCGGTTCTCATTAGCTGCGCCTGCGCGCGAAGACTGTGTTTTGCTTTTGGCTGCATGCCACAACGGCCATTCTGACCGTACGCTGTCCGCAGCGGTATTTCCATGGAGACCAGAGGAGAATCTGAAACATACAAAAAAAAACGGAACAGACAAGGACTATACGACAAATATATAGAGATTAAACATATCAAAATTTTGTTGAACTAGACATTTTCTCCATCATGTGAAGGCACCTCTTCGACATCCGGAAGGTTCCACAGGAAAACATTGTGTTTCACCGGCATAAGAACATCTTTTTCAACAAGTTGATCTTTGGTTGAACGCATCGATATTTTCCTCTGTAGAGTTCTGGACGTCTGTTTAAAACGATTTCTCTTTTTCCTTCGTTTCCACTGCCAAGGCTCAAAAATTTTTCGGAGCAACACAAACCGATGATGTTTACTCTTCATAGGTAAAGGGTTAGGTGAGCGATAGATAAATTCCACGGAACTCGTTTTCATGGCACCATTGGCTTTCTTACACAATACTATATCAGAACATTTTTCTCTTACAATACTCAATTTTAACTTAGTACTCTTAATTTTATTACATTTATAATCCTTAATTAGAGAACTCGAATCATTTCTAGTATTAAAGTTCTTAACATATGGCAAATCATAACTACAGTTTTTTATCACATTTGAAACAGAAACATTTGGAAAAGAAACACTTGAATTAAACTGAACACCCAAATCTGCACTCAAAGAGGATCCACTTTCACTCAATAAAACATCGCTCTTTGCGTGGCCTAGTTTCTCTATTTCAGAATATATACTGGGATGTATAATAAATTCTTCGGTCAAGGTCGGTGATATCGCCGTTCGCACACTTAGGCTAGGAGACTGTTGATTAAGAGAAATATTTATGGGTTTAACTTCTACCATACGCTGTTCGCCAAAACATGAACTTAATGTTATGATTTCTTCGGAAGGTGTTTGCACTCTAATTAGTGAGGAATTTAAAACTGGGATCTGGCAACCTGAATCAATCAATGCTGTTACGGGCTGATTTTCCACAAAATTGTTTACGTAATGAAGATTTGCGCATTCATCGCTATTTTGTTTTTCGCTCTCGATTTTCAAAGTATTCACGTTTATTTTATTATGGATGTGATCATTAGATTCTTTAGGTTTAAAACGCTTCTCACAGTCTCTTGCGCAATGAGATGAATCACCGCATATATAGCAATTTTTATTTTCTCTTTCAAGATATTGGGGATAGTTCTCTTTACTCTTTGGTTTAAAGTTTTGTGATTTATTTTTAAAGGGGTCTTGGGTATATCCATAAGTAATAGGAATTTCTTTATGTGATCCGATTCTAGATGAAATATAAATATCACACTCTTTAGCTAAATCAATAGGCCTAAACCAATCTTCTGCTTCTCGAATGCCAATATGAGTTGCAGTTTCCTTATTTAAAGTTTCAAATAATTTATCGGAAATTATAAGATTACATAGAGATTCAAAGGAATTAACTTTTCTTAACGAACAATAATATTGGAAGTTTGCCGTCAATCTTGCAGCGAATTGAATGTATGTCTCGCCTGATGATTTTACAGCATTTTTGAATGAGTTTAAACACTCGCGAGGGGTTAATTGGAATTCTCTGAGTACTATAGATTTTAGTTTTTCATAGTCATTTAATTCCTCTTCTTTAATATACAGTAAGACGTTATGAGCTCTTTCGCCCAGAAGATTTATTAAAATTTCAGATTTATATTCGTCATTTATTTTCTTGGTTAAAAATGCGCGTTCTAATGATTGGAAGAACAGATTAAAATTTTCAGATCTGGTGGGAACAGGAAGAGATAAAGTTTTTATACTTTTTATCATATTTTCTATGTTAGTTTCGAACTGTTTTTCTTCGACTTTAGCTGCAGGATTTAAACTTAATGCTTTATTTTTAGCTAATTGAAGTTCGATTTCTTTTTCTAATTTTGCCAACTGAAGTTTCGCGAGCTCAATTTTTTGTTCTGAAGTTACCTCTCTTTCGTTTTGCGATACTCTCTCATCTATACAGTTTTGAATTAAAGTTTTAACGAAATCTGGATCACTTTCAAATGTACTACTGTTCTCAATTTTAGTCTTTAGTTTAACTATAGTGTCAGTACTTTCGACAATACCGTCTAGCTCTTCAACTACTCTTATGAGATCCTCTTTAAGAGCGTTTTTATACATTTTAGAAATGGAAAGATCCTACCTTTTTTTTTTTTTCTGGCTCCCTTGTTGCTCGCACGTACGATGTATCCAATGAAGAAAAATTTCGATTCCACTGATTTCACCTCTTCGCAGGTAATATAGTTGAAATTGTAGTTCCGGCCTCTACACAGGCGGATTATTCACACTGAGTTAGTTCCAACCTCTACACAGGCGGAATTTTCGTCGATGGGTTTTCCAACCTCTACACAGGCGGAATATTTGTCGATAGTTCGTTGAAAAATACCTCTACACAGGTTATTTTGTTATTTGTTCCGACCTCTACACAGGCGGAATGAAGTTGAAAAATCCAACCTCTACACAGGTTGAACGAAGTTTCCGAAAAATGGCGGCGCGTCTCCTTCACGGACGCTGTTGTTCATTGTCCAGACTTTGGTTCAAAATCGAAATTTTATCCTTCGCGGTCGAGCCCCCATAATTTGTGGGAGACAACAAGGGGTCCAAGACGTTGGTCTATCTTCTATTTTATTTTAACATTAAACAAAAATTAATTAAAAAGGTAGTTTTTACAGATAAGTTTGACGATGATATTCAGAAGGTAACGCCTGCTCGCGCACCTCTCGCGTTCTCCTTTTCTCTGCTCTAATGTCCAAAAGTTTTTGTTTCACTTTCACTAGTTCAAAAGTTTCCACAGTTTCGGTTCTCATTAGCTGCGCCTGCGCGCGAAGACTGTGTTTTGCTTTTGGCTGCATGCCACATATATATATATATATATATATATATATATATGCGGAAGATGTGTTCGTTAAAATAAAAATATCTTCAGTTAACTTTGAATTTAATTGCACCCGATTAAAATATTTACAAATTATTTGCATATTATAGATCTTCAATTTCTATCGTTTTTTGCAATTAACTGATACGGGGGATATTCGATTTTTGGGGTATGAGGGCGTCCTCTAATTCGAGCGTCTGCCGACAGACAGGATCTCAAAACACTGTGGACATAGGGTTTGATTAGTTAAAGTTTTTCCACCTTTGTTTCGCAAAATAATATGCTTATTAACAATTTTGTTCTTATGTTTTAAAAGTTGCAAAAATAATCTTTCAAAATATTCAGGAGAAAAATCTGTATATGTGATAAATAAAAAATATATGTTTCTTCCTACAGAAATCCTTTAACCGAAAAATTTGAAGATACTGTGTGAAATTATTTGAATTCCTTAAAATTAAGTGAAATGAATGGATCCGAAAATTACTGTCCACAGCAGAATTGTGCCGAACATTGCAGTTCACATCTTTAATACACCAAAACATTTTTCAACAAACTGAATAAAATATATCTTAGAAGCAAAAATAAAAGAACGAAATAGATTTTCAGTTAAGCTAAAAATATTCCAGAAAACATTTCACAATGTATAGAAAACCCCTAGAAAACAGATTTATGGAGTGAGCCAATTTGTCAAATTGGGACATCTTTAGTGATATTTCCTAGAAAGAGATGACTTGACCTAAAATAAAAAGTAGCAACAAAATATATGTTTTATGTAAGTTTTCCTTTATACAGAGAGATAAAGAAAATGATATAGAGATTCTGGTATACAACACAACAATAACACACAATCTTTTGGTGCCAGAATATAAAATGTTAAAACAAAGGCATTAATTTAGTTTTAAAATCCTGTAACTTGATGAGTGGATTTATCTTTAACCACAATATACAAATAACTTTATCTCTTGTGAATTTAATTCTAGCAATTAATTACATATATGAGATAAACAATAAAAAGTGTTCAAACACAAAGAGTATGCTGATGAATTAGCTGTGTCTAATTAAAAGAAGTATTCGAAATATATGGAAGTAAATAACGCGAAAAAATATCTCTTATAGAGATAGTGATAAAGTCTACACATGTCATGTTTCACTTTTGAGATAAATATTTCACACACACACATTATTCATGCAGGAATATCTAATACAATCTAGCGTATTGTATTGCTCATGAACTGTTTTGATAAATGCATATAAATAAAATAAAATTTTTAAAATAAGAAATAGATTTTTTAAAAGTAAAGATCCATACAGTAATGTACTTTATTTTGAAGAAATTTGCACCGTTTTCTTAATTGATAGATATTCTCATGATTTTTTAATTACACAAATATTTGTTTACCAAACGGCTCGTTGGTATAAAAAGTAGTTCACAACATGAATAAGTGAAATTTTAACACATTTTGCTCCTCATAAACAAGGCATAATTCTTAATATCGAGCTAAAAATATCGTTAAAATATTTGCAATTCCTTATATGAAGTATATGAACTGAAACTTATTTAGCATCTGGTTTTGATTAGTTAACTTTTTAATTAACGTATTTTCTTTAAACACAAGGACTGCTGTGTATGGATCATGTAATTTTAAAACATTGTAAAATAGTGAGAATGATAACCAAATAGCTTACTTGTTCTCCAAATATGAATACCACATGACACGAGAGATTTGATCTGATTTCTATATTAGGTGCAACAATCACCCTTATTCTACACAACCAATGTTTTGAGAAATAAGGATTTTAATCCATGTTCTCCGTATTAAAAAAGCCCAAATTTTTCTTATATTATCAAATGTTTGAAAACCACTCGGAAAGACATTTTTAAGCCTTGATACTTTGAAATATTTTTTCATACAAAATTTTAAATTAAAACTAATTTTATTATTAAAAATCAGATACGTCAGTAAACAGTTCTTAATCAGTATTGAATGAGCTCTTTTTGCATGTTAATTAACTGTATAAATTAATCCATTAGAATAATGTTTAACATCCATTAAATTGCTATAAAGTTATATACTATAAAGACCTTTCATATTTCGGTAGTTTCATTGCAAAAAAGTTCCATACATAATTGTTGAAGATTTGTTGGTATTTTTATATATAAAGTAATGAGTGTTTTCATTAAAATTTAAGTTTTCAGAAATCCAACTACTCAAGAGATGTAATTTACTTGAACTGGGTGGTGTAAAACACCAAAAATAATTTGCTTTCATTAAAAATCTTGGAGGAAATACTGCAATTGTTGCTGTGGAAATTAAAGTAGTTTAGGCTGTAATTAAATTGCAGAACCATGGAACTAAGGGGGGAAACTAGAAGAGAAGCGTAAAAATTTTCCTTTTTTAATTACTTTTCAAGCCTAGAATCGAGAATGAAACCGAAAAAAAAAATATTTTAGTAAAATATTTTTACACTTATAACTTGAATAAATTCCACAAAAGAATGAAGGGAATTTAATTTTAATATTTTAGAATGAAATTTACCCAAACACATTAAGTTTTCTTTTTCATTTCCAAAGAATAATGGGTAGAAATGAGTATTGCTACTAGTATATTTTTAGAAGAAACTCAAATTATAATAAGAGTTATGTAAATGCTAAATAGCTAAATTTGGATTTTAAATACATATCATATTCAACTAATTCAGAATTAATTGTAGAATTATTTCTTTGCATTTTTACTAATTTGTTTGTGGTTATTTAAAATAAAGTATAATCTCAGAAAATGTGGAGAAGTTTGTGATAAATTTCAGGCAACGAAAAAAACTACGCTTCAGTCTTGCAATCATGAAAACATATATATATATATTTGTATCGAGATAGTTCATGCAAAATGACTCTTTTAAAGCCTTTTTTCCCCTCTGTTATAAAATTACTTTCAATTTATATCAAACTCCATACTTCAGATATTTTAAGCATTGTACGTTGTTTTATATAAACATGGTTAAAAATTATATTACTTTAAAATGACTCAAAACCTTTAACCTTTTATGAGGAAAAAGTATGAATTGTTTTTCAATGGATAGTAATCATTACTATCTACCCTAAAATGTTTGATTGGTTATATTTTATTTCAAATAGTTTGATATAAAATGATAGGCGCGTTGATTTCTTTTAAAAAGATATAATTTTTTTAGAAACTTCATAATAATTTATTTGTTCTATCTCATAACATTTTAAGAAAGTTTATCTATTAAATAATTTAGACTTGCATTAGTAAGTAGACTAAAGATTTAATTTAAAAATGAGGATATTTATGTATTACTTGTGTGAAAATGAACTTGTATTTTAGATATCTATTTATTTATTGCATATTATCGATTTCAAAGTTTCATGACTAAGACATTATTTAGTTAATAACACTTTTGTGTGCTGTTCTGAGTCTAGAATTAATTCATTAAAAATCATCAGCTGAAATAAACGACTAAGGTTAAAAAATAATAAAATACTGAATATTTCTGGCTTAAAAATAGTAAATGTTAAAAAAAGGAAAATGATAAAATACCGAACTTACAAAGGGGAGGGGGAGTAAAAATAGAAATATCATTTCGAGCTAAGTAAATGAGCTCGGTTATTGAATAGAGATTTATAAGCTTAGCAAGCTTGGTAATTTAGAGCAAATTCAACAATGTACCGAGGAAGTAACAGAAAATTGGAGACTTCAATACTTCATGACCAGTTTGCTTTATCGTAAAAAATGGGTTTCCAATGGGAAGGATTGGGAAAGCATTGGAAAGGATTTGTTCGGAAACTGTTTGGAAAAAAAAAGGAAAAGAAGAACTTTATCTAACAAGGAGAGGGCACTACTAAGGAAATTCATTTCGGGTCGAGACTTGGTGTAATAATTGTACTTCTTTAGGGAGTTCAACCCTAAATGTAATTCTGCCGAATGGCCAGTCAATTCGGAGAAAAAAGCCTTCGAAATTCATGCTTAGCTTTTATACAATTAAATATCAATTTCGTTCAACGATTTCGTAGCTTGGTTGATGTATCGTCTGCATACTGTGCGTGAGGGCTGGGTTAGATTCATTGGACAATTTTTATTTTTCATTTCATTTAATTATTTTTAAAATTAAAAAAAAACTTATTTATGAAAGGATTATTAAATATTAAATGATATTTTATGTAATTATTTTATCGTACGCGAAAAATTATTTTATCGTATCGTGCTATTACATGAAGTCTCGACCCCAAATGAATTTCCTTAGTCATGCCCAGTCCTTGTAAGTATAATCCGATATTTGGTGGCCCGTAAGATTTATATGTTAAATTAAAAATACGCAATGATATCACTTATCAATGAATTGATTACAAGAATAATAGAAAATAATTTTATTAAATTAATTTTAAAAAAATAAATTTTATTTTGCTCAGTAAAAAAATAACTGAAATGGAGGGAAATGATATGTGTGCGAAATATAATTCCAATGTTTGCATCATTAATATGTTTGCACTAAGTAAAAAAAAATAGTCCAATGGGGAAAAAAATATTTATATTATTTGTATTGTCTGTTTATATTTTCAGTTTTACTAATTTTTGTTTTTAAGTTGATTCCTTTGTTTTGATTTGAAATAAATTATTCTCTGGTTTATCATTAATATCAAGTAGTTATCTGAAATTATTTTCCAAAGATTTTATACTACTCATCTTAAATTTTTAACTGAATTCTGAGCAACGAAAACAAGTATAAAGCTAAATATTACAAGAAACAAAAAAAGAATGACGAATCAGTTAAATTTATGAGAGAAAAAGTATAATAAAAGTAATATGTTTGTTATGTAATACTTTTGCGTTTTTTTTATGTAACATAACAGCTCCAAATTTTTTTTAAAATGAGTAAAACACTAAAATGTCATTAGAAAAAATAGACAATTTTTAACAAAAGATAAAACATTTTAGCGGAAAAAACTGAACTTTTTCTCCGGAATGATTTCCACATCGGGATTAATTACAACATTATCATAACTGTTAATTCAGAATGCAACATTTTCCTTTCTGAATGAGTGAATAAATATTAGCGCCGCACTGTTCAGCTACACGAGGGCTTTTGGTGATGGACCTCGTATTTTTGAACCATGGTCAAGTGACGAGAACGACATCTGAGCTGGCACCCCCTCTCCTAATTACCCCACCACATCAACGGGAGGATGTTTGAGCTCTCGACAGATTTAATGTGCATTGCTCCCCTACATGGCGGGTCTTTAGTGGTACTGGGCTCGAACTTGTGACAAGGCAGCCACAATTCGATACCTTGACTACTAGGTTACTATGGCCACTTTCCCTTCTGAAATTAAATACCACAGTTCTTCAATATAGTTTGATCAAACAGTTAAACTTCAATTTTATTTTAATATATGACAAGAAAAAGGAGCACGACTAAATTATCTTGTAAATACATTCAGAATGTCCAGGTAAAATTTATCTACTTATAATCATAAGTGGTTGGATGTATACACTTTTTATATATGTGCTCCATTAATTAGAAGACTAAATGAGAAAATAATATTATTTCGGTTCACAGACTCTATTTTTGCTTCCAAGAATCTCAAATATTTGTACATGGATTCTATCTCATTATGATTTTCAAGGATAAAAAATAATATTTCTATTGCAGCATATCTTATACTAATTTATTTGTTTAAATATTTTAAGGTATTTTTTCTTACGTGAAGTGCAGTACTAATAAAAAATAGTTTATGTGAGGTACTAATGTAAGCCATTGAATATGTCAAGTAGAAAATGTTGAAGGATCATGCGTAATTTGATCATCCATGTTAAAAGTACTTTTTTATCATTCGGTTTTTTTTTATTGTTTCGTGTAAACAAGTACAACTCTTTAAAAAACAGTATACTGCCGCTTTATTTATTTGCATGGCAGTTTGATGCTTTTAAATTTAAAATCAGCATCATTACTTCTCTGACAGCTATGAATTTTTAGTATATGAGAATAATTATATCATTTACCTTAAATCCTCTTCCTTGCTTTTAATACGGTACATTTTATATTAAATCATTACTCTACTGTAGAAATGTGTTCGCGAAACCCTATTAATTTTTTTAATCACGCTTAAAATATATTACTTGAAGTATATAACTAATGTTTCCTTACAAGTCTATAGTAAATTTCACTGGAATAATTTTCCATTTAGTATTATGACAGATATTGAGAAATTCTGATATAAAATAAATAGTTTGTACAAATCAAATGTTATTTAGTGAAAAATTTAAATGAACAATAATAAATAAACACATTGAATACTTTAAGATAAATAGAATCAACTAATTATACTTAGAATTTATTAAAATAAAATTGTATAGATTATTTTTAATAAATTTAACTGGGATTTAGTTAACAGTATTTTTAAATGGATTAAAATGTGGTATTGTGAAGTGACGTTTAGGGAGTACAGTATTTTGTTTATAGGTTCTATCCTTCCTCAAAAAGTGTCCTCCTACCTGTCCTCCTTTTCAATATTTTAAAACTTATCTGTTAATCTTTATATTCAGAGATGCCAGGCAGAGCTATAACGCTTTACTTAATTGCAAGTAAGTTAGGCAGATATAAAAAACTGTAATGAGTTTTTATTGAAAGAAATGTCTGATATTAAAATTAATGACAATTGTATGTTTGATGAAGTTAGAAGACTGAATGCATATTTATAAATTCTGATAAATTATAAGGGGAAAATTATCATGTTGAAATTGATAAAAGGTGGGTGGAAATATTTAACAATTTCAAAAATGTACACATTCCATACGAAAATTTAGTTGTTGGATTTACATTGCCCTGCCCTGGAGTTAATGCAGCAGTTGAAAGAGTTTTTTTCAATAGGTAATAACTATTGGACATGCGACAAATCAAGATTGAATATTGATACTTAGGATGTAGCATTTACCATAAAATTCAATCATAAGGATTTTTTCTGGTCTGAAATTTTCGGTATATTAAAAAATAATAAATTGACAAAAAATTCAATCAATGGAAAAATACTCGAATAAGTAAATAATTAAAAGAGATGTAGATGTAATTAGTGTGTGTTTTTGATTGAATTAATAAAATACTTTATATATTTAGTCGCAATTTGTTTTTAAAGTTTTCTCGTCTTCCTTTTCCTTGTAAAAAAACTGGTCACCTTAGGTAAAGGGAATAATGTTTTAAAAATGTTTAAAAAGCACTAGAAACCCTATCAGTTGACATGAAACTTTTATATCCTGGAAGTGTTATTACGAAATCTTAAATTGCATTACATCAATATTACTCAGAAGTACTGTTGAGAAGCTCCCCAGTTCCCCTGTCATGCACATCACACTCAACCTCCCTATTCATGAGCAGAGGAGCTATGGCTTCGCAAACTGCCAACTTAGGCAATCACTTGTCTCTCAAACTCCCCTTAACTTGTTGAGAGCTTACATGATGACGATCTAGTTCCCCACCATCAGCTTAAGTTCTCTCCAGTCCTTTCGAGGGTGTCTCTCAAACGTCTTGTACTCTTCGATTGTTGCATAGACGGAGACATAAATTGCTATTTGTTATTTCGAAGAGTAAATACTTTAGTATCGGAAATTTGCACCTTTGTTGAAATGTACTCTCAAAGGAGCAGTAAGTGAGTCGCGTTCATCTAATGTACAGAAATTACGTATTCTTTGTTATAACTGCATGTAATTTTAAAAATCATACATAAAAAGGACTAGTAAAAAAAAACGTTTATTGGAAAGCTAAAATCATATTTTTTTGACATTTTGAGATTTTTACATTTTCAAGTTGTATAGATTTTAACCTTTCTAAAAATACCTTACTTTACCCTCTTGAGTAATTAAAAGACCTTAAAAACTATTTTTAAATAATCGTTGAAACTGGACCACGTTCATTTGAATGGTAAAAATGTAAACAAAGTATTTCGTTTTTGCTTAAAAGTTGAACGTCTGATATAAACCAAAACATGTATCTTCTACTGTAAATTAAGTCTTTTATTTTTTTATTTCCTAGCCGGTTAGAAGTCTCACTGTAAACGTTAAAATCAATTTATTTCAAAATGTAAATTTTGATGTTCGATGTACCTTTTCTGTTAAACTACTGTTCACAGGTATGTGAATTTTTTATGATGTGTTTATATTGATGACTAATATATGCAAAAATGAGCTTTTTGTAAAAAACTCAAAAATTTATTTTTTACAAATTTTTTATGTGAAAAATGGGCCAAATTTCGCAACGCTTGATAAAATATTTCATAACTTATTAAAAAATTCAAAATTAGCTAAGAGCTCAAATCAGTATAACAATAAAGGTATACTTCAATTGTATGAAAAATGTCAAGCATGTACATATAGCAGATTTTGGGAAAAGGTACATCGAAAACAGCCAATTTAGCATGTCGGTATCTATATAGAGAGAGGTTTCCAACTCCTTTCTTTCATGAGCGTAACGGAAGTATTTAAATCTAGGTATATTAAATATCTGATAAGTCTACAAGTATTCAATATTTTATTATGTACATTAACTTTTACGATTGAACTATAGTTTGAATTTGATTTATTACTGAAATTACATTCAAACTTGATACATTATTTTCTTGCATTTATTATACTGAAGTTGTTATTAGATATTATACTTAAATATTTTATTGAAATGGTATTTCCTGTTTTTGTACTTGAAATGCCCATAAAATGAAGTAGATAGAAATTGACTTTGATTTACGTTAAATTTTAAACTAATGATACTTAGAATATACATTTATTAGATAATGTTGCATTAAATTACTCCATTAAAAATAAATTTAGGCATTAACATTCTTTTTGAAAATAAGTATTAGTTGTAGTGATATTATCATATTGTTAAATATCTATAACATGTGGTTGGAAACGATTTTAAAAAAGCCTGCCTACTGAATAGTCCGAAAATTATATAAAATAGTCGAACTCATCGGATCTAGTGATATTACCACTCAAAATTTAATTTATGATCTTTGCATTATTTCCTCAACACTAGATGGCCCAAGGAAGTCATTTTAACTGCTTTTAAATTTCAATTAGAAAAACAATGATGTATATAATGGCACATTTCTTAGACTTTTTTAGAGTATATTTGCTTCCAAGTAAGTAAATTTCTTTTTTTTTTCTAATAACTTGTTATGATTTTCAATGATATAAAAAATACGAAAAATTAATTTTAAACACATTTATTTACACATTAGTTATTTTTCCACAATGACTTATTTGGGGCAATATAGGCATACACTAACTTTCAGTCTTTTTAACGATAATTTAATTTTAAAAAAAAAAATATTATAAGGCTTTTATTGATATTTAAACCGAGATGAATAATCTTTTAAAAGACGGACGAGGTTCAAAAGAAAACCCAAACGTTTTTATACTTTTGACTGTTCTCTAAACATCGTGAGGAGTATCAAATCCCACACATAATAAGGGATTGACCATGCTCGTTAGTCCTTGTGACCTTTCCATTTGTGGAACTTCAAAGTTCCTGTGAATTTTTTATGTTTTATTTATGTGCCCTGATTTTTTGTGTGTGTATTTAGCTCTTTTTTTTATCCATGCATACTATATTTTTTATCCATTCTTCCAATTTAAATAATATGTATTGTTGCATATGTTATATTGTTACATAAATATGCTATGGTTTTGTGTTCAGTTAGTCGCTAAACGAAAACTAATGAAAAGTCTGATAAAGATTAGATCCTGTATCATGTGTTTTTGTACACTTTACAAGCCAATAAGTTTTGCTCACATGAGATCAAAACTTAGACTACCCGTTATATTCAATACATAATATTATTTGCTTCCTTATATATAATCTTAAAACTATTCACAGCAGCTGTTGTGAATAAAAATGATTTGTGTGAATGAGTGGCTGCATGGCGCCACGTTTTTGTAACTGTGAAAAGGTTGTGTGACGTCATTATGTTCTGTATATAAAAAGGGTGAAGCAATCACGTGCTCACTCTCACTCGGTAGTTCTGAATAAACTTAGTTACTTTAATTAACTGGCTCGAGACTGAATTTCTTCCTCCAACGCCCAGCATCGGGTAGATGCAGCTCGCAGAATTTTAGAATTGAAATTGTTCTTTACTTAAGTTTTTGGTACCTTCGGCGGGACTGGTTGTTGGTTGGAAGCGAAACTGAAACCGAGAGAATTTAAATTATTGAACTTTGAACTATTGAACTTAACTTTTTGAACTATAAAATGGAAGTGAATGCTTTGAAAGCGGAAAAAAGGGCTAAGAATAGCATTTTCTCTCAGTCTGAAAAAGATTGAAACCGAACTCATAAAAGAAAACATCGATATGAATCAACTTTCGATTCTGAAAACTCAATTTATGGATAAATTTCAGAGACTCGACACTTGTCAGAATCAAATTTCTGAACAACTCTTGGATACAGAAGATACCCTGCAATAATATTTAGATGATATGGAAGACGCAGAAAACTACCGTGACCGCTACATCGAAATGTGTACTCCAGTAGATTTGAAAATACGAAAAACCGTTGTTCCTACCGAAACTGAAAAGAGAAGCTTTAAATTACCAAAAATCGAACTGAAGAAGTTCCGCGGTGAAGCTAAAGACTTTTTGGCCTTCTGGAGTCTGTTTCAGAAAATTCACAATGATAAAAGCATTGCGGAAGAAGACAAAATGCAATATTTATTGCAATCCGTGGAACCGAAATCGAAAGCAGAACAATTAGTGTTGAGTTTCCCTGCAACGGCGGAAATTATCCTAAAGCCATTGATCAATTAAAAGAGAGATTCGGTGTTGAAGACTTGTTAGTACAAATTTACGTACGTGAATTTTTAAATTTAGTAATGAAGAACGCTGTTTCTGGAAGAACGAAACTGATTTGTCCACCTTGTACGATGAACTTGAAGGGAAATTACGGTCGTTGGAGAGCCTTGGACGAACACAAGAAAAATATGGAGATTTCCTTACACCATTGGTAGAGTCCTGCTTACTTGAGAAAATCCTGATGGCCTGGGAAAGAAAACGGAATACTGAAACAGACGCTATATAAAGGATCGCGAACTCTAGAACACTTAATGACTTTCCTTCGCCAGGAAATAGAGATATTTATTGAGAAGACTAAATTAATTATGTCGGAAGGATGTTTTAATTTACGTATTTTTGAGAGCAATGTGGCGAGTAAGAGTGTTGATAAACACTCAGGCGAAACTTTTATTTTGGGTATCATCTGGGATTTGGATAAAGATGTTTTGAAATGTTGCACGAATTTCGACTCATTAACGTGCGAAGTGAAAATAACGAAACGATTAGTTTTGTCTACTGTACAAAAGGTTTTCGATCCCATTGGAATGTTGGCGCCGTCTACATTGCTCCCAAAATTACTATTGCAAGAAATATGGAAAATGGAAAAAGCATGGGTCCAGGAACAACCTCAGAATATTGTAAACAAATTTATGAAATGGTTTAATGAAATTCAAATTTTGAAAGATGTAACTGTACCACGTTGTATGAAAATTGATATTTTTACTGAATTGCATGTATTTGTTGATGCAAGCAAGGGGTCATATGCGGGATGCGTCTTTGCTCGATCAATAGTTGATTCTAGAGTTAGCGTAATTCTCGTTAGAGCGAAGTCTAGAGTAGCTTCTCTCAAACATTTGAGTATACCGCGTTTAGAACTAAGGGCTTGTTGTGTAGGTGCTCGACTTGTAAATTCTATTTTGAAAGCGCTTAATATGCCGGACTTGAAAGTTACTCTTTGGTCCGATTCCACAACAGCACTTTGGTGGATTAAAGAATATGGAAATTGGTCGGTTTTTGTAGCTAATAGGGTAAAGGAAATTAGACAACTAACTCAAATTCAGTCATGGAAGTATGTTCCAGGAAACATGAATATCGCGGATTTACTATCTCGTGGTTGTTCTCCACGACAAATGCTTAATTCTAGATGGTGGGAGGGGCCTTCCTGGTTGAAACAAAAATTCGGAATATTGGCCAGATGGTGAAATCAGTTGAGAGTCTCAAGAAGTTAACGTAGAGAGAAAGAAACCTAAAAATGTTAATGTTGATCTAGCAAACGATGCATCCCCCTTGCTTATATGTAATGTGTCTGATTATGATAAAATGATAAGAGTATTTGCATGGATTTTAAGATTTGTAAATAATTGTCGCAAAGATTATAACAAATGTAAGGAACATGAACTTTCTGTTGCTGAAATTGAAAATTCTGAAAACAATTGGTTCGTTTAAGTCAAACATATTATTTACCCGATTTGAATCTTTAAAATTTGTTACTTTTATTGATAATGATAATATTTTAAGAGTAAAATCTAAAATAACTGAACGAAATGATGAAAGTTCTTTTTTGTATCCTATATTGTTACCTGATAAATGTGAATTTACAAAACTTTTGATTAGATCTATACACAAAAAGAACTGTCATGCAGGAATCCAAATAATGCAATCATTAATTAGAGAAAGGTTCTGGATTATCAGAGCTAGAAAAACTATTAAGAGTATTTTGAATGAATGTTTTATTTGTGCTCGTTTTAAAGTGAAATCATTGTCAAGCGGACCATCACCTTTACCATCAGACCGTGTGACTGATTACGCGATATTTGAAGTTGTAGGAATTGACTTAGCTGGACCACTGTTTTTAAAAACTGGCGAAAAGGTATGGCTTACATTATTTACTTGCGCCGTCTATCGTGCACCACATCTTGAATTAGTAAACGCTTTATCTTCTGATGCCTTTTTGCTAGCCCTTAGGCGTTTCATTTCCAGGCGCGGGAGGCCCAGGATAATTTATTGTGATAACGGTACTAATTTACGAGGTGCTTTCAATGACCTTGCGAAATTGGATTGGCATAAAATATCGAGAGAAACATCAACTCAAAAAATAGTTTGGAAATTTATACCACCCACCGCCGCATGGTGGGGAGGCTGGTGGGAAAGGTTGGTTCGCATTATCAAGGAACTATTGAGACGTTCTCTTGGAAAATCAATATTGTCCTATGAAGAATTGTCTACAGTGATTTGTGATTGCGAATTTTTAATCAATAGTAGACCTTTAACTTATGTATCTGAAAATCCACAGGAATTGATCCCTCTTACTCCAGCAATGCTTTTAATAGAGAATCGCTGTTCTGATACTACCGATATTGACGAATTGAATTCGAGAGACTTAAGAAAAATAATGAAATATAGAATTAAACTTTTAAGTGATTTAAGACAACGTTTCAGGAAAGAATATCTAAGTGAACTAATACAAAAACAGAATGATAATCGGGTGGGAGAACCCCGAATTGGGGAAATGGTCTTAATTGGAAACGACAATAAGAAACGTTTGTCTTGGCCTATAGCTAAGATTATAGAATTAATCCCTGGTCGAGATGGGGAAATTCGAACAGTTCGGCTAAAAACTCAACATGGAACAGTAATACGCCCTCTCTCTGGTGCAACGTATCTTCCGGAAGTACAAGCGATTGCTAATAGCGATAAGGAGTTGGAAGAGGAATCAATTTCTGTTAAAAGTACTAAACCTGAAAATGTTTTGAATACTAATAATGCAATTGTAAAAAAATATACTTCTTCTGGAAGATTAGTTAAAGAACCGAAGAGAGACTTGATCTTTTGAATTATAACTCTTATAGGTTTGAGACTCTCCCCAAGTCTCAAAGGGGGGAGTATGTTGTGAATAAAAATGATTTGTGTGAATGAATGGCTGCATGGCGCCACGTTTTTGTAACTGTGAAAAGGTTGTGTGACGTCATTATGTTCTGTATATAAAAAGGGTGAAGCAATCACGTGCTCACTCTCACTCGGTAGTTCTGAACAAACTTAGTTACTTTAATTAACTGGCTCGAGACTGAATTTCTTCCTCCAACGCCCAGCATCGGGTAGATGCAGCTCGCAGAATTTTAGAATTGAAATTGTTCTTTACAGAAGCTGAACTTTTTTACACATAAGTGTTTACAAGAAAATACAAATTTACATAAAAATTTTTATTGCATAAGTATTTACATAAAATTTTAATAAGAACTTAATGAAGAATATTAATTAATTATAACAATTCTAGCTGCAATATAATGTCTTAATGGAGATTGTACTACACACACACGAAACTATGAAAATATTTGTGCATCCAATTATATGAAATGTGTATACAAAGAAAATAAATAAGATGCTTATCGAAAGATGCTAGATGCATTCATTACTAGACAAAATATTTAATTAACTCCTCTATTAAAGGAGATGAAAAATAAAATAAAATGTATATTTCAAATATGCGTATTAATATATACATGTTTTTTTAAATTTTTTTGTTGCGATGAACAAAAACAAACTGTAATCATTCTAATTGAATTATAAGAAATTCCTCGCACTTAGAACTTACATAATTTAATTTTTTTCATAAATAACTACTTAATGTCAGGAGCTGGTATAAGTCTTTTCTTCCATGGAATTACTTATAAAGTAGAATTTTGGATTAGATGCAGCTGTAATGGTATTAATGATATATAATAAAGAAAATGTAATATTATCGAATGTCACAACTTGCGAAATTTCGATCGTTCGATGAAGCAAAAAGAAAAAAAAAATGCAGACAATGGCACTGTGCTTTTAAATATATATATATAACTTTTAGATATCCAAGTTAAGAGTATAAATTTTTCGAATTTTTTTTCCACTTTTAAAATGACAAGGCTGACACTTTTATTGATTAAATCTATAATAAAATGTCAAATATGTTGAATCGATTTAAGAGGGGAAAAAAGGGTAGGTGTGAAAAGAAAGATAAAGCTAAAAAAGATGGAGAATTTATTTTTGATACCTTATGCAGTGTGTTTTTACGTGTACACACGCACGCACACACACACACACATATATATATATACATATATATATATATACATATACACTGGTGTGCAAAAATTAAGGACGAGACGGTTTTTTCAATATAACTTTGTACAAAAGCTTTCCAAATCAACACATTTAATACCGTAAGATCCCCGATACGTAAGGACATGTGTAATGTAAGCAACACTTACTAAAAGAGAAATCAGAGGGATAAAAAGAAGCTTGATTGAAAAAGTAGCATGGAGCGCAATGCGATTGAAGGCCGAAACATCCCTGTGATGGGTGTCCAGCAAGAAA
Organism: Trichonephila clavipes; assembly: GCA_019973935.1. Classification (NCBI taxonomy): domain Eukaryota; kingdom Metazoa; phylum Arthropoda; class Arachnida; order Araneae; family Nephilidae; genus Trichonephila; species Trichonephila clavipes. The sequence goes on along the minus strand of BMAU01018568.1, from coordinate 3,537,123 downwards.
CATCCGGTCTTTAGTAGGGGATATGATCTCCCCTGACTGCTAGGCAGGTTTTACAGCGTCTGCCCATGCTGAGAATGAATGTGTCAATGAGTTGTTGAGGCATTGCTGCGCATTCGTCTTGCAGCGCCAATTGAAGCTCCCGAATCGTTACTGGTGGTAAGGTACGAGCTGTCAAGCGTCTGTTTAGAAAATCCCATACATGCTCGATGGGATTAAGATCCGGAGATCGTGCCGGCTAATCCATACGTTCAATATCCTCACTCTCTAAGAGCTGTTCGGCAGCTACTGTGCGATGACATGGTGCATTGTCATCCATGAAAAGGAACTGCAGACCCATAGCGCCTCTAAAAAGACGCACATATGGGAGAAGAATCTCGTTACAATAACGGGTCCCGTTGACTGAACCTGCGTCGAAGATGTGAAGGTCTGTACGACTACAAAGCATGATGCCTCCCCAAACGAGAACACCGCGACCTCCATACATGTCCCTTTTCTCTCCAGATGAGTATGCGATGAGAATCGCTACTCAAACTGAATCTGGTCTCATCTGTAAAGAGTACTCGTCCCCATTCATTGTCTCTCCAATTCCGGTGTTCCCGGCACCACAGAGAACGCCTTCTCCGATGGGCAGGCGTTAAAGGTACACACCGTACAGGGCGTCGTGCAAACAGACCACCACCGTGCAGTCTTCTGGCCACGGTAAAACGCGATATCGGTCGTCCAGTCGCCTGTGTCGTGTGTCTAGCGATCTCTCCCGCTGTCTGCCGCCTGTTTCTTCTAGCCGGTAAGACAATGTACCGGTCATCTGCGGGTGTGGTTCTTCGTGGACGACCACTACTGAACCCCCGGATAGATGTTCCTGTAGTTTGAAATTGTCTCCAAAGTCGTGAAACGATGCTGTGAGCAATTCCGAACTCTGCAGCCACACTTGTCACACTGCGGCCTTCCTCCAACTTCCCAATGATTCGACCTCGGGTAAAAGCATCCAGATGTCGTCTAACAGATTGATTATTCGCCATTTCTCGTTGAGGCAGCAACTCGGTGTGATTTTAACTGCTATATGGTGTGCAATCTCTTTGCCAGAAATACTGATCTTACACCGACAACATGCTTTATACTACTCAGACACTCCCCCATTACGTCTACCTGCATATCTGCGCATGTGCTACCGTACATCACCTTACTTAATCTCCTGATTGGTCTTTCTGTCCGCTCTGCCTCTTCGTTCAGCTGATATGCTAATTTTTCGACTTCGTCCTTAATTTTTGGTGTATATATATATATATATACATACATATATATATATATATATATATATATATATATATATATATATATATATATATATATATATATATATATATATATATATATATATATGACTGGACATGAAAGAGAGGGGAGAGGGAGTTACTAAATCTGAAAAGACTTTTTTTTAAAAAAATGTAGCATGAATTTAGTATCAGGTGCATCATTTATTTATATTATCATTACTTTTGAGAGAATGTAACTGAGAATAAAATCTTGCTTCAGAAAATGTTTTTTCCCATAACTTTTTTAAGAGCTTGTTTTAGAAGTCAATGGTTTAAAAAAGTAATGTCGCCTGCTGTGAATTCCTGAAACTAGATCTGTAAAAAATGTTTTTAAAATATTTATTTGCATATTTCTTTTTTTAGGCTTAAAATCATCCTTGTAGAAGTCCTTTGTGCTACGCTAAAAACTCTTTTCAGCATATTATCGAGACACATTTAAAAAAAAATATTAAAATGACTTATTTAAAAAGGTAAAACGTAAGATACATAAATGTATGCTAGTTTTTCAGTTGGTAAGTGTCTTCTTATATATTAGAAACATGTATACACTTCTGTATATTTCTGTGTGTTATAGAGTTTTTGAACAATGGCGCAACTTACGCTATAGTAAATCTCCATATACTATGCTTTTCAAAGTTTGATATTGTGAAAAAATTTATTAATATATTATAATTAGGTATTTATATGTATTTATGTTATTTTACTAATGCCACCTGATCGGCAAAGGCAAGATCAAGGCTCACAAAATTCATCATAGCAAAGGGCTAAGTCACGCCAGTCGTTACCGTAGCTTTGAGCGCTATACAGGTCACATAACCATTTAGCTCGTTTTCACCTCAATTCTGAGGGGGAAAGCCCTGGGGGTGGTAAGGGGCAACACCTCTCTTCCCCTACCACCAACCTCACAAGAGGACTTGCGACTCGATGCCTATTTAAAGTGCTCCCATGCCGCGAATACACTATTCATTTACAAAAATCCATGTCTTCTCCGGGATTCGAAACCACCCCCAACGGCACAGCAAACAGCGTCGCTAACCACTGTACCGGATAGGTGACATATGTATTTATAAACGATACATGCATAAATATATATACAAAGTCCGGAAAATCGACCTCCAATATTTTAAGAGAACACCGTGGTAGTTGAGGTAGGGATGCAGTGGTGGAGGGGGTCTAGATCACTACTGATATACGTGCGATATGCAGTAGCCAAAATGGCGTGATACGGTGAACATCATTCATTTGTTGAGGAAGAATGAATACATAATGGTGGTTCTGTGATTACTACTCAGTGAGCATTCCTCATTCGGTTCCAACTTACCTATTCGGATAGAAAACTATTCACGTTTGGGTAGGAAACTTTAGAGCAGCTGGTTCTTCACGGAAAAAAGAAATCCCCTGGTCGACCTCGGACCGTAACAATACCGGAATATGTGGCGCTTGTGATAGCGTCCATAGAACAATCTCCAAAGCGTTCATCACTTAAACATGCAGCTGTCCTGCGATTGTCTGATAATAGTGTAAGATGAATCCCCCGTAGAGATCTTCACATGCGCCCATACGAAATGACGATTACTCTTAAATTAAGAGAAATATTTTTAAACTCGCAGAATTGCATGTGATGATATTCTTCAGAACATTTCCCCTGGCATTGTTTTAATTTCGTCTAATGTTGCAGGCACTATAAACACAAACAAAGTTTCCGTTACTGTTCATCCAAAAACCCTCAGTTTCTTTACAATGACCACTTCACAGCCCTTGTGTGACAATTTGGGGTGTCGTTGTTAAATTAGGTGTGCGGGTCCTTATTTTTTTCGAAAAAGATAAGCAAACGGTAACGGTTACTTCGGATAGCTACTTTAACATGATCAAAACCTTCCTCCGACCAAAATTAAACCAGTTTCTTTAGGATTAGAAAGAACCAGAATGTTTCCAACAAAATGGATCTACAGCTCACACTTCGCGGCGTTCTCTGGAAATTGTGAGAGTTGTTTTTTTGGACGTCTTCCCTCTTTGCGAGTAGACATAGTCTGGTCCTTAAGGTCATTTGATTTATCATTTTGTGGTGTTTTGCTTGGGGAAACTTAAAGGCGCAAGTGTACAAACATCACCCTACAACCCTGCAAGAACTTAAGGAGGTAATTCTCCAGGCAGTGGTTGCCATTCCCCTGGAAACGACACGAAGAACTATGTACAATTTTCGGGAAACACTTCGTCAATGTATCAACATTAGAGGACGCCATTTGGTGGGCACATTTTTTAAAACCAAATTATGTAAAATAGGATAGTATTTGCTATTCACAAATGAAAGGGTTTTTCTGAATCTTGTTTTGTTTGTTTGCAAATGCTTTTTGAAAGAGGGAAGGTCAATATGCCGTACCCTGTATATATATATATAATTAATCATATATTGACATAAATATAATACTTAACAATAAAAAATAAATAGAAATATAATAAAACAAAATTGCTCAAAATGAGGTACGTATACATACAAAGGGAGAGAAAAATAATTTTGATTATTTCATTAAGAAAAATCGATTTTAGAAAACCTACGGCATCCATGTCGCATGATTATGCAGCACATAAGAAAATCACTTGAGTGCATGTTTGACTTGAATGCTCTCGGTGAAGTTGATATTCTAAGAAGGGTATCGCATCATCAGAGCTCAGGTGCCTCCGTCATGGTTGGAGTGAGTGAGTGAATATTAACGTCGCACTGTTCAGCTACACGAGGGCCTTAGGCGATGAACCATGTAATTTTGATCCATGGTCAATTGACGTGGATGATACCTGAGCTGGCACACCCTCGCCTAACTACCACCCTACACCAACGGGAGGACGTTTCAGCTCTCGACAGATTTAACGTGCATCGCTGTCCTATACTGCGGGTTTTTAGTGGTACTGGGCTCGAACTTATGACATGCCTGACATGATTCGATACCTTAACCACTGGGCTACCGCAGCCCTCGTCTTGGTTGGAAACTCTGTGTCAAAATTACCTATGGTGATTAGTATCCCACCTATATGGTGCCACACTGAAAAGAGATATTAACCTCTTTGGGAAGGTACAAGGTGTACAATAGTAAAGCAACAATCCGAACCCCCATTAAAAAAGCAACATTTAAAATCAGTAACAATATTTAATTGAGAATAATATGCTTTAAAAAAATCATTATGTATCCTCATGTTTTCATCATGGATGTGTCCATCTATTTCGGTAACTTATATGCGTATTTAGTATAGCTGAAGAAAAGATTCAGCTATTTCAAATGCATGTGCTGAATAAGACTTAACAAAAGTATCTAATTTATATACACTGGACCTTAAAATTAATTTTATTAAATTTAATAACTTCTTTAAAATTAAGAGTTAGTTGTATTTTTAACTAAATTTTTGGTTAAGATGTCTCAGGGGTGTTAACTTTATCACGAGGGGTCAAAATATAAATAATTTTCGAACAGGTATAATTCTTTTAAATTTAAATTAAATATTTCGAATCTTTCACACATTATTTACAAAGAATTATGGTTTCAGAAAAGTACAAAATGTTTGAAACATAATCAAAATTTTAAACATTATAAGCATATGAAAATATGTAATAAATATTAAATAATTTTTGCGTTGCGCATGTTATTTTCTAAAATAGTAGTCTCTGATGTATAAAATGTTTTAGAATTATAAAATGTATCATATTTTTGAAGCCCTGCATCATTTAAGAATAACAAATCTTTTTTATTTCAAAATATTTGTGAAGTATTCAAATTTATTTTAAAAAATTTGAAAATGTAATTTTTTTATTTTTTAAAAAAATATAATTTATTATTCTACTAATATAAAATTACTACAGTGTGTAATAAGAATACATTTAACTTAATAAATCAACTTATAGCTAGTAATTAAAGCTACTATTTTAGAAAACAGCATGCGCAACGTAAAACTTAATATTTCTTATAGAAAACTTTCTTACTTTCATATGCTTATAATTTTTAAAATTATGATTATATTTTAAACATTTTTTACTTTTCTGAAGCCCTATTTCTTTATAAACAATGTGTAAATCCTTTATCAGCCTGACACACACATCGTGGGCCCTCAAGATTAAATTATTATTATTATTATTTGAAAATATTACGTTTTATATACACTATGTAGTTGTAAACAATAAAAATAAATATTCTTGGTCAAAATACATCTTCTAGTAGAGTCTTTGGGGACAATTTAGTGTCTTAGAGAAGCATAGCATATCTTTAAATTTTTTTCGCGAGGCCTTTCAGAGACTGTAAAAGCAAAAAATATTAACACTAAATGGGCTATGAGTCGTTTGGCCTACAGAGAAGAAACACACTATCCCATTTTTGAGTCATTCGGCCTCTGGGAGTGTTTTGTGCTGGTTCACATTTGGGACTTTCGTCCCGAAGGGTTTAGATTTTGTTTTATCCGTATGCGCTTTTTAAGAACTCCAAAAACGTCAATCACTAGAAAAAATATCTGGTTTTTAGCCATAGGAATATGTATAATTTCTCATTTACCCCTATTTTCTTTTTCTCAAACACCTCAAAAGCTCAGTTGATTAACATAGAGTTATCCTGTTGTCATTGTGCGAAGACACGTGGTAGTGTGAATCATTGACAAAAAAAAAAGAAAGGAAATAGGACAATACAGCACTTCTAAAAGCCCTAATCATAAAAATACTTTCCTAATACTTACTCTCTCTTGTAATGATTAATATTCTTTATTTGTTTCTTTTTTTTAAGGAATAATTTCTTTCAGCTCATGTAAACTGTGTAATAACCCTAATCCTGTGTCATTACTGTAAATTTATTATACGAAAACTTTAACTGTTTTTTTAATCTGATTGTAAAATGATTCATCTCTCGCAGTTCAAGTAAATCTATTGTTTTATCAAATCACGTGTCATTTAATAAAATAAATATTATTAGAATGTATAGTAATTTACTGTAATTACAATTTCAATAACAATCTCTACACTACAGATTTTATATTTAGACAGCAAAGCGTAACCCCTAATATGAAACTCTGAATCTGACATAATTTAAAATAAAAAGAAATATATACTTCAAATAAGCTTAAAAATATATAACTATTTGCTTAGCATTAATATTGTTTATTTGTTTTGGGGATTAGTTTTTAAAGTACTAGAACATCGATTTAATTTGAATTTTGGTTTTTTATTTATTGATGATAAATAACAAAAGAAGAAGAAAAAACAGGCCCCTATTAGGTTTTGGAGATTAAGTACAATCGATTCCTGACTTCGCAGAACAGAAATAGTTTTGTCTTTACTTTTCAGATAATTGCCAAAAAAGTTTGATTCGCTCAGTGTAAATAATTAGAGGCTTGATATCCGAAATTTGTTGATGAGGATCATTTGTCTTTATGCTTTACTATTGATTATTTTTTTGTGTAGGTATATTTGTTTCACTCGTATCTATTTCTTTCTTTTTTTCAGAAAAATAAATTGCAATGGGATTATTAGATATTCACGCACTCACAGTTCTGAAAAAAATACTATTTTTTTTTTTATGAATGATTACTTTTGCCCTGTTATCGTTCGTATTCATTGTGATAAAGCATGTGAATATGCTCAGTGCTTAATCATTTGTCTCGATTGACTTTTGGTAGATCGCATACTCAATTAATTAGGAAGGAGATTTCCACAAAATGAATTTAACAAAAAAGATGGAAAAATGATTGTATTTAATCGACTAATTTTTCTTTTTCTTGAACTGAGATGACTAATGAAAAATTTCTGAGTTAGAATATTATAAATAAAAAGGATATAAAGAAACTAGACAGAGAAAAAAAGACTGCATGTGATATTCTTCAAATAAACAACTTAAAACTAATGTGTAATTCAATTGTAAAAATAAGTTTTTTAATCAAATTGTATATATCCATTTATATGAAGCCTAAGCAAGTTTATTAAGTAATAAATTAAATTATATTATAATTAAATTGGAAATATAAGCAATTTTTATAAATGACACAGTACAGTATAATTTAAGTGTGCCAGTGTACAGTATAATTTAAACCTTTATCGTTATATTGCTGAACTTAGAAGTTTTCAAAATGAAAGTATTCTTTTTTCGTTAGCATTATCTTTCTCTATCATTATTAGTCAATCAGTAAATCTATCTATCTATATGTCAAAAAAATGTTTATTAAAATTCTCAAGTTTTAAATTCGTTTCCGTGCAACTTAATTTTGATTACCATTTTTTCCAAATGGTAGTCAGATATAATTTTCAAAAGGATTAAACCCTGTGTTTGGATAGATTTATTTTCTATTCCTTGAAAAAAATATCTAAATTGCTTAAAAATGCATTTCCCAGTGACTAGGTGGCACCAGGTTTTCATATAAATCCTTCTACACAGTTTTAAAAAGTTACGAATATCCCCTTTATTTAAACACGTAATTATAATATAAATTATATTATCTATTCGATAATACTAATATATATATACAAATAAACGTATCCTTTTTGTTTTCCTTATAAGGTGTACATAATTGTTTTTGGTACAGGATATTTTAAATAATCAGAAACATTTTTTTTTTTACATTGATGGATAAATTTATGAAAAGAATGCGTGAAATATGATTGTAATTTTGTTATATTTCACAGTATAGTTGGTCTATCTTTCATTTGAAATTAAAATTTACGTATCAGATGTGTTTGGTAAAAAAGCCCCCAAATGATTCCTTTATTTCTTAAGTATTCTTTGAGTTCCATGTGATGTGTCAAACTTCGGCAATTTCCATGACTTCGTTAAATTGTCTTGTTATCAGATTAGGAGAGTACTAACTTCATATTTTCTTTATTTTCGGTACCTCAAAGACATCTACCTTTCAACTGATGAACAGCAAGTTGTTTTGGTAATCTAATTCCTTGACCAAAAATGGATGAAACCATAGAAGAAAGTTCCGTCTTGAAAAAGAGATTCACCACAAAGTTAGCCATTTTGTAAAAGTTAAAATCTTTACTTTCTGTGAAAAGATTAATTCATCGTTTTAACTGTTTAGTATTTATCACAACTTCATATCGATTAAATGCCATAAGACTTTAGAAATAACGATTAATAAGCATTTTTCATGTGAAATATTTTCTTACGTTACGAAGGAAAACAAAATTGTCCGTATACTTTGTAAGTTATGCAAAATAAACGACTTTAAAAAAAAGAAGTGTTCAAAGGTAGAAGTCAAAATAAAATTACAATGAAACTCTCTCTTTATTTCCTTATATTACACTTATTAAATACTCTGAAACTCTGAAGTAGATTCACCATTAAGGATACAGATTTTATTTAAGAGTACAACATGGAATATCTGTTAAAATAGAAACAAAATAAATTATTACTCATTGCCTTAATTTTATTTAGAAACGTATAGGAAATATTTGTTTAATAACAATGAGACAAACTAAATATTTATTCAACAATGTTAAAAGTTTATATACATATATATATGCAAACGTTTCTTAAGCAACGTCTTCGAAATATAGAAAATGATTGTTTAAGCTCTTTTTTTCTCTTTGCAGAAACATTCAATGTATCTTAAATGTAAATCTAATTAAATTAAATGGTAGAACATCTCTATCTTTGTTTTCATCTGGCATTCATATGTTTGCTAGTTCAAATGAACAATTTATAAAATAAACTTTTAGATTTGATTCTTGTTTTCACATAATAAAATATATTTAACTCTAATATTAAAATATTCATTATTATAATATAGAATATAAACGATGTAATTTTTTTTTAAAAAAATATTGTTAACAGAAAATTTAAAATTATATATTGTAGTTAATTTCCTCACTGATTTTACTATGAATTAAATAATAATAACCATCTCCGCATATTTGTACAAATTCTGATTAGTATGAGCGTAGAATTTAAAGCATTCTTTCTATTTTCAACTCATATAAATGTTGTTTACTTACATATTAAAAAATCGTCTCCTGAGTTAATACTCTCAATAAAAAATTATTCTTTGTCTAGTATTATTGTATGATCTTACTTTCATTTATTCCATCATATTTTTGAATAATTCTACACGGATAATAATTTGGATTAAAAATCTTTATTTTTAAAATCAATTTTAAAAAAAAGAGTAAAAATAGTGTCACCTTTTCCCTTCCATATTAAAAGAAAAAATGGACATTGGATCCACTTTTCGTCGTTTCTTTCATTTCTGTATCATCGCCCTTCGAGTTGAATGGGAGAAACTGCTCCGATTTGTCAAATTCGCTCACGCCATAAATCCGGATTTTCTACTGAATCTATTTATCCTAAAATGTCCTTCAGAGAATTACTTTCTTTTTTTTTTTGTTTTCCTTTATCTACTTCTCTATTTCAGCCGTCCCTCTGATATTCACCGCCTTCTCCTTATTTTATCTGACATATTTTGGTTCTTTTGAGATGTGGACACCAGCTCCCGAGCCGAAGGGATATTCCAGACATGTCTATTCCACTTAACTGAAACAGCTTCGAATACTTTCAAACAAATTCTTTGGATTTCGGACGATGTGAAAAGATATGTTTCGTCTCTTTTTCTTCCCTTTTTTATTATATCTAGAGTAAAAAAATATTTGTTCGAATCTATATAAGTTATGAGAGGTTTTGAAAAAGTTTAAAGGGCTTCTGTATAAAGAGAAGTAATACTTTTATATATATATTTTTATGATGCCTTTAGAATACATGCATTTAATAGAAAAATTCGAAGTAAGACCCTTCTCTCAGAATAATGTTAATTAGAGCGCGTTTAAATTGAAACCTTACATCTAACGCGTTTTTAATGTTCCTCTCTAGAAATAATATTGATAAGAAAAATAATGAAAATAAATCTCTATATCTTCTTTCTTACACTTTCCTCGAAAAATTTAAAACCCTGTTTATATATATATATATAATAAACGCTCTCTTTATGTATATAGTATAATGAAATGAAATAAAATACTAAGTAAGTTGTATAACCTACAAGGTCAAAAAAGAAAGAAATTGGATTCCAAGAAGCATAAAAATTGAAGACACAGAAAAAGTCTTAGGACTAAAATGGAGACCTATTATGATTTCTCTAGCTGTCGCTGACTTAGGCCAGCGAATTAGGGTTAATCTGCTTTATGGTACCATCTTACCTGTACAGAAGAAATTCTCGACATAATAGAAAAAAGAAACAGAGGCATATTGATAAGTTAAGCCTATTTCTAACGCACGTGGACGGTAAACCAGACCGCAAAATAAAAAGAAATTATGAGGAGATATCAATAATGATTCTCTCATAATATACATTAAGAAGGTTTGATTCATTTCGTTTAAAATTCATCAGGGAGAGATTAAATGATTTTCTCTCTAATGTAGAAAAGCATTCAATCATGATAGAAACTCAACCGCTAACGTAATCCACTGTTAAATATTTTGAGGGTCAAACGTCCACCCGTTGGTAAATGTCGAAGCAAGGAGAGAGGGGGTGTTGTTCTCGTCACTTGATTATGGTTCAGAATTACGAGATCCGTCTCCCATAGCCTGCGTGAAGCTTCATAGGGCGACGTAAACATAACACTCGCTCTAAGGAAATTAAAAATGTATGTCTGGCTTAATGTATTTAATTTTACATGCTTGAAATAGTATGTATATTTCTACATTAAATTCGTAACATTTCAACTAATAATTAATAAAAATGATGAATGCTTTCAAATACATTAATAAAAGTTTTAAGTGAAAAATATTGAAAATATTATTAATTATTCGTAGACAGGAATAGAAATCGTTGCCTACCCTCTAAAATCTACCATATTTTATCTATGCCTCAATCCAATATATATATTTTTTTTCCGATAATGACCTTTTGTGCAAATGCATCTTATTTCTTCTTTCAACCTTTGACCTGAGTGTGACGTATGGTTAATTATAACTTAAATCATTGCTTCTCAACCTTTCACTATTTGCGATCCAATATTCAATCATAATTAATATCGCACCCCCCTCAATACAATAACAATGCATTGAATTAAATAATACTGTACTTTGACACAAAAGTTACAACACGACTTTAACCTCTTAAGTGCCACCGTTGTATATAAACGTCTCTCTCAATCACAGCAAAAATTGCCCTGGACGTATTTATACGTCTTTCCAAAGTACAGTCTTTTTGTGCACCGCTATCAATAAAATTATTCCGAAGGCTTTTGAATGTAATAAAATGACCTTATTTCGGAATATTCACTTATTTAGTTCTTTTCTACTCTCCCCTTCCCCTCCAATACATTTCATATTCTTGCCTTCATGGAAAACATGGCATTAGGGACCGAATCAATTTTTAATAGTAACTTTTAATCGACAGTTAAAAGATTAATTATAAAGCATACAAATTACCATGATAAGTGTTAATTTTTGGATATAATTTTATGTATGACAAGCCCAAGGGGGGGTCACTGGTAATTAATAGTTCTTAACTTAGTATTGTTAAATTAATCATAAAATACATTGTGCAGTGCTAATACAAATATGTATTTTATTTTTTATTATGTCAGAATGTGTTTTATTTCCTTACTTTCCATGACTTAATTTTCTTAAATTATCTTTTGCTTTCGACTTTTCAATATGCTCGCGGCCACCTCGAAGACTTAAAACGCCCCCCTCCCCCGGAGGGCGTGCCCTATAGTTTGATAAACGCTGACTTAAACTATTACAGCTGTAACGATGTCCGACTGTAGCATTTTTCGTTCTTATAAAAGATCATATTGGACATAATTTGTGATTGTAGGCTTTGTGTGGCTCTAAGTTTAGGAGAGATATTTTTCTTATTGAACAGAAACTTTTTTAATGCAATAAATAGTAAGGTGTTAAATACCTTTTGGATTGCTTTAACTTAAAGTAATGCAATTTTTTTTTCACTTTAGAAGTTTGATAATTTGGGGGGGGGATCAAAAGGATTAGAAAGGAAAAAACTTCATCCTCCGAAAGAGAGAATAAAGGGGAATTGATTCAGCGGAATAAGTTCAGTAAACGCAGACTGTAACTTTCCTTTCAACATCATGTTATCTTCCTTCAACAGAGTGAAAATATTTTGAAGTGCACTAATTCATTAAATTCAGAAATTTCCCCCAAAATAGTAATATTTAGAGGTATTTAGATTAATTAATAAAAATATATATTTAGAGAGCTATTCAAAGCAGTTTCGCTCTGTTTTCATGTAATTTATCTATTTAACTACCGCTTGCGTACATATTCATATCGCTCTACCTGCGTGTTGAGTGTCTCAAACGTATAAATATATGTACTGCCGAACGACGAACGTATAAACATATGTACTGCCGAAGTATGATTATATTATTTGCGTTGATATTAGTAGCTTTCCGAAGGCTTTGGAATGCAATAAAATGACCATGACTGTATTTGAAAATAATTCAGTGGTGTAGAGCCCTCAAGGTATAGGGGCCCTAACACGTGTAATATTTTGGCACCAAGTAAATTTTATTAATACGAGATAACTTATTTATTTTCCAAAAAATAGCCCCAAATAATTTTGATACAGGGCCCATTCATTACTAGCTACACCACAGAAAGGATCTACATATTTTAGAAAAAAATGATCTTATTTGTGCATTTTAATTGCCCTCCCTCCTTCAATATGCCACATACGTGCACCTATGTGAAAAACGTCGACACTAGGGAGATAATTGCTTACATTTCAATTAGTAGTTAATTGGTTAACCCTCTCTTTGCGTAGTTATTTTATCTAAGTAGGTTCAAAACTTGTGTGTATTGTTTTATTACCTATTTCAAATCTACATTTTATAGTTAAAATATACAAAAATTTTTTGTAAAAGAGTTTTTACTTTAAAATATAGAATTAGAGAAAATCAAAATATGAACATAAAAACACCAATGAAAACATAAACAAGAGCAGCACCGTTTGCACAGCCAAATAGTTGGAAAAATGCATTTCCATAGAAATCGCGGGATGCCCAGGGAGAGGGTTAAAAGCCAAGTCATTACATAGAAAGAATGGTTTATGTGATTTTGTTTTGATGCTAAATTTGTTTCGAATATGTTGGATAGATTTTCAAAGAATTGTTTTTAAATTTTTCTAAAATTTCTTAAAAATTCTGGATGATTTTGTAGAATCTCTAAACCAAATAATACATTAGAAACACCAAATTCGTTACGTAAACTGAATTTAAAAAGTACATACAATTATGTCAATGTGGATTTTATTAAAGTAAGTGTGCAAACGTATTAGTTAACCATAACTCACGTATCTTCTTAAGCAAATAATCTAGTTTCTTCAATTATATTTTTTATTCCTCTGTCACTCAATGAAAATAATTCGAAATCATCATAATTCCATCATGCAGCTGCATATCTTAGTAAGATGAGGTAGCAAATGTTATTTGCTTACATCAATTTGATGCTATGTAATCTTAGGAAGGAATGGATTTCACTCTTTTAAAATTGACGATAACAATTTTCCGACAGTTAAAGAAGCAAACAATCTTTGTGAATGAGCACTTATACATAAGCGCTAAAACCTTATTGAACTATTATAATTATTTGACATTTTAGATCGTTTCAGAATACATTTGTGGTGGTGGTGGTATCTATATAAGCCACTAATAGTCTCCATGTTACGATAATCATTTTGACAGGGTTGATAAAGTACTCGCTTACGGAATAAAAGGTCCCAGGTTCTGATCTTCCTTCATCGGTGAGCCTGGGCGTACAAGAAACCGCAAACATTTGCGCTGCAGTCGAGGCGCCATCTATCCACCGCAAATGCAACCAAGTCGTCAGACACGTAACGCAACCAGCAAAGCCGTCACACATGATGACACAACCCACAAGCCTTCATGCACAAATCACGCAACTCACAAGCTGCCATAACCATGGTATCGTTCATTCGCCTGTTCAATGAATAACTGGCAAGGGAGTGTGTGAAGGTGGTATCTATATAATCCAGTAATAGTCTCCATGCTACGATGATCATTTTGACATGGTCGCTAAAGAACTCGCTTATGGAACAGATGGTCCCAGGTTCTAAGCTTCCTTCACATCCAATTGGAATAGTTAATGGTGTTGAATACTTTTTTGAAGCTATCTGTTGCACTTATCTTAAATTTTTCTTATACATCTTTTCTCATGCTATGAAAAACAATTTGTGCACAAACATTCAGAAACATTGTAAGGAGTGGAAGACACCGCTTTTAGTGGTATCTTCCAGTCCTTACTTTTTGAATGCATCCATTATGCATATATTTGAAAACTGTGGTCCTGAATATAATTCAGTTGCTCAGAAAGTAACATATTTTGTGTTGATAATTGCGTAGCTTGTGTTTTCAGTGTTGGTGAAATAGAGAAAGTTTCTGTAAATACTAAATTAAATATGCAATAAAGATATTTTAAGATACTCAATTTTTAGAGCAATGCAACTAGCAGAAGTAATGGTAATCAATCAGGCCAGTGTTTCTCAAACTGTGGAGCGCGCCCCCTGGGGGGCGCGATAACCTTACGAGGGGGCACGAGCATATCGAAAATAAAAGATTTAAAAAATAATTAATTTACTGGAATGAATTAAAACAAAATACTTTCAGACATAATAAAAACTGCACTTTTACTCTGATATAAGTTATAGGCGATATTAAATCATCAAAAAAAAAAAAACTTCTTGAATACTTAATTAGCTATCTTTGATCCTATAACCAAATAAAAAATATTTTATTTAATTTGCTGTAATCCCATGATGAGAGAGTTTTTATTACGTTTTCTTTTTTAAAACTAGCATTCTACTCTTTCAGAGAAAAAACAGATCCCAGATCCAGAATCGAAAAAATTTAGGAACATAAAAAATTCATCACTATCATTATTTTTGAAATACTGCACATTATAGCTGTAATTTGTTTGACCTTCTAAGTTATTGGTACAGTTAGTTATGACCCCTCTCTTATGTGTCTATTTCTCATTCAAGGAAGTTGTAAGTAATGTATTTCTCTGTTGCGCTTTTTTCCATGCAAAACAGTTTTATGATATTTGGAAAACCACGTAGAGCACACACTTAACTTAACACTTAAATGGCCAAGACTTAGACCAAGATGAGTATTTTCAAACATATAACGCATAACAATTGTTTTTAGCAGTAACATACATATTATCATAATGAATACACTTTTTACCCGGAAGTGGTCGCGCGGGACACACAGATCACGAAATTGTTAATTCTGGCAAAACTGTTTATTTGTTACCAAAGAAAAAATTAAAAGTCCTTGAAAGTAGGTAAGTAAACTGTCTCTTAAATTATTCTCTGGAATCACGGTTTGTATCGTGTACAATACAATAATTATTAAAAAAAAAAGGATTGGGGTGACTCAATAACCCCGCTCGACCATATCGGGTGCGTGCCTGCTCCCAGGTTAAAACACGTTGAAGTCTTTTTGCTTTAAATATTAAAAATAATACAATAATTCTTCATCTGAATTTTATATTATTGTTCATTATTTAACATCAATTATAAAAGCTAATTTTGTGAGGCTTAAAATTAAAATTCGCTTAAAACTAATTATAATTTGAGCAATCATTTAAAATAAACATTTTACAATTTTGTAAACATTGTCACGCACTTGGCTTTACTCTCCTTACAATACAGCTATCATATCAAGAATTTTTTATTTTCTTATAAATGAACTCCTACAATGAGCGGGCACTTCGGCCGGTATACTTTTAATATATCAGTGCTGCACAGAGTATTTTGTAACTAATTAATTAATACAAAATTAAGAACAAGTTTAATTAGTATTAACGACTTCCATTGGCTTGTCTGGCAAAGCAAAGTTTTTATAAGGAATGCTTATAATTAGAAATCGTCCCTCTGAGTTATTTTTCTATATTTAGCAGATATCCATATTTTGTCTTCTAAGCAGTCGCCGCATTTTGCAATATGTTCAATTTAAAAATTAGAGAAAAGAAAAATAACATAATAATTATTCTATTACTTGATTAATTTATTTTTTTGCTTAAATGAGTAGTATTCAAAATTTAATACTTATGTTATTAATTTGTATGGTTTATAATTAAGATTTCGTATTGCAGCTTTAGCGTCAAAGTATATTATTATTGCATTTAGTGCATTATTAAGGACAGTCGGTATGGTAAACACCTTCCAGAAATCGATTTTGAGATTTTGATATTTCTCAAATCTCCAAATTAAGCCCTTTCCAATGATATAACATACTAGTCAATTTTTGAATTAGAAGTATTTTAAAATGTTTTTTAAAAAATAATCAACTGATTTGCCACGCCTACTTTGACAGATAGAAATGTAAACATTGGCCTTTTAAAACTGGGATGCTCTTGCAAAGGCATTATCTGTTTTATTTATTCCCACGAACTTAACTGTAGAATAACTGCAAGTGTAACTGTTAAGGTTGTTTACCTATTTTTGGCGCTTTCGAACACGTTGTGTTTGAGCACTTGTCGTTTATCGATACTTAAAATTTCTGAAATTTTGAAATGCCAAGATTACAAAAAGTGTTCAAGAAACGCAAAGGTAAGTATTATCCACGTAAGAATACTATTAATAGCAAAGTAAGTACCACTGATTGTAAATTAAATGCTCAAGCTGAACATGCACATGATTCAAAGCAGTCATGTGCAAAAGAAAAGAAAATTCCCGATTTAAATGAGAGTTTTTCTTCTTTTGGTGATAGCGTAGGTATTTTAAATGCAATCATGAATTTGAATATTCTTGCTTTCGTTTTCAAGAATGAAGTTCACTGTAAAATGTGCAACAGTGGTTTAGACATGCAAGTTTTAAAAGGTAAGTCTGGACTGGCTATTACGTTTGTCCTGAAATGTTTTGCTTGTCCATATCGTGTAGAATTCTCTTCTTCAAATTTTCATGAAGGAACACAAATTGCTACAATAAATACCAGGTTTGTGTATGCTATGCGTTCAATTGGAAAAGGTGCAGAAGCAGGGAGAATGTTCTGCGGCGTAATGAATCTTCCGCAACCACCTACAAGGTTTGCTCCTTACGGTAAGCGAATTTTAAATGCTGCTAAACTTGTTTATGAGGATTCAATTCAAAATGCTGCGAAGGAAGCTACTTGTGAAAATGAAGGTAACAAAAATATAGCAGTAGCTGTAGATGGGACATGGCAGAAGCGTGGTTACACATCCTTGAATGGTGTAGTTACTGTGACCAGCATTGATACAGGTAAGGTGATAGATGTTGATATTCTTTCGAAATATTGCGCTTGTAAAAACTTGCCTTTTCATGAAAAGGATTGTAAAAGGAACTACGTTGGATCTAGTGGAGCGATGGAAATCCAAGGTGCGTCTAAAATTTTTCAACGGTCATTATCTTTACATAATGCCCGATATATTACGTACTTAGGAGATGGGGATTGCAAAGCATTTGATGCGGTAAAAAAGAAAAACATTTATGGAAATGAATATCCAATTGAAAAATTGGAGTGTATTGGCCATGTAATGAAGCGCATGGGAACAAGATTACGCCGATTAAAAGCTCAATTGAAAGGGCAAATCTTGTCAGACGGTAAGTGTTTAAGTGGGAAAAATCGTTTGACTGAACATGAAATTGATAACTTGCAGTCATACTATGGATCAGCTATTCGGAGAAATCACAGCAGTGTTCAGAATATGCGGCAAGCTATCTGGGCCATTTTTCTGCATAAGTTATCAACTGATGAATATCCTCAACATGGGTTTTGTCCCATCGGGGAAGATTCATGGTGTGGATTTAAAAAGGCTGAAGCATCAGGTAAGTCTTACAAACATAGAAACAGTCTTCCGGTCGATGTTGTTGAAGCAATGCGTCCTATATTTAGATATCTTTCCCATCCTGATCTGTTGAAAAAATGTTTGCATGGAAAAACACAAAACCCGAATGAAAGTTTCCATAATGTCGTTTGGTCACGTGTTCCCAAAGCAACATTTGTACATATTGAAACACTTTCACTTGGTGTTTATGATGCTGTTTGTTCCTTTAATGATGGTAATGTATCGAAATTAAAAATGGTTCAAAAAATGGGCGTAGAACCAGGGGAATTTTCAGTAAGTGCCATGAAACTTCTCGATAGGGAAAGACTAATGAAAGCGATTTATGCTTTTTCTGGACGCTCAAAAAAAATTAGAAAAGATAAAAGAAGTATTGTAAGTTTGAGAAGCACTCAATCAGGCAATACTTTTACTTTGGGTATCATTTGGGAATTAGAAAATGTGATGTTTTGAAATGTTGCACGAATTCAGAACTATGAACAGGCGAAATAAAAATCACAAAATGATTGGCTTTGTAAACAGTATGAAACGCTTTCTACCCCATAGTGTTGTTATCGCCATCTGTATTACTCCCCAAGTTTCTACTGCAAGAAGAATGGAAATTGTACAGGGTCAAGAACTACTTCAAAATGCAAATAAATTTAGATGGCTTAATGAGATTCAAATTTTAAAACATATAACTGTGCCACGTTACATAAATTTTTTTTTGGCTGCACTGCATGCATTTGTTGATGCAAGAAAAGAGCCATATTCAAGTTGTATCTTTGCTCCACCAATAGTCGATTCAAAAGTTAGAGTAATTTTTGTCAGTCTAAATGTCTAGAGCAGTGTTTTTCAAACTGTGGGGCGCGCTCCCTGGTGGGCACGGTAACCCTGCGAGGGGGGCGCGAGCATATTGAAAATAAAAGGTTTAAAATTAATTTTTGGGAATAAAGTAAAACAAAATGCTTTCTGACATAAAACACACACATTTACACTAATATAATTTATTTTTATCATCTGGTGATCATCAAAATTAAAAGATTCCACTTCAAACGCTCATTAGCCATCTTTGATCCTATAACCAAATTAAAAAAATATTTAGTTTGCTTTGCTGTAATCCCACAATGAGGAATTTTTTTATTACGTTTCTTTTAACCTAAAATAGTACTTTAGCTGACCTTCGAACTTACTGGTATGGTTATCTCCGTCCTTTTTTTAGAGAAACTGTAAAAATGTATAATATATTTCTGTTTCTTTTTTTCATATGAAAGAGTTTTATGATATATGGATAAGCATATTAAGCACTTTGAAGAATTATTTGGAGAAGATTTTTTTATGAGTATTCTGAAACATATGATCCATAGTGAAAAACGTTTTACCCATTTATTTTCTAGAACATGCTACACTTTCCCCATGCACAATTTTGTAGTTTTGATTGCTGTGTTGTACGACTTTTCATGATTTATAAATGTAAATGAGCAGAATATTAAAAAAAGGCACATCTGTGATCCCTATTGAAGGAAGTTGAAACTGATCAAGCAATTGAAAAACCTACTGAAATAACGCATATTAATCAAGATAGCAAAAGTAAATACAGAAAAGCGTCAGACATGAATAGGTTGAGTTGATTTGAAATTTTCAAATGCTGCCTAAAGATCTCTATGAAGAAAACTATGAAGCCACAATGTAGCACTTCGCCTTGTCAAAAAGTCACAAGGAAGAAAAAGTTCAAAATGCTATTTGTAGATCATCAAACAACAGCAAAACAACAAAAACGTGAACAAAACATGACAGTTTTACTGGAAAATAACGTTCCTGTGTTGTTAGCGAAAGGTCTGTGATTTATGTCCTTCATTAAGAACACGCACATTTGGAACATTTTCTTTAGTTTTATTGGATTTTTTCTCAAATTTTCAAAGAAAAACAGAAAAGTTTCTGAAAGTAGGTAAGTATATTTTCTCTTAATTAAATTATTCACTGATATTGTGATTTTTATCGTGTATAGTAAACATAACTTTAAAATAAATTGTAGTTTTAAAACAAACTAAAAAACACGCTTTTATAGTGAATCGAACTAAAAAGTAAAAAAAAAAAAAATAAAACTATATATTACCTAAAAGTAACATAATATACAAAATTTAATACTTATCTTGTTAATTTTTGACCGGTTTATGATTATGATCGTATTGTAGCTTTAGCGCCAAAGTGCATTATTATTGCATTCAATATATTACTATATTTAGGGGTGATAAAAATTAAGATTGAAAACTGGGTCGCCAGTAGTGAAAGTTTGAGAACCACTGGTCTAGAGTGTTTCCACTCAAATCTTTGATTATACCGAGCTTGGACCTAATGGCTTTCCTTACAGAAGCCCGACTTATAAATTCTATTTTGAATTATGTTATACTTGAAAGTTACATATTTGTTTGATTTCACTACGGTGAGTTAAGGAATTTGGTAACTGATTAGTTGTTGTAAAGGAAATTGCCCATTGTAAAGGAAAATAGACAACTGACACAAATTCACCAATAGAAATACAGTAGAACTTGTTTTTGTGCGGTCTTTGTTCATGCGATTTTATTTTTGTGAAATTTTTTTTAATGTGAAATGTTTTTTTATGCAGTGTATGAATTTCAATGGATTTGGCACCTCTGTTATATTTTATATCTATTTACCATTGGCGTAACGGAGAATGTTAGGAACCCCCCCCTTAAAGTCAGGCTTCGCCTTTAATATTTTATAAATTGGATAAATACGTATTTAGCGTTAATCAAGCCTTGGGCTCCAAGAGTCCTGCCTGCCCCCCGACCGTGACAGGACTCAATAGTTTTGGCTCCACTGTAATGTTTTCTATCTATTTACCAGTGGTGTAACTTAGAATGTTAGGACCTCTCCACCCACTGAAAGTCAGGTTTTGCCTTTAATATTTTATAAATTGGGTAAATAAGTATTTAGCGTTAATCAGGCCTGGGGCCCCTAGAGACCTTCCCCTCCGGGAAGCGGGGATATACGTTACGCCACTGAAATGTAGACACTTCAAGACACTCTGTTAATTTGTAATGAACAGTTTTCCCACAATGCGCATTCAGTTGCTTTCTCTCTACGCTCCAGCAGTTCGCGTTTGATTGAAGACGAAACTTTCAATGAAAGTGATATTATCAATAATTTAACGGATTATGACAAGAAGAACCGGATTTTTTGAGAGTGGATAAAAATATGCAGGGATCTAGCTTTCCAACAAATTGGAAAAGCATTTTCTTAAAACAAATACCAATTAAGAAAGGAGTATAAAATTCCAAAAATGGCTTCAATCACGTATATCTGGTTATCGTGACATTTACAAGCAACTGACCACCCGACCTTCGTCAGAAAAAATTATCTCTTACTTTTTGTTGCCAAAAATAAATCAATTTAAATTGTACCTTCAATTGACAAAAGCGATTTTGAACTTATTCATTACAGGGGTTTGGATTACAATGAGTAGCAATGAATTCTGTATGTGCCTTTTAAAAACTTATCCGTGTATACAATGCGAAACTATATGTTTTAAATATGTTTTCATGTGTAATATTTAGTTATTTATTTTGCTATGGAAGTACTCTTGCATAAAATTCGTAAATAATTGGCATATTTTATAAATGCGACTTTTTTTATGCGGTCTCTATCCACCGCATGAAAAAAGTTCTATAGTATTTCAACGCATTAGTTTGTTTTATGTAAGAATTTATGAAATTTTTGAATATATTTTTTGTGTGTTTATTTTTATGTGGTCTCTATCTACTGCACAAAATCAGGTTCAACTGTATGTACCACGAAACATGAATATCGTGAATTGCTATTTTGTGGTTTTTTTCGCGACAGATGCTTAGTTCTAAGCGGTGAAAGGGCATTCCTGGTTCGCTATATTGGACAGATGGTTAAATCAGTTGTGGTCCTCAAGAAGTTAACGTGGAGAGAAAAAAAAACTATAAATTCGAATATTGATCTTGTAAAAACATGATTCACTCCCTATACTTAAATATATTGCCTCAGATTATGATAAAATGATAGAATATTCGCGTGAGTGAGTGTAAAAAATTGTCACAAAAACTATAAACAAAGAAATAAACACGAAATCTTTGTTACTGAAGCTAAAAATTCTGAAAAGGAATTGATTCGTTCTATTTAAGACCAGCAGTGTACAGAAGGCCTATGTACTTTAAATTCACCGAGGTGAATGTCCCCCCATTGGTGTGGTAGTTAAGAAAGGGGGGTGCCAGCTCAGGTGTAGTCATCGTCACTTGACTGAGATTCGTAATAACCAGATCTGTTGCATATAAACTCCATGTTGCCTTATAGTGCGACGAATCATTAACCCTCTCATAGTATGTCATGGAGACAACGAAACAATTATATCAAAAATTACACTTCATTTAAAACATTATTGAATATGAATACATTTAAGTTTGAAATGTATTTGAATTCTAAGAAATAAGAAATAATGTGGTCTACACAAAAACTATGAATTTTTTTTTCAATTAAAATTTAAAGTATTGTTAAAAATATATTTGGGGCTAAAATAGTATAAATTGTTATTTTACTATAAAATCACCTTTTTTATTCTTTTAAATGCATTTAGTTTCTTTTCATTCTCAGTGTCTTTATTAATTACGGATTTAATTTTTAATTTCGTGCTACTAAAAATTCAATTTCTAGCAAGTTTTTAAACATGCTTCGAGAAAAAAAATCGTTAATTATTCTGCAATATATAGTACAGAATTTTTATGAATCTTGAACCCTTATGAATATTTAAAATTATCAATAAATATGATACATTGAAATTTTAACTTTACTTACAAGTCATCTACTATTAAAGGGTTGAAATGATACATATATATATATATATACATAGCTTATGTTGAAATTTGTGTTCTCTTCATAATAGATATTAAATAAATGTTTAAAGTTAAAATGTTCTTAAAAAATGGATAACAATGTAACAATTGATCCAGAAATTGCTAAGCCTAAACTCCGTCCTTATTTTTCAAACTAGAACAATGATAGTGTGTTTCGGGAGATTTATTTATTGTGTATTGAAAGGCTCTGAACGCTAAATTCTGTTTTACCTTTTATTCAACGTAGTAGAAGTACGAAGAGCTCATTTAACAAAGCGTGGTACGGATTTTAAATTTGCATATTTTGAAAGAAGTTTGAAAAGCCATCATTGTTATTTAAAATTTGGTAAATCCGTATAAAGTAGTTCATTGTAAAGCTGCATTTTGTATAAAAATGTTACTTTGATTTATATTGCATTGAAATAAAATGTACTTTATATCAGTATTCAAATGTAAATAGAAAAGTTAACTAATTAAAATTAGTTAAATTTCTTTCAAAATAAATATATCCATAATATCTTGTGACGGGCTCACACGTCTTTTCTTTAACATGTTGGGTTCTTTGGGCCAGAATTAATGGCAACTCTTTTCCAACCAAATCCAAGAAGTGAAGTGTGAATGAAAGATGCAAATTAACAAGCTTTTAAATATCGGAACTTAGAGTAAGCGAGATGGCAATTTGTGGCAGTTGAGGGAAAGTAGAGGAAAGTTAATATAGTTGGTGGTTCAAGTTTGGATAAGGTTACGTGGAGGTGATTAGAAGTTATAAGTGATAAAGATATAGAGAACCAAGGTACATACCAGTGCATGCAAGTAAATAAAAGATTGCCTTTAGGATATCAGTGATTGATTCTTCAGACTGCAACAAGGTAGGATTGACTATTTAATATTAGAATCAGTGATTATATTAGAATTGAGTTTAGGTGATTCAGTTACTGATAGTGGTCCGAGTTAGGTTAAGTCGTTATTATCTACATATATATATATTGTGTGTTGCGTAATTCGCTATTGTAGATTCTCTCACATTAATTATTATAATTTAATTTGTTAGAAGTTTAAGTTGAAAATCTTAATAAAGATATATTAATATTATGTATGCCTCTAGTTCTTCCGTTAATCCTACACCTCTAGCTCTCGCTGACACTCCGAGAGATGTTGTCCCAAGAGGGGGAATATCAATAGTCCGTATTAGGCTAATTATGTGAACCGTTACAGTTAGTTTCTGCATTTTATTTACTAGTAGTTCATTATATTCATCTATTTTAATTCCTCCCAATGCTCCGTATTCATTTTCGAATAGTTTCCCAGTTTTGTAAGTTGATAAAGTATCTAAATAAAATTTGTATCTTCTAAATTTGTACAGAATATTCTCCTTCGGTGCATTCAAGATAAACATTTAAGAGATTTAATAAGAAAAAGTTTAATTTATACCATCAACACACAAGACATATGTCTGCATTTCATCTAATTGTAAACTGACACAAAATTAAATTGGGTGGAATTTAAACTAAGATTCTGTTATTGGAGCATATATCTATTTAGTTTCAATCTGTATTCATTTTCTTACATATGCAGAATTATTTTATTCTTGTAATAAACAAAGATCTAAATTTATTGTATTTTTAAAACACGACTCATATAGTTCATTTAAATAAATACCATTCTACACTTATGGACAAAAAAATTAGTGCACCAAGAAATAATAGCGGGATTGTTACGAAACTTGGCACAAAGGTACATGTCGCGGAGATATGCAAATGATTATAAAATGCTTAGTGATTATGCATTACTTATAGCCGGTAGAGGGCGTTTAACGTCGTTCTTCGTGGAATATAAAAGCGGTAACCAAAGCTTGTTCGAATGCGCTGAATCGTTTCCAAAGGAGGAGCTGATGTAGACATGCCATTATGCCGTTTTCGAAGACAATATGAGCAGATGTCGTAGTTTGAGAGGGGGTGAATCATCGGCATGATAGAAGCTGGGTGATCAGCTATGCAAGTAGCTCGACAATTAGGCCGCTCTGATTGTATTGAGAGGAGGTGTTGGGACCAGTGGATCCAAGAGATGTCATTTAAACGAAGACCAGGCTCAGGACTCCCTCGACAGACCAGTCGTCGAGAAGACCGCCCCATCGTAAGAAATGCCCACGTACAGCCAACTGCTTTATCGGCCACCATCCAGGCACAGATAGCACCTTCCTTAGGGATCCTTGTGTCTTCTCGAACCATACGAAGGCGCCTGGCTGAAGGACATTCGGGATTGCGGCTTCCTTGACGCCCGCCCATGGCACCATCCAGTGGTGGTTTCGCTACCGTGTTAGAATGTCTGAATTAATTTTTTAAATCAAGCTCGAGGCGGATACTTGTTTTTTGTTTGCACTATTATTTCAATGGATCGTTATTCATGTGCATATTATTTTGTTTTATTTTAAAAATATAAATTTTTTCATTTCTTTTTACCAGTAAAAATCTTGTTAATTTGAAAACTTCACTGTATGACAAAAAAAAAAAAAAAAAAAAAACGACTCACCAAGAAGGAGTAGCCCGATTATAATGAAATTTCGTATGCAAAGGCATTTCAACCGAACCTGTAAAGGATTAAAATTTGGTGTCCAACGAATGAATAGTGGGAGCTACAGTGCACTCAGAAGGTGTCTATAAGAAGCAATTATCAATCTGATGGTGAACATTTCTGTTCCATTGTTATTTAGGATACCTTTGAACAACTAAAAAATGCCTCGCTGCAGGATATGAGTTCAGTACGAGCAACTGTCAGAGTTTGAATGAGGTCGTTTCATTGGACTGAAAGAGGGAGGTTGTGCAAATCGGAGAATCACTCATCATATAGGTCGAAGCGATGCGGCTATTAGAAGATGCTGGCAAGAATTTGTGGACAGTGACAAATTTCAGAGTCATGAGGGTAGCGGTCAACCTAGGGCCACAGCAGATAGGGAGGATAAATTGACTGTCAGAAAAGCTATCACAGCACCTCATTCATTAATGCTAACCATCAGACGTGCGACCCACACACGAGTGTCCACCTTGACCATTCACAGACGGCAGATAGAGCAAAATTTAATCTCTCACCGACCGCTACACCACCTACCACTCATACCTTCACACTGTCGAGCCAGATTACAACGGTGCTTGAATCAATCAGGTTGGAATCATACTGACTGGACACGTGTAGTGTTTAGCAACGAATCCCACTTCCATCTATATCCTGACTATCATCGAAGACGTGTCTGGAGACGGCCAGGGCAGCGTGCCGATCCTGCTTTCATTATTGCA
Source organism: Trichonephila clavipes (assembly GCA_019973935.1). Lineage (NCBI taxonomy): Eukaryota > Metazoa > Arthropoda > Arachnida > Araneae > Nephilidae > Trichonephila > Trichonephila clavipes. Next base: position 3,510,853 of record BMAU01018568.1, on the reverse strand, counting down.
CGCCACACAGGTATTCAAAAAGGAGTTACGGTCTAGGGTGTCATTTCTTTTGTAGCCGGTCCCCTTTGGTTGTCATTAGAGGCACACTTACAGCCCATCGGTACGTCGACGGCATTCTGAGAACTGTTTTGCTACCGTTCCTTTTTCAGAACTCTGGCCTTATTTTTCAGCAAGATAATGCCAAACCACATATCACACGTGTTGCTATGAACTGTCTTACAGCTTATCAAATTCTTCCTTTGCCAGCCAGATTACTAGATTCCTCTCCAATCGAGCATGTCTGGGGTATGATAGAAAGGTGACTGCCTCTAACAGGGAATGTTGATTGCCTGGCCCGACAATTGGAACAAATCTGGCAAGAAATACCGCAGGAGACCATCAGGGTGCTTTATCACTCTATATCACGTCGTGTGGTAGCTTACATCCAGGCTAGAGGTGGGTCATCCCCTTATTGAGTTTGTTACTTTGTAACTACGCAACTCTGAAAAATAATCATTAAATTTTTCTGAAATTTTAATCCTTTTTTATTCTATACGTAATATTTCTACCCATCAATTTTTGTCTATTTGACAACTCGTTCTTGATGCGTCGTTTTGTTTTTGTTATGGAGTGTATTAAGCACTCACTCTTAAAGTATAGAAACATCTGAGGAAAGAAAGATAATCTAAAAATACATTTACCCTAACTGATATAATATAATATCTTTGCTATGGCAGCTTTTAGAAAGTCAATATAACTGAATGAAACCTTCAAAACGATAGATGTTTCATTTAGAAATATACAAAACTTATTGCATTAACATTATTAATATTTTTATGATATATGATATTAGTATTTTAATGTGTAACACTGAGCAGGCAGTTTTGGCGATTCATTGTGACATAAATAATGTGTTTCTGAAATTCTTTTTAAAATAACTATTTCTTCTGAAAAAAAGGATGATCGTCTGCTGTGTTCATATTTAGCATAATACACACGTTTTATTTAAGTATTAGGTATTTGTATTTTTTAAAGAGCGGAATATAAATGCAAATTATTTTGTTTTATGCTTTAAATAAAATATTTAATTCTTATAAAGAAATCATTATAAATGTGTATCAGTGTAAAAGTAAGAAATTACGCAACAAATATAAAGCATTATTATATATCTTAAGCTTACTTAATTCTAGAATATTTCTAAGCGAGTAAATGGTGAAAATTATTTAAAAAAATAATTATATATTATGCTACTATGTACTTCCAAAGAACATCAATAATGGAAAAAGAACTATTTATAATATTTAATTATTTCTCATTCTTAATAAATTTGGTTTTTTCCAGCATTATTCTATTTTTTTTAGTTTTATTGTTGTAACCTTCCAATGGATGCGCGTTCACTTTTTGTTCGAGTAGATATGTATATTGTGCTACTTAAAAAACATCGCAGATTCCTTTTTTTTTCTCTCTTGAAAGTGAAAGGTATATTCTAGTTTTGTTATTTAAAGACCTGTTAGGTATAAAAAAGAAATATACATATTTGCTGTGAAAATTGAGTAAAATAAGTTAATAAAATTAAATTCATATTCTATCTAATGATATTTTATATGATGTATAGTGTTGCTTGCGATAAACATTGATCAGTATGTTGGTTTATGTGTTTCAAAATTCCCTCAATCATAATGATATATATTTTTAGACATCCCAACTTCATGTCCTACATTTTTAACAAATAATTTTTATTTGAAATCTTTTACGGATTCTTTTTTACGCTACCTTTTATTTTTATCTTTATAAAATTTTCAACTTCAAATATTTCTTTCGGATCTTCATTAGATTCACAATTGATTTTAGTTGTAATCCATAATCCTATCGATGAGAGATCGCTATTACTCTCTTAAAATAAACCTGCACATTAAGCAAGTTTTGAAAAAGTATGCAGAATATTTTGCCATGTAAAAGAACTTTAAAATTATGCAATTTGAATTAGCATTTATAAGAAACTAAAGAAACATATTTTTTTCAACGAAGCAAATAAAACAATTAATCAGTGTAATGCATATCTCAATTACAGAATGTTGCGCTACCAGACCGACAAAGTTGCAGGGCGTGTGGGAGGTACAAAGACGATTCGGAATCACAAAGGAATTCAGGGTTACAAATGTTATACTTGCGAGCTGTGGAGCAAAAGAAAATAGAATAAAGAACAAAAACAGCAACATGTTACTGCGACAGAAATCGGTATATCGAAAGGTTATACTTCAACAGGTGTTCGAAGTTACGATCAGAAGTCGTTTGGCAATTCTTACAGCAACGTTGCATTGAATTTCTGACGTTCTGGAAGGTTCTTTCAAGCAGTCTTGCGGCTGCTGTCCAGGCAGTCTACTAGAAAATGTTATTTGCGATTCTTTTCCCAAGCTAGTAGGATGAATTAACTTTCAAACGAGGAACTAGTCGACATATTGATAGTGATGGAGATGCGGATTATAAAAGGCACATAACCCGAACAAGTGCGTTCCACACCACACGACCTTCACAAGTATGAACAGAAGTTTTGATTGAAGTAAGATTGGTTCTTTAAAGAGTTAACTGGTTCTTTTTGGTGTATAAGAAACGCACTTTCCTTCTGTTGAAGACCTCATCTCATGAATAACAATAGTTGCCGGGAGGATATGTGACATAACAAGTGTTTAATCTTACAGTCCACAGATGGCGCTCTGCGCATTCCGTTGTAATATTCGTTAGCGTAAATAAACTTCTAGTTCAAACTCGTTCGGGTGTGGTCGTCTCTGCTTTCAAGATACTATTTCTTTTCAGACCAATTCAATTATTAAGAAATAAGTAACTACTTCTAGGTGCAGCAAGAGATGGCGTTTCCAAATCGAACTAAGAAACAACAAGTCAGGTAAGAAAAGATCGAACCATTTCTTAGTACAACATTTTGGTCGTACCGTAGCCGGAGTTCAATATTGTGAAACATTCTAATTCAAAACTTCTGGCTTGTTGTTCTTTCGGCAATATTTTTCTAAAAGATATTGTCATAATTCAATTGATGAAAAATTCTAATTCTCTTTTTGTGTACTAAGTTTAAAAAGAAACTTTCGAAGTGAAATATTTCAAATTCATGTATATTCAAAAGTTTAATCTTCTTATATACATGGTTATTTCAATGTTTAATTGATTGTTGTGCGATCATTCTTAAGTGGTAAATTATTGTGTGTTTCTGCCATTGTCATTCCTGTATCATATGTAACAAGAAAATTCAGTTTCGTTTTACCTCACTTGTGTGTTAAATTTCCTATTTGTACGTTCCGTAGTACGTAATTCCTTTTTAGAATTTCTCCCCCGCTTTTCCCCTCTTTTCCCCTCTTCCGCGGCGCCAAAGAAATCGTATCTTTTTCGACTAAACAATTAGTCATTCGCAGCTGTGTTTTTATTATTTGTTTTTCTTTAAATTATTCTTTTGCTATATTAAAATGGATATTGAGGTTTTATTGAAGAAAAAAAAAGAACATCAAATCCTCGATTACAAAATTGCAAAACAAAACAGAAGAGGAAATTGAGAAATTAAATAATGTTGGTTTATTGGCTCGGAAAAATAGATTCTTGGAATTTAGAACTGAAATAAAGGATATTTTGGATTCTATTATAAGTATTTGCGAGGAAAAGGACGAGGAAACTTATTGTACGGAAAAAAGACGACATTTTAGATACCTTAGAAGAAATACTTGTCGCTATAGACACTCAGCTTATGCCTTCTGCAGTAAACTCCGATTTTGAGGTTAAAACCAAGGTTCAAGTCACAGTTTAGTCTCAGCTCGGTCAGCTGAAGTGAAACTCCCTACATTATCCCTACCTATATTTTCTGGTGTAACTGAGGAGTGGCTTGCATTTTCTGATCTTTTTGAAGCTGCAGTTTCCAACAATAATGATTTAACGGGAGCGCAAAAGTTGCAATACTTAAAGGGCAGTTTAAAAATCCGATGCATTAAAAATCATTAATTCTTTATCCATTACCAATGATAATTTCGAAATCGCTTGAAATTGCTAAAGGATACATATTTTAATAAAAGAGAAATTATGTCCTCCTTAATTAAAAGGTTTATTAACATAACGCCCTTGAGTGGAGAATCATCCACACAAATTCTAAATTTGATAGATTCCACTAAGGAATTTGTAAGGGTGTTGGAGTCACTTGAATACATGGTTGACCCAACTACAGATACACTCTTAATGCATATGATATTGTTTAAGCTTGATCCGAATTCCAGAACTTGGTTTGAGAGAACCTTTTCAACAGATGTCATCCCAAGGTTAGACGAATTGTTGCAATTCCTTGCAACACAAGCGAGATCCATTACGAATTCAACTACTAAGAGAAATGTTCAAAGGAAGGTGACTCTGGTCGCGTCCAACGCCCAGTCACAATGTCCTTTATGTAATGGAGATCATACATTGTCGAGATGTGATACATTCTTAAAATTGTCAGTTCAAGGCCGTTCAGATTTCGTTAAAACGAATAATGTTTGCTTTAACTGTTTAACTCAGTTTCACAGTGTGAAAACTTGCAAAAGCAAGTTTAGATGTAAAAAGTGCAAGAAACCCCACCACAGTTTACTTCATTTTGAAAATGTTAGTGCTAAGGGGAGACAGGGAGCAGTAAATGTGTTAAATTCTAGAGAACTTTCTGTCAACGCTCCTGTGTTTTCGCCTGTCCCTATTTCAAGTACTAGTGAACCAGGCGAAAATTCTAGAGTTGTGGATGTTACATCGTGTATTTCTGATGTGAACCCAGATGTTCAAATTCTTCTTTGCACAGCTCTAATTCAGGTAAGAGATATTTGGGGTAACTATCAGACCTGTAGATGTCTTCTGGATAGCGGAAGCCAGGCTTCACTTATTACAAATGAATGTATTGAAAGGCTAAGTTTGCGAAAGGAAAAGGCCAATGTGCGCATATCATGTTTGGGCGCATCCGATACGCGTCTAAATGGGCTTGCTGAGATTCAATTTACCTCACATTTTTCATCTCAAAATTCTTTTCATGCGTCCGTGTATGTGATCAACAAAATTGTAGGCATGATCCCACATCACGATTTAGATTCCTCAATGCGTGAATTATTTGGGGATATTTCTCTGGCTGATCCAGCATTTTACAAGAGTAGTCAATTGATGTGCTACTTGGTGTTGACCTTACTTTGCCATTGCTAAAGGGTCAAACGTTATCTTTGGGTAAGGATAAGCCATTTGCCATTCGTTCAGAATTGGGTTGGATAATTGGAGGCAAGGCAAATTCTAGTGGTCAAAATTCTTTCCATGTCAATCATATTCAGTTAGTATCGGATCAGCTAATCAATAAATTCTGGGAATTAGATTCTGTGCCATGTGCCAAACCCTTAACTTCATTAGAAGAGGCTTGTGAAGATCATTTCGTAAAGACACATTCTAGGGATGAGAATGGCAGATACACAGTAAAGTTGCCATTTCACACTCCACCGACGCGGTTAGGTAATTCAAAACAAAATGCAATTCGTAGGCTAATCAGCGTGGAACGCCATCTCATTTCTAATCCTGACAAATACAAGCTGTATCGAAATTTCATAAAGGAATACCTAGATCTAAAGCACATGGAACTTGTTCCGGACTCTGAAATTAATAACATAAAAAGTTTATACCTTCCTCACCATGGAGTTGTTAGGGACACCAGCTGTACAACAAAGCTTCGCGTTGTTTTTGACGCCTCCAGTAAAACTTCTTCTGGACTCTCTCTCAACGATCTGCTTATGGTTGGGCCAAGAGTGCAGCCAGAACTTTTCCCTATTCTTATCCAGTTTCGAATTTTCAGTGTAGCCATTTGCGCTGATGTTGAAAAGATGTTTCGCCAGATTAAAGTTCACGAGGAAGACGTAGACTGGCAAAGAATTCTCTGGAGGGATTCTCCAACCGAACCTATAAGAGAATATCGCCTAACAACTGTTACGTATGGTACGTCCTCAGCACCATTCCTCTCTACGAGAACCTTACGACAGCTTGCCATTGACGAACAAGAAAATTATCCAGCCGCTTCAAGAGCTACCCTTAGTCATTTTTACGTTGATGACTTGCTGAGTGGAAGTGCGACAAAGAAGGGAGCCATTCAGCTAGTGTCAGAGCTGCAGGAGATGATGAAAAGAGGAGGATTTTCTCTGCGCAAATGGGTGTCTAACGACCCTGACGTATTGGCAACCATTCCAAAAGAATTAAAGGCAGTTGATTCCAAACACACGATCAAGGATGACCAACCTGTCAAGATCTTGGGAATAGCTTGGCTTCCAGATGTTGACAAGTTTACCTTTACCATCACCGTGAACGAGACTGATGTGTGGACTAAACGCAAGGTACTTTCTGAAGTCGCCAAAATATTTGACCCCTTGGGCTGGTTGGCACCATCAGTTGTCATTTCTAAAATCTTCCTCCAAGAGCTATGGAGTCACCATCTAAGCTGGGACGAAGAGCTACCAGATTCTCTAGCAAGACAATGGAGAACATTTCAAGAACAGCTTCCTCTACTTACAAATATCAAGATCCCACGCTGCATTCTCATTTCACAGGCTATAGACGTACAAGTACACGGGTTCTGTGACTCTTCAGAAAAGGCCTACTGTGCAGTTATATACATCCGTTCCAAGGATGCAACTCAAACCGTAGTATCTAGACTGCTAACTTCTAAGACACGTGTCTCTCCAGTAAAACCTCAGTCTCTACCTCGACTAGAGCTTTGTTCTGCCCTACTTCTTGCCAATTTGTTACAAGCTACCCTTCCAACTCTAACCCTGCCAATTTCCGAGACCTTTGCGTGGTCTGATTCCAAGATCACACTGGCATGGTTGAAGTCCGATCCGAGAAGATGGCAACCGTTCGTAGCTAATCGAGTGCACAAATTCAAGAGCTGACCCCTAACATGCACTGGAACTTTGTGAGTGGTCTGGAGAATCCTGCTGACTGTGGAACGAGAGGGATACCCCCAACTAAACTAGAAAAGTGCAACTTGTGGTTCAATGGACCCGATTGGTTAAGAAGTTCTACCTTTCCGATTGGAGAGTTTGAAGATAATCCACAATTGCAAGAACACATGTCTGCCGAAGCCAAAAGAACATCCAAGCTGATTATGCTGAACGTAATTGATGCGACTTTCAAGGCTGAGTTCTTTCAAAAATTTTCGTCTTGGAACAAGTTGAAAAGAGTTGTTGCTTATTGCTTAAGATTTGTGAAGAACTGTTCTCTTTCTGCGTGTAAAAAAAGAAAGTCCTTTTTAACAACGGCAGAATTGAGCGAAGCCGAGAAAGGCATTGTTAAGTTTATCCAACGTGATCATTTTTCGATGGAAGTCTCCTATCTTTCAGCAGGTAAGCAGCTTCCGTCAACCAACAAGCTTATACCCTTGACTACGATGATTCCGGAATAATACGTGTCGGTGGTAGACTGAAAAATTCAATACTTGCAGACTCGCAGAAGCATCCCATCTTGCTTCCTAAAACCGACCATGTTGTGAACTTGATTATCTCTGATTACCACCTGAAACTTCTTCATGCCGGTCCACAACTTCTCCAAGCAGCTCTCAGAGAAAAATTTTGGATTCTTTCAGCCCGAGATGCAGTTAGAAGAGTAGTGAGAATATGTATCTCATGCTTCAGAAATCGTCCAAAATTCGCCGAACAAATCATGGGAGATCTTCCAGAATCCAGAGTTTGCCCCTCTTCTGTATTCCAACGAACTGGTATTGACTTCGCCGGCCCGTTCTTGATACGAAGCTCAAGGGAAGAGGAAGCCGGAATACTAAGTGCTACATCTGCGTCTTCGTCTGCTTAGCAACGAAGGCGGTTCATCTAGAAGTCGTTAGTGACTTAACATCAAAAGCATTTATCGCTTGTTTAAAAAGATTCGTGGCTCGCAGAGGTAAACCATCAGAGATCTTCTGCGATCAAGGAACTAATTTCTATGGAGCTAGCAGAGATCTTAGAAAGGAGTTCCGCCAGTTGATGAAGGAAGATGCCGTTCATCAATTCCTGGTAACTGACAACATCACCTTTCACTTTAATCCTCCATCTGCTCCCCACTTCGGAGGCATTTGAAGGCTACAGTGAAATCTTTTAAGTTTCATTTGAACAGAGTTGTTGGAGTCACTAGTCTCACCTTCGAAGAACTATCCACGTTATCAAGCCAAATTGAGGCATGCCTCAACTCCAGGCCACTATGTGTGTTATCTAGCAGTCCAGATGATCCTTGCGTTCTCACACCAGGACATTTTCTGATAGGAAAGGCATTAACAGCTATCCCGCAACCTACAGTTCCAGACGACCTTCGCCACTGCGACCGTTGGCGATTGCTTACAAGAATGACTCAACATTTTTTGGAATAGATGGTCTTCAGAGTACTTGACATTGCTGCAGTCAAGATCGAAATGGCGCATCGTTCAAAAGAACCTTGACTTCGGAGATCTTGTGTTAATCAAGCACGACAACTCACCCCCACTACAGTGGAAATTAGGGAAAGTCACGGAAACATTCCCTGGTAAGGACGGTAAGGTTCGTGTGGTTAAGGTAAAAACTCAAACTAGTGAACTTGTGAGGCCAATTGCTAAACTGTGTCCACTTCCTATAAACACTTGAACATTTGTGAATAATACCTAATTTTTTCTTTCAGCATTGTTGAGGTCATCTATACTTCTGTAAATCTCATTGCTTCATTTCATTAATTTAGAAGTGTACTTTATTGTAAATTTGTATGTTAATTCTTATACTTAATTCATTAGCATGTTTAACAACTTAGTATTTAAGTTAATTCATTAATTTTGAAACCCCTCCGTGTTTCAAGGGGGGCGGTATGTTTAATCTTACAGTCCACAGATGGCGCTCTGCGCATTCCGTTGTAATATTCGTTAGCGTAAATAAACTTCTAGTTCAAACTCGTTCGGGTGTGGTCGTCTCTGCTTTCAAGATACTATTTCTTTTCAGACCAATTCAATTATTAAGAAATAAGTAACTACTTCTAGGTGCAGCAAGAGATGGCGTTTCCAAATCGAACTAAGAAACAACAAGTCAGGTAAGAAAAGATCGAACCATTTCTTAGTACAACAACAAGAATTTTCCAGAACGTAAGGTATTCCATGCAGCGCCATTCTAAGGCCTCTCAGACGACTTCTGTTAGTAATTTCAAACAGTTGTTGTAGTACAATCTTTCAAAAAAATGTTATCTGTCCCTTTAAAGTGTTGCTGTCGCTGTTCTTTTTCTCAGTATCTCTGCAGCATATCTCGCAACTGCGGTATTTACGACCCTGCATTCCTATGTGATTCCGAGTCTTCTCTGTATCCCCTATACACCTTGAGAACTTGTCGGTCTGGTAGCGCATCCCCTTGTATATTTATGTAATAATTCCCTCTATCATCCTTTTAATTAACTCATTTTTAATAATTTTTAAATAAGCTTTTAATTCATAGGTTCATAACTAACGCTCTAATTCTAATCCTAATCAAATAACATTATTGCATCATTATTCTCTTTCCCACCCTTTTTAACCAATCAGAGCTCTTGTTACAAAGGAGTAACGTGATCGTCACTGCCGGATATAAAAAGTGAAAATCTTTTGTGATCTCTCTTTGACTATTTGCCTTCACCATCTAACCGTCGTTGCTTACCTTTGCTATGTCGCTTGTGTCTGCTTTCGTGTTCTTACCAAATATCTGTAAATTACCAAGGTGATTGTCCATCTACGTTATGCGTGTGTAAATAAACAAGTAGGAAACAAACTCTGAAGATGTTTTATTGAGACCAGATATGCCAACAATCAAAATAAAACAACACCCGCCAACGTTACACATATATGTAATAATTCCAATAACTTAATCGGTAATAGCTCTTGAATTATTTAATGTCCAGTCCTTCAGAATAACCGTGTAATTATTTTAATTGGTTACTTGTCTACCGGAGACTTTTGAAACTACATCCACCCACCTCCTAAATCACGTGATGTCCCGCTGAATATAAATAGCAAGACTCTGGAAAGCACACCCTCTTCTGCTTTCTGCTTTTCGCTGTAAACATGTAGTCAGCCGGCTGCCGAACTTTGTATGTTTGTGTATTCTCTTTGTCTGTGCCGTGCCGTCCAGTCCTTGTTGTTTGTAAGATGCATATGTGTTTCAAGAAGTACAATAAATTGGAGTAAATAAATTACAGGATTGTCATCTTTATAATGCAGTATCATTCACTTACCACCGCCCACGCCCTAACTTTTGGTTCGCCGCATTTAATAACATACACTCGCCACGTCTTAAAAGTATATTTTTACAATACTATATGTTTTTTTATTACATACATATATATTAAATGTTATACTTAAAGGATTTTTGAAAGGTTAATTTCCAAAACCATGCTGTTTTAAACTTCAAGAATCTTAAATAGATTATTTCTTATTTTTATCCAAATGGTGCTTGGGGCACTAAATTTTTTCACAAATGCTAGTCTATTAAAGATTTTCTCATACACAACAATTTTTATAACATCGAGTAATTACCTAATGCTTGCATTGAATATATTATGAGGGTATTAACTTATTTCTTATTTCAAAATGGAAGAATCATCTTGATATTTGTATTAAAATGAAAACAATATGTATAGTCTTAAAATAAACATTAGTATTTTTCTCTTTTGAAAAATATCAAGAGCTTCTTAACGCGTACAATATAATTTTAAAACCTTTTACTGCAAAAGGTTATCAGGAAATCAATCGAAGGTATTTTAGTCGAAGGATGTGTTACATGCTTCGTTGAATAACATTTAAATATTGGATTTATTTTTAGACTAATATCTTATGTACCATCTTTAGTTTTAGTCTTTGCCTTTTGTAATTTTCTTTTCTTTTTATTTTTTTCTTTATTATTATTTTTTTTTTGCATTAATTTTTTTTTAATTCTATTGTACGCTTTAAATAATTTGCGTTTAAAAAATAAACAGAAATATCATTTTCATGTTTAAATGTTTCTAAAACTAAAAATATCATATGCAATATATAGAAACGAAAATTTTGACGAAAACTTTATTGGAGATAACGAACTATATCATATTCTTATATATTAGTTTCTGTATTATAGTTTATTTGGAGAGCTTAGAAAGTTGTTTTCTAATTTTGTTACTTGCTATATAAATAAATTAATTTAAAATTAACTAAATAAGGATAATAGCTTTTATTAAAATTGTAATATACGCGTATCTAATTTGATTCTTGTTTTCAAAATCTTCTTGTAGAATATGATACTTCTATTCCTAAAATTTTCCAAAGACAAAAGTGGTTGCCTTCGTTATGAAAAGGACGTTTTCTTTTATCCTCAGAAGCCTGAAACCTCATTCTAAACTTGTAGTAATCTCTTCGAGGCTCGAATAACGGCGATCGCTGTTACACATTTAGCACCACCTAGGGCAGGGATGGCGAACCACTGGCTCGCGTGCTATTGATGGCACGCGACACAATATTTTGGGCACGCCACCTATCAAAACGGTTTGCATTTTAATTAAAAATAAGAAAGTTCAGTATGAAGTATTACGAACAAACTCGAGTTATCGGTCTCAGTTTTCCGCGAGATTTTCTTTGTTCAAAGAATTATAGGAAACTTTCAAATTTCTTTATGTATCCTGATGTGATTCCATTTAATAAACTGAACTTGTCCCGATTCGATTGGTTGGAAATTGAAAATTTTGAAATGCAACTAATTAATTTTCAATCTAGTTTAATATGGATTCAAAAATTTATTCAAAAAAGGAGAACGTTGAAATTTGAGATTGAAACAGAAAGATTAACAAGTAATATCAGTAAAAATGCTAATAATGAAATTTCGGAATCATGGAATTCTATTCCAGACACATTTAACTGTTTGTAGAAGCTGGGTCATCTATTTTAACCAGATTTTCATCTTCCCCCATGACTACGAGTTATTATTTTCAAAAATAAATATCATAAAAACTCGCTTAGAAACTTTTTGACTGGTGATTCCAATTCAGTATTTATTTCTGCTAAAAGTAACATCTTACAATCCTAATATAAATTATTTTTCCTCTAATCAGCAGCAACAGAAATCATACTAATGTTATTTTAATTTGAATTACGCGTATAACTAAAACATTTACTACTATAAGGTGCAAAACGTATTTTTTCGTAGTAAATAAAGATTTTTGAGTTGTTAGTATTTAGCTTTATTATTTTTCCAATTATCACAAGTCAAAATTATTTGACAGGCACGTTTATATCTCAATGAACATTTTTTCAGAAAAAAATGGCACATATTGATCCATTAAGGTGCGCCACCCCTGACCTTGGGCGAACGTGTAGCTTGAACCCCTTGACACTCAGAAGAGCAAAGCGCATTATGTCCATATACATTGATAGTTATACTGCCATGACCCAAAACACTAATAGTTTTGGAAAGCCATGGGAAACTCTGGACACTGTGGGCCCAATCCCGAGGCACATGGAGAGAGCCGAGGCTGTTGCCCTTTTTCGCCTAACTACTGGACATGACTCTTTGGGAGTATACCTCTACTGGTTTAGCGTGGATGCTAACGAGGCCTGCCCAATCTGCGGCCATGCCAGAATGGATAGTGACTACTTACTCCAATGCACTAGACTCGATGAAGGAGGCTCGGCGTCAAATGGTCAAGAAGCAAAGCAACGCGTTGAATAAATAAAATAAATAAAATTTTCCTAGGAAAAGCATTAGAGAAGTAAGCAGTGTAAAGTTTATTTATGTATAAAAGTTTTTAAACCCGCTTCCTCCGTAAATAAATCTAGTTATTAATTATTTCCAAACAACATTTGTGGACTAGTGATGATGAACTCATGACTGGCGTTACCGAATTGTCTTTTCGAGTCTTAGGACCACACCTGTGGATTCACCCTGTATAGGGGCTCATGCATGTAAGTTTAGAGTATGATCTACCTATTTTGATGTCACTCTCGTCATTTGACAAAGACAATATTAATATGATTTTTGGTAATTCTTAAGTTTCTTTAGTGTTTGAGGTTACTTGACAGTCAAAAACCAAACCGGATAGTAATTAAAGTTATGTCTTGTCATTTCTTTTTTTCGTATGGAGGAGTGTTGCCAAAAAATACACGACAAGAAAATTAAAGAATGATATTGGACACAGTATGTTGTATTTATTTGGTTCGGTATTGCATAGTGTTCCACGGCTAGAAGTATTTGAAAGATTTTCTGCTTTCTGTCTCTCTCTATTTCTTATGGAAATTATTATAAAATTAGTTTAACATTTTTTTTTCGTTTCTATTCGCATAATATTATTTATAAGCAAGAATTAGAAATGTATTTTTTCCAAATGAACTGTTATGTTTAGTCTTAATTTAGTCTAACTTTAACTTTAATAATACTTTAAAAAAAACACATAAGTATAAATTAGCTCGTATAAATATAATTTAAATAATAAGCAAATCAATATTTATTTAGTGGTTTTCACTTCTCTAAAAAGTATAGGTTACCAAATATTTAAATGAAAATTAAATGTCATACTATATTTTGAAAATTAAATAAATCACACTTTAAATAAAGTTACTCAACAAGCAAAAATAATAATAAGGCTTTAGATAATGAATTGAAAAATGCAGTACTTTTGGCAAAATAAATAACGAAAAAAAGGTACCTTAAACAACTATTGCTTTTTGCTTTGATTGCATTCCTTGTTTCAAGTAGTCTCAAAACTTTTTTTTCTTGCACAAGAAGGGATAGTTTGAAAAAAATCAAAACAAAACACAGAAAAATCTTGTTTTTCTCTTAAGTCTTCTGGTCCATCGGGCATAGTTGTTGGTCAGTTTTTGGCCACTCTTAAAAGCATTTCTTTTCGCCTTTCCCTTTTCGCTTCCGACATCAATATCGAATTAGTGTGCTGAATTTAACGTTTCGCATTCGGAAGCCTTTTAGAAGATCTGATCTTTCAATGTGTCTCACTTTGTTACTGTCTGTTTTACGGAAGTACTACTCGAGACCCTTCTTTTTCTTTCTTTTTTGTTGGGAAGTAAGAGTTGCTAGATTTACTAAAAATTTTCTTATCTCTTTGCTTTGGTCACTTTTAGATGAAAATGAGTTGATTAGAACTGATATGTGTGTGTGTGTGACTGTTATATAGTTTGAAAGTGAATTCTTCAAAATTTGTGTTTAATTTCTTGTTGTGTGGACTGTTATTACATAAAAAAATAGATCAAAATTTTTCTTTTTCATTTATGTAAAACACAAATAAAGGAAAATATTTATCACATATTCCTTCCTTAGGTATCATATTTTGTTTTCGAAGTTTTTGAAATTTTGACTTAGGATTTAAAATAGATTTTTGGAAAGTTAAAAAAGCTCCCTTGATTATTTTACAGCATGTCTGAAATATTATGTAAACATGATAGAATTCGGTCCAGACATTTAGAAAAGAATGATAAAAATTATTATAAATTTTTTTTTCAAACGAAAAAATAAGATGTAGAGCTAAATAAATAATAAATGAAATCATATTACTTTAAATATACTGTTGGGTTGGCAACTAAGTAATTGCGGATTTCACTCATAGATGGCTTCAGTTGAATTTTTAGGTTTCCAGACGTAGTACAAATGTAAAACACACTTTGTTATTTGATAGTTGGAAATTCAGCTGTCAATCAGTAAAAAAAGTTTTTTGATCGGTTGCGTAATTTTCGTTTGGAGTTCGTTGAAAAATGGAAAACCAAAAGGAACATTTTCGTCATATTTTGCTTTTTTATTTCTGCAAAGGGAAAAACGCATCACAAGCTCATAAAAAGTTATGTGCTGTTTATGGTGACAAAGCCTTAAAAGAACCTCAGAGTCAAAATTGGTTTGCCAAATTTCGTTCTGGTGATTTTTCACTCAAAGATGAAAAACGCTCTGGTCGTCCAGTTGAAGTTGATGACGACCTAATCAAAGCAATAATCGATTCGGATCATCACAGTACAACACGTGAGATTGCAGAGAAGCTTCATGTACCACATACATGCATTGAAAATCACTTAAAACAACTTGGCTATGTTCAAACACTCGATACATGGGTTCCTCACGAACTGAAACTAAAGCATTTAACGCAACGCATTAACAGCTGCAATTTGCTAAAGAAACGTAATGAAAATGATCCATTTTGAAAACGACTGATAACTGTCTATGAAAAATGGGTTGTTTACAACAATATCAAGCGGAAAAGATCGTGGAGCAAGCCAGGTGAACCAACTCAAACAACATCAAAAGCTGATATTCATCAAAAGAAGGTTTTGTTATCAGTTTGGGGTGGAATTACAAAGGAATTGTTTACTTTGAACTCTTACTACCCAACCGAACGATCAATTCTGATGTCTACATTGAACAACTAACGAAATTAAATAATGCAGTTGAAGAAAAGAGGCCCGAATTGACAAATCGAAAAGGTGTTGTATTCCATCATGACAATGCAAGGCCACAGACATCTTTGGTCACTCGGCAAAAATTATTGGAGCTTGGTTTGGATGTTTTGCCACATCCACCATATAGTCCTGACCTTGCACCATCTGATTACTCTTTGTTTCGATCTTTACAAAACTCCTTGAATGGTAAAAATTTCAATAATGATGATGATGTCAAATTGTACCTGATTCAGTTTTTTGCTAATAAAACCAGAATTTTTATGAACGTGGGATTATGATGCTGCCTGAAGATGGCAAAAGGTCATTGATCAAAAAATGGACAATAAATTACAGAAGAAAGTTATTTAGTTCCATGAAAAAACTGTCTTTGATTTTCTAAAAAATTCGCAATTACTTAGTTGCCAACCCAATAATTTTTTTTAACTGTACAAATATTTTAGAACCATTGTTACAAGATCATGTATTGTTAATAAATGCAATGGTGTAAAATATTTAGGAAATCAATTTTTATAAGATTACTAATTTTATTTATATCCAAAACATAAAAGAAAATACATATTAAATAATTAAGTATTTAGCCCAGACGTCTACAGCACTTATTGCAAAAAATTGAAGCCTATTCAAAACTAATAATTTTCAATTTATAAAATTATGCAAATGTGTCATAAAGATCAAATGTGAAAAAAATAGTTTTAGACAAAATTAGATATCATTTTATTTTCACATATGCGTTGAACACTAAATCAGCACTATAGGTATTAGCGATATATATATATATATATATATATATATATATATATATATATATATATATATATATATATATATATATATATATATATATATATATATATATATATATATATATATATATATATATATATATATACATAAATTTTCACTTTGAACCGTTTAAGGGCAACAACACCTTTAGACAGCTATCTTCATTTACACAGGCTGGAACACATAATATTCCACAAAGAGGCTTATTAGTCTCAAATATCTAATAACAGCCAAAATTCTAATATTAATAAAAATAAGCTTTCTTAGATGTCTAAGGTCTATTTAAAATAGTTGCAAATACATCAGAAAAACTAGAAATAAATGCAAGTTGTGTAAATTTTTTTTTATGTACGTAACTCTTAATAAATATTTTCACAAATTACAAATTTGACCAAATATTTAAAATGAATTATAATTGTACAAAAGAAAATTACTAAGGTAGAATTTAAAGTGAAAGCGTCTGTAGTGAATATCTGATAGGACTTTAACACAAGCTTTAAAACGTCTTGATAAAATGTCTTCATTGTTCTTGCAATTTTACTTTAAACTAGAAATAGGAAATAGAAGGAGCATGTCATGGTCTCACACATCGATATATTTGCTATATTTTAGTTAAAAAAATGTGTCAGGGAAACATCCTCTCTCTTTATATATGCATATCTACAGGTGGTTCAAAACGTTTTGTTTAAATTTTGTGGAGAAGTAAGGAATACGTCAGGAAACTGATTTCCCAAGAAAATTGTGTCCTGAGAGAAATGTATTTATACGTAAGCAGAAAGCGATATTTGTACCCAACCAGTTAAAACTCAAACAACCACTCCCGCTGGCATCTGTGTACGAGTTAATTTACTAGTGATGATGCGAATCGTTTTACATACGAAGAGCTAGTGGATATACATCTCTCATATGGGGCAGTTGATGAAAACAGCCGTAGAGCTAGGCATTCTTACAATGACTAATACCCCAATCGAAGAATACCTCAACATCAAATGTTTGCACGTGTGCATTGTAATCCGTGGTACAATCAATTCATTGTTATTGTGTGGAGGTGGGCGATGAAAATTATGATTGAAAATTGGGTCACAAATAATAAAAATTTGAGAAACACTGCCTTACACAGTTGTTTTACTTAAATACCTAAGCTGAAAACTCGGAGATCGATGGATTAGCAGAGATAGACGAATCACCTTAGCCGACTAGGAAATAGATTTATCACACTTGAATTTAATTTTCTAGAGGTACATGAAAGACCATGTGTACAAGACCCCCGTCGACAATGAAATCGATATTGATGTACTAATGTTGGCAGCCGTAGGCATTGTCCTTAATATGCCAGATAATTTTGAAAATGTTTGTCACAGTCAATGCAACTGCACTGAGAATCCTGTGTTCGTGTCACAATTTTGAAAACCTACTTTGAAACTGTAAATTACCTTATTGGAATAAATTCACATTCGTTGCTTCTTACTTGTACTGTTCCATTGTGTTAACTTTACTTGTCTATTTTGTTCACGTAGAGGACAATTGTGGAAATTCTTTTTTTTCCTACGGGAAAGTGGTTCCTTGGTGTATTCTCTTCATCAACCCATGAAAATTGAATGATACATTTTAAGCCACTCTGTATAACAGAAAAATCTTATACTTGCCTTTAAATAAAATAACGTATTTAGTTTTGTTAGAAAAAAGTGTTATATATATATATATAATTATATTTTCCATAATAACTCTTATTAACAAATGAAAGGATCACTACAAGGTGGCACAGCAAGGTGTTTAGACTATATTTATTTGCACTTTTATGAAAATGATACACTGGTGTGCAAAACTTAAGCAACAGGTGGGTTTATTGCTATAACTTCACGAAAAATCATCTGAGAGACATGAAATTCAGAAATGAGGGAGAGTATTATGTTCGTAACGGATGACAAAATCATCGGCGCTGAAAAAGGAATACAATGCATACGGTATGGAATCAAACAAAAACAAGTTTATTGAACGCATAGTATCGTGACACATGATGGTCTATCCAACAGGAAGAACAACAAGCAGATGTTCCTTAATATAGTATATGCCCTCCCCTCACTGCAATGGTTGCTTGCACCGTCTCCGCATACTCAGAACCAGCTGGTGCAACATTTCTTGCGGTAGGAGTACCCATTCTTCAATCAGCATCTGTTTGAGTTGTTGAGTGTTCTCCGGATGATGTAAGCATGCTGAAATACGTCTCCCCAAAGCATCCCACACATGTTCGATGGGATTTAAATCTGGGGAGTACGCCGGCCAATCCATTCGAGTTATTTCTTCACTTTCCAGCAGCTCCTCAACAGCAAGAGTCCGATGTGGCCGTGCATTGTCATCCATAAAAATGAAGTCTGGGCCAATGGCACCTCGGAAAGGTGCACATGGGAAAGAAGTACCTCCTCACAATAGTGATCTCTCTCCAAATCAAAACGCGTTGAGAATCGCTTCTGGTACTGAACCGATTCTCATCTGTAAAGAGGACACGACTCCATTGATCAGTTGTCCAGTTTTTGTGCTCTCTGCACCACTATAAACGGTGGCGTTGGTGGTCAACTTTCAAGGGGAGGCAGCGTTCAGGACGGCGGGTGAATAGGCCCCCTTTGTGAAGGCGTCTGGCCGCAGTAAACCGCGACTCTTGTCGCCCCGTTGCTGTAGAGAGTTGCTGAGCAATGACGCTTGCTGACTGCCGTTTGCCTCTTTTCGCCTGCAGGATGATATATCGGTCATCCCCAGCAGTTGTCGTCCTCGGGCGGCCACCAACAACCTTTCTAACAGCTGTACCTGTGGTTTGGAATGCTTTCCAAGCGCGCGGAATGACACTTTTGTTGATTCCGAACTCTGCAGCTACACTGGTGACACTACGCCCCTTTTCCAGCTTTCCGATCATTCTTCCACGTGTGAAGTCGTGCAGGTGATTTCTTCTAGCCATATTTAATGAACTGACTCACTGGCACTTGCCACGAATATGTTGAATTGCGTCTCCGTCCTTCATTTTATTTTACTGTTGAATAGCACGCGCCGACATCACGCGTTTTGTGTACGCTCACGTCGATTCTGACATTTCGTTCCTGATATTTGCATACGCATGACGTTTCTACTGACTTACTTGTTCACTGTACTGATCTCCAGACCTCCTTTTCTGCAATTTCATGGCTATCTGCTAAATTTTTACTTTGTTGCTTAAGTTTTGCACACCAATGCAGTATTAGATATGAATCTTCCTATTTCTTATATACCTAAATGATCAAATTATTTTTAGCAGGGTAGTAAATTTTGTTTCTAGCTTTAATTACACTATCCCCACTATTTAAAATTATTAAAAACTAATTACAATAATGAGTCAGTTAACTTTTTTGAACCTTTAATTAAATGTTAAGAATAATTTGCTAATTATTAATATTTTTGGTAAAATAGACTCTTGTGATTTTAACATTTTAAAAATGCCGTTCTGCTGCAGTTATCTGCACCTATCAATATTTACAAATGCTATCTTAAATTTTATAAAAAGAAACAATGATTTAGTTGCTGATAATGTATTAAAACAAAGTAATTATAAAATATATATATATATTCTTCAATAATTGCTTGGAATACAACTATCCAAGTAAATTCATTTTTAAATGTGTATCTCTATGTTATATTAACTATATTTTTTAATTTAGATTATATTAATGTCCATAAAATATCTTATTAGTTTAATTTTAAAATATCCTATGTGTGATTAACTGCAAAATAATTATCTAGGTTGCACCGCTCTTTTTTTCTTTTATTTTTTTTTGTTTCTTGTATTAACACTTCTATTATAACACATCATTTAGGGCGAGATTTTTGCATAAGATGCTTGTCTTCTCATATCTTTATGGTTTGCATTTTTACATGTAAGTTTTTTATCGTAATTTTTTTCTATACCATTTTTTTCTCAATATTCCTCTCTATGAGAAAAACATTATTGTTCTCTCTTCATAATTTTATCTTACTTTAATATCTGGTTTATCATCCACATGTGTTAGAAATAGGCTTAACATTTCAACATGGTTCTGTTTTTTTCTATTACGTCGAAAATTTCTGCTGTACGGGAAAGGTTGGTACCATAAAGCCGTTTATCCCTAAATCGCTGACCTAATCCAGCGACAGCTATAGAAATTATAATAGGTCTCCATTTTAGTCCAAAGACTCCTTTTGTATCTACCTTTGTTATGTCTCTTGAACTCCAATTTCTTTCCTCTTTGGCATTATAGGTTATACAAATTTTTCACTTGGTATCTTACTTTATTTTAATTTACTATATATATTTACAAACTACCAATAAAATACCTTTAATAAACCAATTTTAAATATCTTTTATATTAAACTAGCACAAAACGGTTTTTATTTTTTCTCAAAACTTTGTTATTTGCTAAAATTTTCAATTCCATTTAGTAATAAATAAGCATTTTTCTAAAAAAATCGAAGAAATTTAATGACAAGATCTGTAGATATCATTCAAGTCAATAAGCATTCTTATAAAATGTTTATAAATTATTTTAAAAAATGGAAAATAACACACACAATTCTTATACCAATTTCTAAGAGCAATTCCTAACTAAGATGTATTTGACGTACTAAATGAAACTGCTACATGCGTGTGGGTTTGGGTTCAAGAGTGTTTTATAAAATGAAAAGCTCCTACGAAACTAATGTTTAAATCTTTTGTTAAGTGATGTTTGAATTCCAGGATATTACTCTTTAGACATACAGAATATAATCTCCTGAGATGTGTGTGTGTAGAAAATGTTATTTACATTGCTCTTTAAAAAAGGTATTTGATCCTTAGTAAGTATTTTTTGCTTATAAAGAGAGCAAAATAATCTATTGCTGAATATAATAGAGAGAAAAATATTTTCCATTTTATTTTTTCACTCACTTTTGTTAGTGCGGAACATTAAACTGGGAATATTTTGTATATTGAAATTGTTTAAGTAAATCGAGCTCTATTCATGAAATAGTTGGACACATAAAACTAAATGAAATGTATTCATTTGTGTTACATAATTCGAAAATAGGAAAGTGATTCAAAGCATTTATTTTATTAAAGTATATCTGACTCAGATAACCGTGATTTTGAAAAGCTGTATAAAAAGAATTATTTGTATATTTAGTGTAAGTTGAGTCAGAATATAAATATAAAATTGAATATTATTATGAGAAATAATTATTTATAAGTAATTTGTTGGTAAAAGACGAAGAAAGAGTGGTATATTTTCAAAACATTTTCCCTTTGTGAAAAATACTTCGATAATAGTATTTGTATGCAAGACATTTTTATTATAAGAGTGAGATATAAAGTTTTTAAAATATGTAATTTAAATTGGATTTATTCATATCGTAATGTATCATAGTAGTTAAATGTTCACTTAGAACACCAATATTTTTTCAATTGATGGTAACTCTCTTAACACTTTAACGGACACAAAGCTAAAATACACTTTTCTGAGGTAAAGTATTTGATAACATTATAAACATTATTTAGTCGCAAAAAATATCTGATCAGAGGTTTTATTCCTGGGTGGTGGCTAGGCGTTATAGCGTTACGATATTTAGCTTACTTTTCAGGACAGAAAAAACTGAATATTTTTAAAATAAACTTTTTTTATGAACAATTAACATTTATGCTAATAACTATTTCAATAACAGTTAAATACAAAATAGAAGTGCAATAAAATAATATAAAATACTTGTACAGCATAGAATACTTAGAATATATATGGAAATTGATATATATCCCCAGTTTATATTTCATTTAATTTTAACACAAAAAGTTAGAAATGGGCTAGTACTTTTGTGGATTTAAATTATGTCAGTGTTTCTCAAACTGTAGGGTGCTCCCCCCTGTAGGGCGCGGTAACCCTGCGAGTGGGGCACGAGCATATTGAAAGTAAAAGGTTTAAAAAATAATTTTTTGGAATGAAGTAAAACAAGATGCTTTCTGACATAATAAAAAATACACATTTACACTGATATAATTTATTTTTATCTTCTGGTGATCATCAAAAATAAAAGATTCCACTTCAAACGCTCATCAGCCATCTTTGATCCTATAACCAAATTAAACAAATATTTTGTTTGCTTTGAGGTCAATATGAGAACGATGAGAGATTTTTTTTACGTTTCTTTTAACGATATCAAACGATGGGAGATTTTTTATTACGTTTCTTTTAACCTAAAATATTACATTAGCTGACCTTCGAACTTACTGGTATGGTTATCTCCGTCTTTTTTAGGGAAGTTGTAAATATATATAATATATTTCTATTTCACCTTTTTTCCATGTGAAAGAGTTTTAGGATATATGAATAAGCATGAGTATTCTAAAACATATAATGCATAATGAAAAACGTTTTACACAATTATTTTTAGAACATGCTACACTTTCTCCATGAACAATTTTGTAGTTTTGATTGCTGTGTTGTACGACTTATTATGGTTTATAAATGTAAATAAGCATAATATTAAAAAAAATGGGCATCTGTGATCCCTATTAAAGGAAGTTGAAACTGATCAAGCAATTGAAGAACCTACTGAAATAATGCATATAAATCAAGATATAGCGAAAGTAAATATCAGAAAAGCGTGAGACATGAAACGTTTGAGTTGATTTGAGTTTAGCTGGAAAATAACGTTCCTGTGTTGTTAGCGAAAAGTGTCTGTGATTTATGTCCTTTATTAAGGGCATTATTTATTTGGAACATTTTCTTTTTTAGTTTTATTGGATTTTTCTCAAATTTTCAAAGAAAAAATTGAAAAGTCCTTGAAAGTAGGTAAGTATATTTTCTCTTAATTAAATTATTCACTGGAATTGTGATTTTTATAGTGTATAGTAAAAATAACTATAAAATAAATTATAACCCCTTTTTTTAATTGTACAATTGCTTAATTCATTCAGATGAGAAAAAAGTATACTTAAGACATGTCAACATTTTTTTCAACAGATCAGAAATTTTATTTAAGGTAATCAAAATACAATTTCTAGATTTTCCACCGAGAAAAACTGTTTTTAACTACCCATCAGAGGACATAAAATACAAAATAAGGTATCGTGCTGCCATCCGTATTAATTTTAGTTTCAATTAACACATATGGATAGACTAAATATCCAACGCCGGCTTGGAAAATTTTTTTAATATGTGGCTAGACGTATCAGCCAATGCTCGCTAAAGGGTTAAGGTAATGGGAAATTTCATTCGTGTTTTTATACAAATTGCAGAAATATGATCAGAGGTCTTCTATGCAACTATATTTTAAAATTATGATTAATAAACTTTATGAAATATTACAAAAATTTGTAGTTAAATTTCAATTTTAATACTACGTAAATAATAGTCATGGTAATATGGAAGGTTAATTCCCCTATTTTCAATTTTTTTCAGTAATTCATTCTTCAAATTTTAAATTATTTAATTAGCACGAACTCATCCTTAATATATAACAAGGATTGGAAGAAAGTTCTCTCTTTTTTATATAACTTTTTTAATGACTTTATATTTTATTTCGAAATTTGTCCCATGCTTTCGAAACTTTAAACACGTTTAATCAATAAAAGTGTCATTTTTTTCAATTTAAGGAGTGGAAAGCTAAAATCTTATTGTTTTGAAAATTTGAGATTTTTACTTTTTCCAATTGTATGGAATTCAACCTTTCTAAAAGTACCTTACTTTAACCTCTTGGGTAATTAGAAGCCCTTAAAACGTATTTTGAAATAATCGTTGAAACTGGGCCACGCCCATTTGAATGGCGAAAAACGTAAACAAAGTACTTCGTTTTTGCTTAAAAGTTGAACGCCTGATATAAACCAAAACATATATCTTTTATTGTAAATTGAACCTTATATTTTTTTATTTCCTAGCTGATTAAAAATTTCACTGTATACATTAAAATCGATTTACCTCAAAATGTAAATTTTGATGTTCGATGTACCTTTTCTGAGAAACTACTGTTCACAGGTATGTAACTTTTATATATATTTATAATGATGGCTGATATATAATAAAATGCTCTTTTTATAAAAAAACCGAAAAATTTATTTTTTACAATTTTTTTCTGTGAAAAATGGGTAAAATTTCACTATGTTTGATAAAATATTTTATAAATTATGTAAAAAAATTCAAAACTAGCTAAAAGCTCATTTTAGTACAGTGTTTCTTAAACTGTGGGGCACGTTCACCTGGGGGCGATACCCTTAGGAGGAAGGCGCGAGCATATTGAAAAAAAGGATTTAAAAATAATTAATTTACCGGAATGAATTAAAACAAAATATTTTCAGACATATTGAAAAAGGCACTTTAACTCTGATATAATTTATAGGCGAGTGACATAAGTTATCAAAAAGAAAAACTTCTGCAATACTTAATTAGCTATCTTTGATCCTATAAATAAATAAAAAACTTTATTTGATTTGCTGTAATCCCATGATGACAGATTTTTTTACGTTTTGTTTTGAAACCTAAAATTCTATTCTTTCAAAGAAAAACAAATCCCAGACCCAGAATCGAAAAAATTTAGAAACATAAAAAATTTATCATTGCAATTATTTTTGAAATACTGCACATTATAGCTGTAATCTGTTTTTGCTGATAATCTGTTTGACCTAAGTTATTGGTACAGTTAGTTATGACCCCTCTCTTATGTGTTTGTTTCTCATTTAGGGAAGTTGTAAGTGATGTATTTCTCTGTTGCGCTTTTTTCCATGCAGAAGAGTTTTATGATATTTGGAAAACCAAGGAGAGCACACTTTGAAGGATTACTTGGCCAAGACTTATTTTTATGAATATTCTCAAACATATAAAGCATAATGAAAAACGCTTTACACAATTTTTTAGCAGTAACATACATATAATAAATACACTTTTAACCCAGAAGTGGTCACGCGGGACACACAGATCATGAAATTGTTAATTCTGGCAAAACTGTTTATTTGTTACCAAAGAAAAATTGAAAAGTTCTTAAAAGTAGGTAATTTTAATTTCTCTTAATAAAATTATTCACTAGAATCAAGATTTGTATCGTGTACAATAAAATAATTATACAAAAAAGAGGATTGGGGTGACTCAATCCCCCCGCGTGACGATTAACGCTAGTACCGATTGTGTGTCTTCCCCCGAGATAAAACATTTTGAAATGTTCTCGCTTTAAGTATTAAAAATAACACTATTATTCTTCTTTGGAATTTTATATTATTTTTTGTTGTTTAACATTAATTCTAAACGGTAATTCTGTGAGGCTTATAATTACAGTTCGCTTAAAACTAATTATAATATGAGCATTCATTTTAAAATATCACTTTACATTTTCGTAAACATTGCCGCACAGTTAAGTGTACTCTCCTGACAATTCAGCTATTTATCAAGAATGTTTTAGTTTTTTAAAAAATGAACTCGTTCGAAGAGCGGGTACTTCAGACAGTATACTTTTAATGTATCAGTGCTGCACAAGGTATTTTACAACTAATTTATTAATAGTAAATTAAGAGCAAGTTTAATAAGTATTAGCGACTTTCATGGGCTTGTCTTGCTGAGGAAAGTTTTTCAAAGGAATGTTTATGATTAGAAATTGACGCTCTGAGTACATTTTCTATATTTGGCTGAGATCTATATTTTGTCTTGAAAGCAGCCACCGCATTTTTCAATCTGTTCCAATTTAAAAATTCGAGAAAGAAAAATAAAATATATATTACTTAAAAGTTAAGTATATAAAATTTAATATACTTATTTTATTAATTTGTACGGCTTATAATTAAGATCGTTTTGTAGCTTTAGCGTCAAAGTGCATTATTTTTGCATTCAATACCTTAATATTTTATAAAGGGGGCGCGATAAAAAATATGATTTAAAAGTGGGTCGCCAATATTGAATGTTTGAGAAGCATTGTTTTAGTATAAAAAGAATGTACTTTAATATAACAGATTTTGATAAAAGGTACATCGAAATCAGTCAATTTAAAATTGTCGGTATAGAGGTTTCCTATTCCTCTTAAAAATTTGAAGTGTATAGGATAGCTTGCGTCCATTGATATGAAACAGAATTTTTACCTATTTCTTATATATTTCATGTATAGTGTGTTATGGCCGTTTTTTTATGGCGTAATTTGACTTCTTGAAAAAATGTAATTAAGGGAATAGTGGAAAGGGTTAACACACACACACATTTGGGAAATCGCTAAAGCAATTCTATCTTTATAATGAGTCATTGTAAAAGACATAAAAAATTTGAGTTCTGGACAAAGTATTTCTTTCAAACATTTACCCAGCCTTCATTAAAAAAATCAGTTTTCAAATTACATTAGAAATATAAGAAATAATTAAAAATATTGTGTTTTTACATTATTTTTGATATTGTGCAGTATGGTTTATAAGGCCGATCAGAAATTTGCGTGTTTTTTACTTTCTTGTATAAATTCAGCAATTCGAATTAGACACTACTAAAATGATAAACATTTCATGTCAAATACCTCTTAACCCAATATGGTTATGAAGAGTTTCAGAGAAGTGGGGATAAAAAATAGCCGGTCTCACAACCTCTCGATAAATGCATCGGATTTAATGAAAAACAGATATATCTTAAGGTAAAACTCCAAGACCATTTCGACAACGTCAAGTTACTATATTCTCACTAATGAAAATTTTTGTGGAGTATTAAAAAATGTACATTTCAAGCTGGACAGACCTTTTGGCTAAGAAATGGAAGTCATCTAATCAAGTAGTAGAAGGATTATTAGAGATTTAATTCATAATTATTCTACTACTTACATTCCATGATACATGTAAGAATAGTAACGTATAAATAGATTGCAATATTCTAGAAGACAACCAGGGAAGATGACGACAAAGCGTGGAGTCAGATTAATGGTCAAATCGGCATTAACACTACAAAGACTGAAAAGCCCAAAAGCAGTCGAAATGACTGCATTGTGAAAAAAAAAAAAAAACTAATGTGTGAATAAATTTGTTTAAAATTATAATTTTTAATGTTTTTAATACTATTTGCAGTCATATAACAAGTTATTAGTAAATATTAACATTAAAAGAAATTTACTTCACTCGGAAAACAAATATACTCTGAAACAATCTAAGAAATTGTGCCATTATATACACCATTGATTTTCTAATTAAAACTAAAAAGCAGTCAAAATGACTTTCTTGGGGAATCTAGTGTTAAACTGTGCAAAGAGAATAAATATTCCATTAAAAAACGATTAGTTTCACTTAAGATATATTGTAAAAATGATTTGATTCTTTCTTATGTAACATTAAGGTAATATCCATTACTCTAAAACTGAAGTCATAAAAAGACTGGTTGCCAAAAATTTTAATATCCAATAGGCTGAAATTTTAGAAAACGGCCAAACAAACTGAGAAACAAAATTTGTTTCAAGGAATAAAATATTTCTTTTAATAAAAGCGAAAAATAAACAGATGAGAAAATAAAATAAAAAACAATCAACGACTTCTTAATATTAAGACTAATGATTTACCCAATAATAGTCAATACTTCATGGCAATTATCTGAAAAGAACCACATTACTTGGATCAATCCTCAGATATCAACCATTCATTGTTCTATATATATATATATATATATATATATATATATATATATATATATATATATATATATATATATATATATATATATATATATATATATATATATATATATATATATATATATATAAACTTAACTCTTCAACTTAGTTCTTTCAGATAATTAAGCAAATTGAATGTTATATTTCCTACGAAGTCTTAAATCACACAAGTGAAGAGTAATCTCTGAAAGAAAACAAATAAATTCGCGGAATATACTCTATAAAAATATATAGTCAGACATTCGGGATTTTGCATATAAAGGGTGTTTTTATAGGTATAGAACTTTAAATTGCAATAAAACAACGATGTATTATTCGATTGACATGAATTTTTTTTATTCGAAAGATAATCTTGTGGCATTACATTTTAATGTGATCAAGCAAGGCGTAGATTCTTCGAATGGGCCCAAAACGAGATTGCCGTTGTTCCCGATTTTCATAAGCGAATTTTGTTTAGTGATGACGCGCACTTCTGGTTGAATGGCTACGTCAACAAACAAAACTGCCGCATTTGGAGTGAAGCTAATCCACACGTGTATGTCGAAACACCGTTACATCCAGAAAAACTGACTGTTTGGTGCGCTTTATGGGCTGGTGGAATCATTGGTCCGTACTTCTTCAAAAACGATGAAGGCCACAACGTTACAGTCAATGGTAATCGGTATAGAGCCATGATTACTAACTTTTTCATTCCTGAATTGAACAATCATGATGTCCAGGAGCTGTGGTTCCAACAAGATGGCGCAACATGTCACACAGCTCGTGCCACAATCGATTTATTGAAAGACACGTTTGGTGACCGCCTAATTTCACGTTTTGGACCTGTGAATTGGCCTCCAAGATCTTGTGATTTAACACCGTTAGACTATTTTCTGTGGGGCTATGTAAAGTCATTGGTCTATGCGGATAAGCCACAAACGCTTGACCATTTGGAAGACAACATTCGCCGTGTTATTGCCGATATACGGCCACAAATGTTGGAAAAATTCATCGAAAATTGGACGTCCACATTGGCCTACATCCGAGCCAGCCGTGACAGTCATATGCCAGAAATTATATTTGAAATGTAATTCCACAAGATTATCTTTCGAATAAAAAAAATTCATTTCAATCGAATAATACATCTTCGTTTTATTGCAATTTAAATTTCTATACCTCTAAAAAAACACCCTTTATTTCAAATATATATTTTAGTATAGAATTAATGTTTATAGATCTTGTGCTTATAACGTTTTTTGTTGTGGAGTTGTAATATGTCCAATTATGTGTTTATTCATTATGGCATGAGTTCTTTTACGGAAGAACTGGTAATAAATCAGGATTTTTTCGTTGTTTATAGAAATGAATGCATAGATATAATGTAAATTACTTTTTGTAATTTCAGGTGTAAGGTGTGACCAGGAAAAGGGCGAAGAGGTAAAACTAAACTAGAACTTGGTGGGGTATTTTTACTAGAATGAATCTCAGACGCAAATAACGCGAAATACAAGATCACCCGCGTGAGACACGTGCATGTGCATTTTTGCCAGTAATTTTCGCCTATGTCAGACACGGGTAAATGAGTTAAAGAGTTAATAATGAACATTTTCAATTAAAAAATACATAATAAATAAATAAAAGGTTTATTTAATTAATTAAATGTTTTTAAAAGAGTTTAAGCAAACAAAGAATGCAGATATAGAAAATTACACCCAAAATGCCAAAAATACAAATCAAATAAATTGTAATTACACAGTTTTAATTATGACATCTTTCGAAAATATATTTTTAAATAATTAATAAGTATTGTAAATTCATCTAAAGGATATGAGGGATAAATGAATTCAATGAGTCGTTATTAAAACATAGTTATTCATAAGTTTGAAATAGCTCAATGTCTACAAGACAAGTATATACTTCATCCACATAAAAATAAAGAAAATACACAAGAGTTTAATGGAATTATATGAAACTTATATATATATAAATTATAAAATGTTACAAAATAAATAACTAAAATCCATTTTTTTACAATTGTTTGGAAGTGCATATGTAACATTTTATATGAATAATCTTAAAAGGCAATAACTGTATTTTTAGCACTAGATTGCCCAAGGAAGTCATTTTGGCTGCTTTTTAATTTCAATTTGAAAAACAATTACGTATATAATGCACAATTTCTTAGAAATTTTTAGAATACATTTTTTTCCAAGTGAAGTAAATTTTTGTATTGTTAATATTTACTAATAACTTGTTATATGACTGTAAATAATATAAAAAATATCAAAAGTTAGTTTTAAACAAATTTCTTTACACATTAATCATTCTTTCACAATGCACTCATTTTGATTGCTTTTGGGCAATATAGGTATATAATGGGCCGGGGGTAGCCTAGTGGTTAGAGCATCGGATGTGTTCGATGCCCATGCCACCAAATACCCTCCGAGTACACACCGAGTGCGTGTTAGTTAAATCAGTCAGTCTGAAAGTCTTGTGGACGGGCGCAGTTAAAACCACGAGTGCAGGGGACTGGAGAATATTTCCCTCCCCTCCAGTTCCATGTTGAGATCGGTGAGGTGGAGATCGGTGGTGTCGTCATCTATCGTAAAGAAATCCAACCTGTCTTACGGCACAAGGCTGAGGGCAAAGACAGGTGAACATCAAGCCCCTTGCCACGAGGAATTTCGTGGGCCTCGATCTGACTTCTTCAGACAGGTGGCATGAGCAACAACAACTGGTATATACTAAGTTTTAGTCTTTCTAGTGTTGAGCAATCCCGTGCATCCTTTTCGTACTGCAGCTAGGAACTTTTCAAGAGATAAGACCTGGAATGTTCTTAGCAGAGTTTACCATTGGCTTTCGGATGCTCCACGTTCAGTTGCAACTGCCATTGTTAGACATTCGACTGTGCACGACTACCTTCGTACTTATCATTTTCGTTTTCAAGTTGTCGATTGACCTATTTGTATTTTATGTTTTAGTGTACAAGTGATGAATGCTAGTCACATTGGTGAATGTTCTGCATTATGTTATTTTAAACGATCTAGAAAAATTTTGGATAGCTAAGAGTCAACATGTTAAATAGAATATTAGATCTTGTGTTAAGCATCTTTTGTTAAATAGAAAAAAATAAATAAAAAAAAAAAAAAATATGCGATCTCTTATGCAGCACGTATGAGTGAATTTATCAGTCTTATATATAGTACCTTGGTTTTTTTTAATCATATGACTCGAAATCTATGACAACTACACTGCGTCTCAAAAAGTAAGCAACAAACATAAAAATGGTTATAAAATGAAAAAAAATGCGTATTGAAATTCAAAAAAGTTTTTTCACTTTGTTGAATAGAAAAAAAAGTAGCATTCCACAAGAAATAAGAGTATGTTAATAAGAGAATAAGAAAAAATGTTAAATAGGAAACTTGTATCTGTACGGTGTGGGACCACATATGCTGGAGATGCAGGCTCGACAGAGACAATTCATACTTGCAAGCAAGTTGTCAATCCCCCTTCATAGAATCTCTAACCATTCTCAAAGAAGACATGCAATCAAATTATTTGGGTTTCGGAGAGTATTGCGCAAAACAGAGATACGTTTCACGAACGTGTTCTAGCTATGTTCCTATTTTTTCCAAGTCAGGCAAACGCATTGATCATTCCGTTTGAAGCAGTGTTTCAAGTTCAACGTATTGGTTCACAACGCGAGCTGTATATTATTGTACGATATCGTTCTTAAGCATGATAGCATGACTCAGGGCTAATATATGGGCCTAAGATAAGTAGCTGCTGTCTCTGAACCGGGATGAAAGTCATGGAGATCATTTCTGCCACTTACTGATACCCATATCCAAACCAAGGCACCAGCCAATCTATAGTTGTCCCCTTAATCATGTTGTGAGCTTTAGATCAAGCTCCTGAGTTTTTTCAGATCCTCATTCATTGGAAGGCATTGCTGATACAAAATCATGATTCATCGGCGAACAATACATTGGGCAATAGCTATGATGTCTATTGGATATAATTTGCAGCCTAATGTATTCGAACTCTTCTTTGAGAGGACATCAGTGACACCCGAACTAATAGAATGACTCTGAAATATAGTACATGGCTTTCATGCAGCCTTCTGCAAACAATTTGTCGGAAAATCTCTATTCTTGAAGATCTCTAAAATCCTAAGTTGATGAATTGAGCTACAATAATGGCGAGCTTGTAGACACAGATAACGCTCTTCGTGAGTTGTAACCCTAGAAGAAGAGGTTGATGAATAAACGATTTACATTTTAAAGCTCTTTTGAACTCTGATGGTCATCCCCCAGATTGAATCAATCCGATAGCATACCAGAGTATTTTTTCTCTCAAATGCAGGAAATTTGGAACACAGAAATGATGCATCAAACAAAAGTAACATCCAACGCAACGAAAGAAGTAGCAAGGGCTGAAATTAGTATGCTTTACATGCAGACAGCAACTATGAGTGTGATCATACAAATATTTTATTACGGAAATACCTTAACTTTTCACTGCAAGAAGCATACTGAAATTGTATTATTATAACCTTTCTTATTATCGAGTTACGCTAGTTTTATTCCCCACTTTTTTTGAGACTGAGGATACCTTAAATTAAATACAAAACAATTTGCTTCAGCATATTCGGTATATATATATATATATATATATATATATATATATATATATATATATATAGGTAATATTATCTATTCTAATAAAACCGAGTTATAATTCTAGAAATATTTTGCATCCAGGAATCACTCGTAACGTCAAACTTAGATCATAAGCAATTTTATAGCAAAATGGGAAAAAGTGAATACATTAGTTCTTGAAATATTGTCTTGTTAAAAATTTTTCAACTCAAATAATGATATTTAAAATGGACATTAAACTTCTTTTGTTTATTTGTAGATTGAAATATTATAACTTGTAAAATGCATTATGACACTAGTGATTTACCTATTAATTTTTTAAAGATGCACTTGACTCTTTTAATATTTTAAGGCATAAAATTTGTGTTAAACATACATCATCCCTAATTTGAAAATTTTCAAATAAGTTAAAGCTTTTCTTTATGAAAAATTAGAGTAAAATAACCATTACGTAGTTTAGTTATAGCTTAAAACGCTCATGTTTACTAATTTGTAAAGTTTAGTTTTTCTGATTGTAAATAAATTGCACAGAAAGATAAATTTTAGCATATAATCTTTTCCCCCTTAAATGGAATATATATTTCTATTATATCAAACTATAATTAAAAAAAAGAGAATAATAAGCTAATGGGGACTTCGAATTAAACATGGAACAATGAATGTTGATATTTTATTTGGTATTCGAGCTCGTATTCAGTACTATATAACTTAATGGGTAACCCCGAAAAAATCACTAAGAAAATATTATTAAATCTTTAATAACTATTTATTTCCGCAGCATAAATTGTGTCAAAGAAAATTAATACGTAGATGTATCTAATACATTTTAATACTAAGATCACCAGCATCATCTCAGAAAAATGGCACACTGTATCCTAATATAGAATTATTATTTTGAATCTATATTACATCGAGATGTATACAACAAAAAATAAATAAAAAGTAGTGTTTTCCTAAAAAAATTTAAGTAAAGTAAAGCAAGATGAATTATTCTCTTTCTCTTAATTACGAAAGTAAAATAACATTAGAATAAGACATATTTCCATAAAATTATTTCTTGGCTTAAAAAAATGCCTTTCGATTGAATCTAATTTTTTTTTGTTAAATGTATGCTATTACAAATAAGCATCTTACTTATATTAAAATCATTTTTATGAATATTGCTATTTTAAAAATCTTTGCCCAAAATTAAGGCATTAAAATTTATTTGACAATTACACCAATAAAAATTGAAATAAACAATATTGAACTTATCAAATATACATTGTTCAGCTCTAAGTTTCGTTTTTTTGACAGGAATTGACTTTATTTTAAATACTGAAATTCATTCACATACAAAGATCAGAAAAAATATATAAAACGAAAAGACAAAACTGAGCATTTTAATGATTTGATTAATTATTTTTTAGTCTACAAGCTACAGCATAAGAAATCTCAATTTGAAGATGAAACGTTCTTAACACTAGATTGCCCAAGAAAGTCATTTTGACAGCTTTTTAATTTCAATTAGAAAAACAATAATGTATATAATGGCGCAATTTCTCAGACTTTTTGGAGTATATTTGTTTTCCGAGTGAAGTAAATTTCTTTTATTGTTAATATTTACTAATAACTTGTTATTTGACTTTAAATAATATATAAAAAAAATTTAAAAATGAATTTTAAACAAGTTTATTTACACATTAGTTATTCTTTCACAATGTATTCATTTTGACTGCTTTTTGGCAATATAGGTCTATACTAAGTTTCAGTTTTTCTAGTGTTAAATGTTTTGACGAGCTCGGAAAATATGGTTTTTCTGCACTGAATTTAAATTAAATAAAATCTTGACAGTTCAGAGTAGGGTTTTTTTGCTTCTAAAACTTAGATGCTCTTCATTTTATTCGTGGCATATTTATATATACGTACTATCTTCACATTCCGATGAAAATGAATTCCTCACCTTTCGTCCTATCTTTTTCTTTCCATGTTCGTTTTTTCCCTCCAGAATCCATTCAACATTTTGGATGTTTTATATTCGATAAATCAATAAAAGCGCCATTTTTGTCGGTTTAAAAATGACAAAAGTTGTGAAAAGTGTCGTATACATTATGATCAAACGATCCTTTTCACTTTTTATTTCCTCGTACAGCATAATAATGCTATTGTCGCTATTTTTTCACTTCACCGGATCCAGTGGAAGAATTCTATTCAATAAAGTGTGAAATTCGATTACAGTTGCTGCTTTGATGGCAACTGTAAGAATTTTGACTCCTGAAATCTTTTTAAAATACCTTTTTTTATCACGGAAGAAGTATTTTGTGAAAAGGCAGAAAAAATAGACATATTTCTTTGTAAAAATTTATATATTATGAATGGAATTTTTCATTTCAACACTTTAATACAATAAATAATATTATCGGAATAAAAGTTGATATGAATAAATTTCTAATCAAATTCAAACATTTCAAATGTTATTTACAAAGTAATTTGATAAAATGAGGATAAAATGTTTTAGTTCATTCATTCTTTATTACAAATTAAGTTACCGTAAAATCCGGCGTATAACGCGCACTTTTAACATAAAAAGTTAGATTATAATTTACAGGTGCGCGTTTTACGTCCGGTGTAAAAATGATAGCTTCAAAAATAAAAAAAAAGAGAGATGTGCATAAAAAAAGCTTAAACTTCTACAAAGATCAGTATACTGTTTATTTAAAAGAAATGTCATACCTTATGATTTTAAAGAGTTTTTTTTCTAGAAATATGCTTATTTTTTAAAAATACTGGGATAATATTTGGAATAAATGACTTTAAAATATAACAGCCAACGTACATTGTAGCTTCCTTCGTAAAAAAAGGGGGTGGACGTTATACGGCGAATATACCTTAAAATTAAAAAATGCACCTTGAAAGCACAGGTGCGTGTTATATACGCCGGATTTTATGGTAGTATATAAATAAAATAGTGTTTAAACTTGTTCCAATAGTTTTTAATCTTACAGGGATGCTTATTATTTTTTATAAAAATAATGAATAACGATATGCTATACTTATGGAAGCTAATTTGGGAACCTTTTGAAGGGTGCCTCCAAAGATGGCCTATCATATGAGTTTTTGAGAATAATGCCGATTTTCAGTTTTTTATGCGTATTTTCTAAATGTCCAAATATATCTATGGAAAATTAAAGGCATTTCTTGACGTGCATCTTTGAAACTATAAATATGCTGCTCAGTTTTGAGCACGAGTGTCGACTCTATTTAAGATTTGATAACGGCGTGGAAAATTTGCAGTGTATTGGACATTTCAAAAACATATGTGTACTTGATAATTGTATTTTAAAAGTAAAAGCCAAAGGAAAGATGAGGTGGGAAATGCCTCAGAGGTCGAAACCGATTCATTGATGGCTTGAGTACAAAAATACAACTGTAACCAATCTTTTCATATGTGAATGACTGTTAAAAGCATCATAAGTGCCCTGTAGAGACGACTTATAAAGACCAGGTGAGGAAAGAATGTGGTCCAAAATTAAAAAAAAAAGCATCCATGTGTTTTACCCCTAAATTTTGTTAATTGCATTTGTATTCTTTGTGTACAATCTTATCAAAATTCAAAAATAATAATACTAATAATTATTACAGTAAAAAGACTTCATTAAACTCAACTCCGAATGAATGTACTGCATTTAGTTTAATATTTAAAGTCAACGCTCTCTATACAAATTACTATGGTTTCTTTTATACTATCTTGCGTAGCAAGAAAATAACCGTTCGGGCTGTACATTTTCAATTTCTGTCTTGAAACGACAATTAATAACAATTTTTACACTGAGGTATAAATTCACGGTTAAGTTTCGAAACGCAGAAGCTGAAAATTGTTGGGGCCACAAAGCATAAACACATATACCATATATGATTATAACAGAAACTAAAGAAATTTATGTGTATAGAAATCTAACTGATCCTAACTTTTGCTGAAAACTGTTTGCATGGGAAGACTAAAAGAGTTAATTAACCATATCATATGGTTAGCGATTATAAAATATACCTTTGTGAAATTAAAATCTATATACTAGATAGAAATATTGTGATTTCATATTGGTCACTATGTGCTTCCTGTTTCAAAGCATTTGATGCACGTATAAGCTTGGTGTAGCTTAAAGTACGCCTCTTTAGATACAAAACAAACTGGATTGTTAAATACTTTGAAGAAAGAATATTCGGAGTGCGTCATTGGTGTCTGACTTCGTAATTTCCTCGTAATTCCTCCTAATCTCGTCAAATAATGAGGAAAATCCATGAGTTGACATCCGCTTCATTAACTACTACTCAACGACAAATCGTAGATGCTTTTGCCACAACAGCTTTAATGTGTATCGGTCCCTCTACACGATGGGTCTTCAGTGGCACAAGAACTCCAACCCATGCCACGCCGGTCACGAGTTCAACGCCCTAAACACTAGGCAACCGTGACCAAGTCTTGTTTGGAAGAAAGAGGAGAAAGTGTAAGGACACCCACACAAATATTTTATAAGCATGTAAAAATATGCAACAATACAAAAATCTTAAAAATGACAGATATTTGCTTTGAAGATTATTTTTTTCAAAATGCATTTTTTTGACTTAAAGAGTCTTTTTATTTTTGCTCAAAAGTTATTTCTTTAAAAGTCTTAAATTTTCAGTGGGAATACTTTTAATATATCTATATATATTTTGTTGGATGTTTGGAGAAATCAATAGTAAAGTAATTTTTAAACTACATTTCAGAAGAAAATTGAGCAGGATTTTAAAAATTTCTAATTATTTTAATTTTTATACAAAATAAAGTTATTAATTACATATAAAACTTTTATTTTTGGATAAGATGATATTTAATTTTAAAATGAAGGCAAATTAATCATCTTTTTGTCGAATTTCGAAAGTAACATCACCGATTAGCATCCAACTATGAAATTTATTTCTGCTATTAATGAGTTATTACTAACCTTTAATCCAAATTCCTATTTTTCTTACACCTAATTGCAAATACGGGGGTTAAATATGTTTTTAATAAAATATAAGAGCTATATATGCTTTATGTTGATATATTTAAGTTTTATAGAAACTTTTTAGGAGGTTTTGTATTTCTTGAACAATATTTGAATATTAAAATGAAATACTATAATGGAGAAAAAATTATCTTAAATATTTTTATAGTAGTTATATTGTAATGGGATGCTGCATTTTGGACTGCCATGAGTTAAGAGTTTGACGAAATTTGTTTTAACTCTATCGCGTACTTTTAACTTGTCCTTTTTAAGGGCTTGTAAGCGTGTTTGATTTCTTTATTATATATGATAATCTAATTCCTGTATGAGAAGCCTAAGGTTGGAATAAAGTTTTGAACGTTCTTCTCCTTAAATAATGCAAGTTGTTAACTAGTATCTAAATGAAATTATAGTCGATTGGAAAAAACTTTACAGAAAATCAGTTATTCTCTTGTGGACTATTTATTTTTTTCTCTAAGAACCGCAGTCTGAGGCACTTAATTAAATATGCTTGGGAAAAAGAAGCATTAATGCAATTTATAGTTAATACGAATTAAATCACAGCTTACGTAACAAAAGTTTAAAAACAAAGATTTACCGAGTTGAAAAATGTACTTTTTTGCGTGTTTCAATGCAAATATATTCATGTTGTTAAACATTTTTGAAATAAAAAAAATAAATGTTGTTAAATAATTTTAAAAAATGTGCCTTAGAGTTTTTTCTTTTATTTAAACACATGAACGTATTAAGATCACATCTATATGAGAAACTAGATGAAAATAATGTTCCATAACTGAATGAAGTTTCCTTCTGAATGATAAGGAAAATATTCGGAAATCTAGTTGCTATCTATACTTGCTTTATTTCTCATACAGGGTGTTTTATCCCAAGAGTATGGTTATTGGTTAGTTTCTGACCTTTCATGAAATAATTTACTCATATAGGTATCTTTCACTTTTTATGGAGAAATTGAATCAATGAGAAGGATGATTAGTCTATCATCGTGGTTATTTTTTAGCGTAGTCTGTTTTGATGTATCTATACCTATAAATATTTTTCTCTTGAATAAGAATTAGTTCCTTTTATTTGTATACCATTGTTTTCATCCTTTATATTAATAGAGTTACTTACAAGATCTATATTATTCACTTCTTTTTCACAGCTCTCTACAGACTTGTAAATAGAAGAGTTTTTAACTGATTTTCTATGCTATGTTTATAGGTATGGGACGATCCTTTTAGGTCCAGAAATTAAGTTTAGTAACAGTTAAATATCTCATATTTTGATAAGACATAATTTTTGCCATGTAGGAATATAAAAAATAGTTTAGAGAGTAATTTTACTTAATTTTTCTCCTGAAACTGAGCAACAAATTTTTATAAAGACCGAGATTTAAAGTATGGGAAAAATATATTTAAGTTTAATTAAAAATGTATAGAATAATCAATGAAAAAAATTATGTTATAATTTGAAATCTGCTTTATATAGTAACAGGTTTAGAAATTTTTTTTTGCAACTCAGTTTTTAAGGAAGTATATCCTTTGAATTGTTAGATCAAATGGTGAAAATGTTAGAGATCGAATTTTAATTTTTAAGTAAAAATGAAAATAATCTACAAATAAAAATGCAGAATTACGATGAGTAAAGTATCTGCTTTTCTTTTAATATTAAAAAAT
The DNA here is from genome assembly GCA_019973935.1 of Trichonephila clavipes. NCBI lineage: Eukaryota > Metazoa > Arthropoda > Arachnida > Araneae > Nephilidae > Trichonephila > Trichonephila clavipes. The sequence continues at coordinate 3,471,702 of BMAU01018568.1, read as the reverse complement.
TACTAGTATTTGTTAACAGTAGAAATATGGAATGGTCAGCATTAGTACATGAAATGATACAATCCAAAATAATTGGAACTTTAACTGGCATTTAGAATGTTTATATACTATTAAGTAAAATACGATGTTCTTCATTTTTCCATTTTTCATTACAATTTCATGAGTTCCACCATTTTTTTTTAGAATTTTGATATTTTATGCAACTTAAATAGGACGGTTTACTGACTCACGTCCATCCTGAATTTATTGTAAGTCTGGCAACTATGCTGCACAAAAAACAATTTCAACAATACATAAATTATCCAAAGATACCTGAGCCATACATGATTCAGAATTGGGTTATTAGAATAAAAACAAGAGAAAAAAACAATACCTAATAAGAATAACTTAAATGAGAGCAAAATATTATCGATTCATTATTGAACTTATAAAATTCCACGAAAACCCACAGCTATCATCATTACATAATGAAATATATTTTCTGAATTCCCCACTCAGATTAAGTTTCATCAAGACTTCTTTAAAATATTAAACATGTATTTTATATCCACTGAATTTCAAACATTGTTTTGAATTTTAGATAAATGAAAATGCAATTATATTTTCATATATATGTTAAAGTAATGCTAATATAAAATTTTGCACTTCAACGCATTTCAATGAGTGATACTGATATTGAATTTTTGAAGACAAATTGCAAATGATTTATGGTAATAAAACCGGATTAATTTATGGTTAATCGATAGTCAAAATTTGCCAGTAAAATCAACGAATGGAAGTCAATTATTATAATGGAGTTTTTTTCTTTAAATGATCTTAATATTTTAAAAATTAATTAAGCAAATTATAACAGTTAATTAACTCAAAAAATATCAAATTTAAAACAAAATAACAAATGCGCTGGTAAAGTATTTTGAAATTTGTTTTCAACCTTTATCTCTGAACGATTTATACATTTTTTAAATTGAGAAAGTTTGAACACACGATTTTTTTAATGAAAACTCCATACCGTAAATGAAAAGGAAAATAATGAAACTACTACAGAAAATATTTGGAAATTATCCAATAATGTTAATATGAAATAAAACGAATATATCACATGCAATTATCCTTAGACGATATTCAATTAAGAAAATTTGCCTTCTTGACAAGACAAGGAGAAAATAATTTACAAAACCTTTTAAGTTTCAGTAATTGAAGTGTTATAGTGTTTCAAATCAGGACCACGTGCACAAACATAATTTGTATTCTGACTATAATTAAACATTCTCTCAACTTTTCTTTCTGAAAAATTATCATATAATTTTTGTTACTTTCAAATTAAAATATTTAGAACAATTCAAGAGTAAATAATTGTATGAAAGGATTTTTCTAAATAGCATAAATTATCCATCAGCAGTTATAATGTGTCATTTATATTAACCAAGTATATATTAATTTCCTCATAATTTGTTAAAACGAAGCAACTAAAAATAATTTAAACCTTAGAGAAAGTCCATTATTTAAGTGAATTTAATTAATCTACATTGGAATGCTGCTTAATACTTGTCTAAGAGTTTTAGCTATTTTTATTTATAATACACATGATGTTGAAGTAAAATAAATACCCACTGTTTTATAAACAACTCAGAGTTTCCTTCTACATTTCAAAATATTTTAGAATGGAATAACTAATTTCATTCTTATTCTAAATGTGAAACAGGATAAGTGGAATCTTTGATACCTCAATTTTATTTTCTTTTACTTTCATTGTATTCAAACTTAATCGCAAAAAAGTGTTTTGGATATTTGAAGCAGTTTTATAATGTTATCTTTCATAAACTTTAAGAATTTAACGGAAAAATAAAAACTAATTAAATAAACAGAAGATGATTTGTTAATATGTAAGATATTGCACTTATTTTTCAAAGAAAAATATGTAGAAATATTAAGTTTGTTTGTATAAGGTATACAGACTGGTTTTTTATGCTTGCAAAGAAAACTTATTTTTAATAAGAGGCTATTTAACAACACACACAATACATTACAAGCTTAAAAATTTTCTTCTTGTAAAATAATTTATTGAGTTATTTTAATGTCAATATTTAAAGATGCGTAATTCCTCTTCAGAATGACATCATGTAAATGAAATGTATGTTATACTCTATTTCGTTCCTTTAAGCAATTAAATTTTTAACATAGTTGATGATCCGCGATCCAACGATTTTGTTTAATGCTTAAACATTATTTCCTAAGCTAACTTGTAAGAAATCCGAAAAATAATACTTAAAGAAAGTTAATTATTTAAAAATCATATTTTGCTTAACAAAGAAATACACATACATGTTACATTACAAGAGAGAATAACATTAAAATTATAAGTTTTATAGGAGAGAAAGATTTTAAACTAATAATGTTCAGCATATTTTTTACCTGTACATTTTCACAGTTTTCCTTTATTTCACTTACTTTCTTTAAAATGTCTCATTTACCATTTATAATATTTCTAAAACAGCCCGTGCAATTCTTTTAAAGATGCAAATTTGTTACTAAAAACTTGAGCTTTATAATAAAGAAAAAATATATGCATTGTGTTATGATTTTTGTGTAATTGATGTTATATAATATTTTAAAATAATGTAAACAATTTAAATCTACATGTTTAATAAATTAATATTACTTTGTGTTGCATTTATTTTATGATAAAAACTGTAATATTCGCAAGCAAAAATTACAACTAATTTTAAAGGAGAATATTACATTACACTGTATTGATGGTCAATTTAACGATTATTTTTAGTAATTTGGTGAGAATATGTATGCTTCTCTAAAAGACTGGAACAGTCTATAACGTCATGACGTATGACGTAAGCGGATTTTTTAAAAAAAGCACTGGAAGGGAGCTGCACAGACTGTAAATAGTAACCTTTTGCTGAAACTGAATCAGTGTTACTTAACACTAAAAAGACTGAAACTTAGTATAGACCTATATTGCCCAAAATCAGTCAAAATGATTGCATTGTGAAAGAATAACTAATGTGTAAATAAATATGTTTAAAATTAATTTTTTATATTTATTGTATTATTTACAGTCATATAACAAGTTATTGTTAAACATTAACATTAAAAGAAATTTACTTCACTCGGGAAAAAAATATACTCTAAAAAAGTCTAAGGAATTGTGCCATTCTATACACCATTGTTTTTCTAATTGAAATTAAAAAGCAGTCAAAATGACTTTCTTGGGGAATCTAGTGTTAAGCTGTTGAATTGTTGTTCACTTACTACGACGGAAATGTTGCTTGCGCATACAGTGTAATATTGCTTACTTGTATTTTTAGACAGTTGCGTCTGAACTTTGTAGAATGTACGAAAACCTTTCGTAACTTACTATGCGAATTTCAGAGTTATATCCTAAATTGTTGGGATCAGTTCCAATAATAAACTGCATCGCCCTTGAAAAACTGATTTGTCTTTAAGCCAGTGGTTCTCAAACTTTCCCTACTGGCGCCCCCTTTTCAATCACAATTTTTATCGCGCCCCCCCTTATACATTAATAATGTACTGAATGCAATAATAATGCACTTTGACGCTAAAGCTACAATACGATCATAATTATAAACCGTACAAATTAACAAGATAAGTATTACATTTTGTATATCTTACTTTTAAGTAATATTTTTTTTTGCTTCTTGGTTCGATTCACTATAAAAGCATGTTTTTTAGTTTGTTTTAAAACTATAATTTATTTTATAGTTATTTTTACTATACACTATAAAAATCACAATTCCAGTGAATGATTTAATTAAGAGAAAATATACTTACCTACTTTCAAGGACTTTTCAATTTTTCTTAAAAAATTTGAGAAAAAAAATACAATAAAACTAAAGAAAATGTTCCAAATAAATAATGCCCTTAATAAAGGACATAAATCCCAGACACTTTCGCAATCAACACAGGAACGTTATTTTCCACCTAAACTCAAATCAACTGAAACGTTTCATGTCTCACGCTTTTCTGATATTTACCTTCGCTATATCTTGATTAATATGCATTATTTCAGTAGGTTCTTCAATTGCTTGATCAGTTTCAACTTCCTTTAATAGAGATCGCAGATGCCCATTTTTTTAATATTCTGCTTATTTACATTTATAAACCATAATAAGTCGTACAACACAGCAATCAAAACTACAAAATTGTTCATGGGGAAAATGTAGCATGTTCTAAAACATAATTGCGTAAAAGGTTTTTTAATATGCATTATATGTTTCAGAATACACATGCTTATCCATATATCATAAAACTCTTTCACATGGAAAAAAGATGAAACAGAAATATATTATATATATTTACAACTTCCCTAAAAAAAAGACGGATATAACCATACCAGTAAGTTCGAAGGTCAGCTAAAGTAATATTTTAGGTTAAAATAAACGTAATAAAAAATCTCTCATCGTTTGATATCGTTAAAAGAAACGTAAAAAAAAATCTCTCATCGTTCTCATATTGACCGCAAAGCAAACAAAATATTTGTTTAATTTGGTTATAGGATCAAAGATGGCTAATGAGCTTTTAAAGTGGAATATTTTATTTTTGATGATCACCAGATGATAAAAATAAATTATATCAGTGTAAATGTGTATTTTTTATTATGTCAGAAGGCATCTTGTTTTACTTCATTCCAAAAAATTATTTTTAAACCTTTTATTTTCAATATGCTCGCGCCCTCCTCGCTGGGTTACCGCGCCCCCCAGGGGGCGCGCCCCACAGTTTGAGAAACACTGCCTTAAGCGGAAAGTCTCTGAATCACGATTTGTGCAGCAGTGCATAGAAATAAGAAAAATGAAGTCAGAAAATTTAATTGAGATTAAACTCTTAACTATATGTTTCTAACTTATTTATAGAGTAAATTATATATGAATTAATAATTATATAAATTATTATGCTATATTTTAGTACAGGCATTTTAAACGCAAAATATCATAAGCCTATTTGAAAATACATTAAAAAAAAGGCAGCAATCATTTTTAATTGATACTTTATTTTTTTAAAAACTCGTTATGCAGCTATTAGAAAAAGTGATTTCATCTTGTATTTATTTATCTTTTCACAAAACAACTAAAGATGTAATTTCTCGAAAAATACAATGTTATGATATGAGTTATTTAATTGTGTATGTGTTTATTTGAATTCAATTTCAGGACAACATATTTTTTTTAAATAACTTGTTTTTAGTTGCTCGGACAGTGATGGCTTACTTTTGTGCAAGAGAAAAAATGTTTTATAAATTTTAAATGTAATTAACACGTAACTAAATAAACAGGTTTTACTATATTTCTGTATTTCAAGAATAGCCGGAAGATGAGAAACTACCATAAAGTTTTGGAAGTGATTGTGATATGAGGTAGAAATTGTACAATAATAAGAACTTGATATTGTAATAAAAACTTTAAGTAGGGAAAATACTTCATAAATTGAATATTGTACTTACATACGAGAAAAATGTAGTAAAAATAATATAATACTCATTATATCCATTTTGTTGGAGTATTCAGCATACTTACATTTCAAGTCGCCTATCCGGTAAAGTGGTTAGCGACGCTGACTGCTGTGTCAGGATTTGAATCTCAGGAAAGACATGGGCATTTGTAAATGTATAGTGTCTTTTGCTGCATGGGGTTGCTCCAAATACCCGTCGAGACGTAAATCCTCCCTTGAGGTTGGTGGAAGGGGAAGAGAGGTGGAAGGCCCATGATCCTCCCCCAAGGTGTTTTCCCTCAAAATTGGAGTAGAACCAAGCTAAATCGTACTGTCACCTGCATGGTGTTCAAGGCTAGGGCAAATGACAGGAGTACATCTAGCCCCATGCCACGATGAATCTCGTGGACCTGAATCTGACGCAGTCGATGTCAGATGGCATAAGAAACAGCATTTCAAGTATGTAGGCAAGCTTCAAAAGAACACAGAAATATTTCAAAATATAATTAAATTAAAATGATTTGGAAGAATCGAATAAATGTTTATATGTGGTGTCTCATTAAAACAAACCGATGTAAATTAATATGCACTTCAAAGTGTATAAAAATTAAATCCAATCATTTTAACTAATTTATATTTTATACTTTTTATTTCAATATCTATTAAGTGCAAATTTTCACTCATGTTTGCAATTAACATATGCTTATTAGTATATACTCTTCTACAAAGTTTAGTGAAGCATATGTATTTTAAATTACTTGTGATATTCAATTAAAAGTTCAGTGTTAATGTTTTTCAAACACAATAAAATGCAGACCAAAATTAAAGATAAAAGCCTTTTATTTTTGAAAGTAAAAAACATTACAAATTTTACTTTTTGAATTTATGCACTGTTAAATTGAAATATGTGCAATATTATTGGATTGTAATTTAAGATAAAAACCCTTATTCCTCTGTACAAATCTCAGAATTAAATCCGCAAAATTCAAATCTTTCTGTTCTGACGTAATGTTTTTTCAACACTACCATACAGGCCATTTAACTAATCATTTAACAATTCACAGTGTCGATTACTGGAATTCAATATCACCGATGTAAATAGATTTTTTTAGTTGCATAATCGGTTAAAGACATGTGAATTCTTTGAAACTCCGAATTTTGTTAGAGTCATTTTGAAAGCATTTGATGGCACAGTTCAGAATAAGCTTTTACGAAGCACCCACTCAACTTTTGCGATTATGTTAAGATAAAAAATATATAAAAAAATTAAAAATTTTGTGCTGATTTTCTTTACATAAAGGCTGCAAAATTGAAAAAGGTATAGAGAATAACACACAGAATCCTTGTACGAAATAACAAATAAGAAAAAAAGTCCTGCGAAGATGACTTGAAAGTTTGTTCTAGCATTAACATCATGATTACCTATTTTGAAATTTGCTATATTTTGTTTCTAATACAAGATTGGTTTGTTATCAAGTAAATGTAAATTGTAACAATTTCAATTTTCTGTTATTCAATTTAATCCAATTTCTTTTTATATTTATTCTTTCAGTTCAAGATTACTTTTCAATTCGTGCATACAATAACTTACTGCTGTAATTAGGTTGGATAACTTAATCTATTGCTACTGATTTTTTAAAGTAGATTGAAAATGATCTAACAGTAAGAAGGAATTTGAAATGGAGGGAAGTCATTTCCACAAAATGGATTGTTTATGTAAGCGTATGCAAAGGGATTGTTTTCCAATCGTGGAGTTTGAAGAATATCTATTACTTCATATTCCACCATCTCAGTTTCATTAGTGATGTTATCAAAATCTTCATTGTTGGCTTGCGAAAGCAGATTTTCCTGGAAATCTGTGTCACGAAATTTTACATCTGTTTCTTGATTACCAGTTGAAGCTTCACCTCGTATTTCAATAGCTTTTAACGTTTTCTGTGCAATTCTATTTATCCAGAATTCTTCTAAGAGAACAAGAGCAATCAGTGGGTAGATGAAAAAATATTCCACAATAAAAAACATTTCTCTAATGCAGGAACATGAGAGTGCAACAACAAATTCAGCCAAATAATCTTCCAAAGTCATATTTAATTATTTTCTTAAAATAGATTATTTACAGTCTTGTACTCGCATTCAAAGCTTTGTTATGAATTGTATCAGTATAGATATGCATGAGATAATTGTTAATACATTCATTGTTGTCAATTTTCGACTTGCAACAAAGTAAACTTTTATGAATGTATCCATTATTGAGAATTCCTTAAAGAAGGAAATATATGTGTGTTATCTACTAATTTGTTTAGACAAGTTTAACTGTTAAAAAATCATCATAATTTATTCTTCTGCTTACAAAATAGTCGCCAAAAAAGTAAATGCTCAAGGCTATATTCGCGTCTTTATAAAATAGATTGAAAGTCACGTAAGTTTTACAAAATAAGTTTCGTAATAAATTTCAGAAATTTATCCGTTCTCGAGGAAAATATATGTACAGTGTAAATAATTTAATATTCATTCACGGACTGAGAGAGAGAAATATTTTTGTAAGTAAAAAAATTCCGTGTTACAGAATATTGTAAAAAATAAATAAAATGCATAAAAAATAAATAAATAAACACATATATTTAACAAAATTTAGTTTATTAGAGTACATTGCCTTGTTAGATATGTATATATGCATGAATTTAATAAAAATCATTGAACCGAAGCATTCACAAGAACTTAATGAAATTGGCAATACTAAAATCCTCACATATTTCTATTTTCGTCTTTTGTTTTTGCTCAATAGCCTGCAGACAGAGTTTCTCAAACTTTCAATAGTTGCGACCCAATATCCAACCATAATTTTCATTGCGCCCCCTCACTCTTCCATACAATAACAATGTATTGAATCCAATTACACTATACTTTGACGTTAAACCTACAATATGACTTCAACCTCTTAACCCACGATCACTCGCGCAGGGTGTTCTGTACACCACAGCAACAAGAAAATCCTCCCAGGATTCTAAAAAGAATGCGCAGAACTCCGATTTTTTCTGTAGCTGCACATTTTAGGTCATTGAACCTTCAGGCCTGATGCAATCCCTCTTTCTTGAAAGATTGGAATGTAATGACCTTCACAAGTTTATCTGGGGGGCTGAGAACTCCCGCGAGAAGTTGAGCATATGTGTACAGTCTGCTCTGAATGTTTGGAAAATGATTAAAATATTATTTTTCTTCTTTCTACTATCATTATCTCATTAATAATAAAGTATATTTATTACTGGTATATACGTTTTACTGGTTTATGAAAAAATAGAAAATTCTGTGTTTTAAAATGAAAATTTTCTATGTTTAGTTTAAATTAATGCTAGTCTCATTTGTATGCGATAAATTTAATAATTTTATTTGTATATTACAAAAAAAGTCTTCTACTTTATAAATATGTATCATAATGACTTAATTTTATTTTCATAATTAAATACACGTGTTAAAAGTTTGGGGTGTTCTCTACACCCCACGAGTAACGACGGTAGCAAAAACAGGCGTGAGTGACCGCGGGTTAAGTGCCGCTAGCGTATTTAAACGTCTCGTTCAGCCATTGCGCTCATTGCTCCAGACGTATATAGACGTCTTTCCAAAGTACGATCTTTTCTGTGAACTGCTATCGATAAAATTTTTCCGAAGGCTTTGGAATGCAATAACATGACATTGACAGTATTTACGAAGGATTTACTTATTTCAGAGGATTTGTTTACTTATATTTCTTCCCCCCCAATACACCACATACGTTCGCCTACGTGTTAAACAGTGGCATTGGGGAACGAATCGTGTAATTTTTAATTTGCATCTAAGGGTTTAATTATAAACCGTACAAATTATCATGGTAAGTGCTAATTTTTGCAAGTAATTTTATATATGACAAGCTCACTGGTAATTACTAAATCTTTTCTTAACTTATTACTGTTAAATTAATTATAAAATACATTGCGCATCACTGATATATTTTTTAGTGTATTAGATAAGTGTAAACGTGTATTTTATTTTTTATTACGTCAGAATGTATTTCATTTGTTTTCTTTCAGTAAATTTAATAATTTTTTGAAAATAATCTATTGTTTTCGACATTTCAATAGGCTCGTGCCCCCTCTTAGAGTTATCACATCCCTCTAGGGGGACGCACCCCACAGTTTGAGAAATACTACCTTAAGAAACTCCACTTTCATTTTAAGGAAAAAATCAGTTTGCTTTCCCCCTGAGCTCTTTACTATTGTTCTCGTAAAAAAAGTTCTTCGAAAATAGAAAAAGAAAACGTGAACCAAATTCACTGATTTTTACTTACATTGCGATGCACTCGTCACCGAATTTTAATGCCAACTGATGAAAGATGAAAATTTTTTTTGTGGCATTTGTAGTGCCACGGGGAGGGGAAAGAAGATTAGGAAAATTGGCTCGAGTCTCAAGCTATTCTGAGGGTACTTCAAAACCATGTTAGCCTCCTTCCTACGGAATATGTGAAACCACCTCTCTTTCATTTCATCCCCCTCCCTCTTAAATATCGCCTGCATGGCTAGTGTTTTCCGTATTTTTTCAATCCCAGAAGGGAAATCTTTTCGCTTTAATCGATTATCGTTTCGTGTTGAAAAAAAAATGCATGAAAATAAATAGTAGTAGTATGTTGGGACCGTGTTGCATATTATTTCGTGTTAACCGATACTTCATCTTAAGGGTTTTTGCTTTAAACGTATTTCATTGTATATATAAAAATAACTTAATCTTTCTTTTTTTCATTAAACAGCTTTTGGATCCAACCAATTAAGCACATTGTGTTTATGGATTTAAGAAAATAATCAAAATTTATTTTCATTATTTACTTATATTCAATTTTAACTGCTACGTGTATAATCTTTTGCTCGAGTGAGGTCACTTTAAAATATATTTATCTTCAAGCAACGAACCGACATAGAATTTGTAAAATGCTCCTTTTAGAGATATTTACTCAAATGAGCTGTAATAGTCTGTACGTTTTGATTGCTTAAAAGTCAACTCCAGATCATTCATATAGATCGTCAATCGTGATAATAGTGATAGCTTATTTTCTATTTTTATTCTGAGTCAATTTAACTTGAACAATGTGTTAACATTTTTATTCCGTGGTTCTTCTATTATTCGCTAATTAAATAACAATACATAAATTGGATTTAGCATTTACTTATCGATTAGTTCTTAATCGATTTACACTCATTTTATTATGGTTATTTCTCTGAATTTTTTTAAAAATTTATATTTAATATATTAAGTTTCTATATACATACTTGCCTGATTTGTTTCAATTAATATATCAATATAAATTTCACTTTTTTTATTTTTTATTGCACTACTTTTTGTGTGGAGATTTCAATATAAGCTAATTTGGAAGCTAAGTGAAGAGGTCGAGGTGCTTTTTAATTAGTTTATCACTACATATTCAGACAGCTGGCTGAAATTGTCTTTTGACTTGTTATATTCACTTCCTGTTTTTGTTTGAAGCATTTTTAACTATTTTTTCTTATTTCTCTCTCTCCATTTATTCCTTTTTTCTCCCTCTCCCTCTCTCTCTGTGTGTGTATGTGTATGTTCCTAATTATGATGTCTAATTTTGGTTAGTATCGTTTTTTTTGTTTGCTTATACATTTTCAAAAAAGTATGCAAACATAATAATAAACAATTGCCATAGTAAACATAAACTTACACTAGTTTCCATTAAATTAGTGACTGACACTTATTTTCGTTATTTTCTTATTTGCACAAATTTTAATCCAATTTAATATAGCCTCTACTTTGTTACGCATTAAAACTTTAAATATATATTTACTGCATAATATTGATATTTTAAATTCGGAGTCTTAATGTCTTAATTTTATTTAATGTTAATGCAAATAATACCCAATAAATAGTGTAATATTTTTCTACTTCCTATCCCTTACTTTAATTAGGGATTATATTAATAGGATTTAATCAGGAAATTTTATCTATCATAACAAGAAAGCAATTTAAACTTACAAAAGACTTAATAGAATGTCTCCTCTTATGCACATTCAGGCATATTATACCCTCCTAAAATAACTTTAAAAAACCCAAGGTTTTTGAATGTAAAGAAAAAGACACAAATTCTTTGATTCTTTCGTATGTCTGTCATTTTTCTTTGACTGTCATAATAATTTCCTCTCGATAGCTACAATTAAAAGCACATCGCCGTAAGGTATTGTTATCTTTCGAAATTGATTTTACTTTGACATCAATTTAAAAACAAATCACCAAAATCCCCCAAAAAAAAAAAAAACGAAGGAAATGTTAAAATGTATTTCTAAATATCGCAAAACTCAGAAATTGTATAATTGTTTCGACAGTATTAATTTTCAGATTTTATTATTTTTTTTTAGCAATGAATGCAATGATAGATTTATTATCGTTATTTTTTTTAAAAATTTTATAGTGAGAAAGTGAAAATACAATTATTTTATCTTGTATTATTCCCCCATTTTGCGTATTTATCTATTCTGCCAATTTCTGTTTAAAAAATAAAGCATTTTCCGTTTATTAAAAATAAAAAGTTTTAAATTCATACATTTTATTTAAATATCTAGTAACATAACTAAACGTTATATCTAACAATCAAATATACACTTATCTAGGAAAGACATATAATTTATATTTATAAAATAAGGTTACTCAATTATTTAATATAATTTGAACAAAATAATCAATTTAAAGAAGAAGCTAAGTCATTTGTCTACTGTTACAATAAAAATTAACAGTTTATTTAAAAATGCAGTACTTTGTCTCAGAAATTAACACGAATGCATTATTTATTTGCTTTTCTCCTAAGTCAAACATTCAATCTTAAAACACGTGACATAGGTGAACTTAATGAACTCAATAACATCGGACATGAATTATATGAAGTATAATCAGATATGTTAAAACCTATTAATAAATCTATTTCGGCATTCATTGCATAAAAAATATTTAAAAAAACTTAACTCAAAGCAAAAAAAAAATATATATTAAAATATAAAATAATTCTTAGCATTAGAAAAAATGAATATTCCACACTAACACAAATAACATCATTTTTCAAAAATTATTCACAATTTATCCTAGTATATTTTATCTACTAAACAAAATACGTTTTTTGAAAAAAGATTTCCTCTAATGATACTTTTAAAGTAAAACGATATAAAATAACTTGACAAAACATCATTTTATTACTTAGAGAAGGAGTGTCCAACCCGCGGCCCGGGGCTGCATGTGGTCTGCCTTGAATAATTTTGCGGCCGGAGAGATTCTTTACAACTTTACAAAATTCGACTATTTTGTACAATATTTTTGTTTAAAGTGTTTTTTTCTTTTGTCTTTTGTAAAAAATAAATTTCATAACTGTTTTTATTTTATCACGTTGCTTCTGTTACTACGAATCTCTTATTTTTTTCTAAATTTAAATTTATCAAACATAAATCGTGCTCAAACTTAACGCACAAAAATTTGCAACATCAATTGCAATAGGCAAATACACATGCATTGAGATAGACTTGCAAAAACTAAGTGAAAGAGTTGAGAAACAGATATCTCCCTAATTAAATAAACTGAACATTGTTTGATCATTGCATTATTATTATTATATTATCTATGTTTGTATACATGAAAAACAATGAAAACAATAGTAATATATCAGTCCGTTTTAAATTTTTACTCCAACAAATGTTTGTAATGGATCCAAATCTAATATAAAGATATATATTTTAATATGCGGCCTGCAGGATTGTAAAGTTCTTCCGAAGTGACCCACGAGGTCAATTGGGTTGACCATACATGACTTAGAGGAACCCAACTTGATCATGGAGTTTATTTCTGTCAAAATTGTATTAATGTATGAAATTTTATTAAATGTTCAGTAAACCTCACAGAAGTGATATATTCATATTCTTTACATTTATTTTAATCTTTTAACCAAATTAATATTTTATAAATATTATTTTCGTTTTTTTAAAAATACTGGATAACAATGCTTAAAATAAACCTATATACTCCAAGAGTCATAAATGTGTTTACTTTAAAACGCACCATTTTTTTAAACCGCCTACGAGTAAAAACTTGAGGAAATGAAAAAAGCGGATTATATATATATATATATATATATATATATATATATATATATATATATATATATATATATATATATATATATATATATATATATATATATATATATATATATATATATATATATATATATATATATATATATATATATATATATATATATATATATATATATATATATATATATATATATATATATATATATATAAAAGTATAAATATATCTAAAAATAACTTAACTAATATGAACATTCTGATAACCTTTTAATCGAATTTGACCAAAAAATATAATTAATTAATTTGTTTGTTGAATAATATATAAAATAGAAGGAATTAAAAAATGTTTGTAAACTATCCCTTTTTTAAAATAAATAAAATGAAACTGTATCAATGCACAACACATTACACACTATACGTATTGCTTATTTATAAACATTAAAATAAAGATATGAATCATTATTAGACTTTCTCTGCTCGGATAAAATAATAAAATAATATCCAAAAACCTGAGTTATTCAGGAATTTATAAAATTCTGGAATAATTTTTTCAGAAGTAAGCCAAAAAAAAAAATTATATTTTTAGCCTTTTTCTAATATTTCTAGAAAAATGTTTAACATGTGGTTTTTAATCCTTAATGCAAAAATTGTAAGAACCTCGAGTATATTTCGCTGGTTTGATCTTTTTATTTACGCGTAATACTAGATTACTTAAAAGGAAACCAGTGGCACTGGGTTTTTCATTAATTATATACACTCATATCCATAAATTAAGAATAAGGAAGTTCAGGCAAAGAAAGAGACAGAAGCAAAACAAATTTGACTTATTTGTAAAGTCTATTTATTAAACAAAGGTAAAGAGCAAAAAAGATGCTATATATTTGACATAATTAATAAAAATTGCGATTTTCACTTCCTGGAGCAAATTTCAAAAAAGAACCTATTTACAAAAAACAGTATAACATGGTTAGTATGATGGTTAATACGGAGTATGTCTCCAGGACGATGCAATACAGGCCTTACAACGCCTAGGTAGGCTAGATATCAAATTATCAACCTGATCTTGGGGAATATTACACCACTCATCAAGAAATGCCCTCCGAAGTTCCGGTAGAAAGGTGGGAGGGGATTGACGGGCTGCAATTCGTCGGCCAAGCATATCTCACACATGATCTATTGGATTCAAGTCCGGTGAGTGTGCTGGCCAATCCATACGGGTGATATCCTCCGATTGAAGGTATTCGTCTACAATGTTTGCATGGTGAGAACGGGCGTTGTCATCCATAAACAGAAATGAAGCACCCATGGCGCCCAGAAACAAACGTGCATGTTGTTCCAGAATAACATCCCGATAGATGTGGCCTGTCATCGTTACACTCTGAACATGAAGGTCAGTTCTGGAACCAAGAATAATTCCTCTCCAAACGAGCCATAACGGTGTCGTTCAAAGGTGTTCTCTTGGTGGTAACGGGTACCTGGAGCTCTCCATATTAAAGTCCTGCAAGAATCAAACTGCAAACTAAACCTGGACTCGTCGGAAAACATCACACAAAACCACTGTTGGAGTGACCACAATGCGTGCTCTCTACTCAAGGTTAATCGCAGGCGACAGTGAGTTGCCGTAAGTGGAACACATCTGACAGGCCTATGAGCATATAGACCAATGTGCCCTAAGCGTCTGTACACGGTCTGCCTTGAAACTGTCGTACCAGTAGCTGAAGAGAGCTGACGAGACAGGTCTGATGCTGTGTTCCGTCTGTTTCTTTTGGCAATAACTGCCAAATATACCGGTCCTCATTTGACGTTGTAACTCGGGGGCGACCTGTGCGGTAACATCTACTCACATTACCATCATCTTGGAATCGTTGCCAAGGCCTGGAGATGACACTCTGGGCGATTCCAAGTTCCTCGGATACTTCCAGTTGGGTACGTCCACATTCCAGTCGTCCAATAATTCTACCACATAAAAAATCATCCAAATGCTTCCTTTGTGTCATAACTATGCGGTTATTGTACTGAAAGGCTTTTAAAGCGCTTGTGAACAATTTTAATTGTTTGCAACCATTCCTTATATACCCCTTCTCTTATACTCTCGTCGTTGTGATGTACTATCCACGCCATCTGGTGATTTCCTGTAATTTACATATTCTTCTTCAAGATGCGTGTGATAATTCTACAGGTGAAATTTTATTTTTGAGTTCAAGTTCTGTGTGACTCTAAATTATCCTTAATTAATGGACATGAGTGTACCACAGCACTTAAAAGTTTTCCTGTTGGGTTTTTAAACATTACCTTAACACGGCATATGTTTTCAATATCAAGAATTATCTGAATATTAGACGATATGAAAAACAAAGAAAAAATGCTTCTTAAAAAATAAAATAGTACAACAATTCAAATATACAAAAACTGAAATTCATAGAATAAATACTATTAGGTTGATGCATAATTATGCAGCGTTTGTATCAGAGCGTTTTTTATCAGTGAAAAGATGCGTTTTGTTTATTATTTTTGTATAAAAATAACCTTCTCTATTGTTTTAGAAAAATGCATTTCGAAAATCATAGTTATATTTACCTATTTATGCTCTACCACTTAGAAAAAGGATGGAAAGCAGCACAGTCATTTCGCGATGTCAACGATTTTTTTGACAAAGTAACAACCAGAGCGAATGTTAGTGTAGGGAGTGGTTTACCCGTTTCAAATCAGGTGACTCTAGCTTTTAGGATAATCCAGAGAGAGGTCCGCCATCGTTCACAGTCAAAAAGCTTGGAAAAGTGTAAAAAATCCCTGAATGGGTCCCATACGAACTCTCTGACAACAACAGAGCCGATCGCGTTCGAATTTTCACCGACTTACAGCAGCGAAGCGAACAAACACCATTTTTGAAGAATCTTGTCACTGGGGATGAGTCATATAGCTTCTCTTCAAAAACGTCAAAAGAAAGAAGGTTTGCGTTTTGCCAGGTGTTTAACATGTTTTTGTCAAATATTATTGATTTTGTTAAATAAAATTTGTCGAAAAAACGCCGAATAATTATGCATCAACACAATATTATAAGCAATCAAAAGGAAAATAAAATTTATGTTTTATCACATTTGAATTGTGCTAATCAATGATTTTTATTAATTAACCAATGATTAGTTAACTAAATAAGGTATGAATTTATTTTGAACAAATATTTCTTAAAGCCCTTACCACATCTCACAAACCAGTTGCATTCAGAGTTTCAAAATCTTGTTTTCTTTTTGAGAAGGGTAATCTCTGAAAAGATAAAAATAAAACACAAAGACAGAATTTTCACACAAGTTCTCTGACCCATCGGACATGGTTGTTGGTTAGTTTCTGGTCGTTCTTAAGAGCATCCCTATTTGTTGATTCCTTTTCACTCACGACGCCTAAATAGAATTAGTATACTGGATTCGGAGTCTATCATTCGGGATGGGTTCTTTTGGAAGATTTTTCGGCCTCAATGTGTTTTTCTTTGTTATCATCCTTTCTGCTGCAATAGAAGTGAGGTTTATTTTTGTTGGGTATCTGAGAGAAAAGGGTTGTATTGGTAGATTAGTAGTTTATATTTTCTTCTCAATATCCCGTTTTCTTCAGTGAAGATTTTTCAAGTAAATCATTTATGTTTTGAAAAACTGATTTTTACAAACTTGAGTCTAATATTAATTACATATAGGGCTATTATTGCATTAATTTTACGGAAATATATATTTGAAATATATTTTGCATATCATATTTAGTCCGTAAGCCATAAGAAAAGTTATATATTTACGTAACATAAAATTAATTTTATGCTACTTACTTATACCTTAAAAAAGAACTGACAGTTACCAATTTACAACTAGAGATAGCGATTCTTTCCGAAAAAGATCGATTTTTTAATCAAATCGAATAGTAACCTGATAAATCGATTCACAAAACCATCAAGATCTAAAAGATCGATTTTTTAAGTCTGCATTTACAATGTAAATATAAATATATTTTACGAAAAACAAGAAAGATACCATAATTAACGATCCCTTATCAGTAATATCAGGAAATCTTTTAGTTCAGGCAGTTCGACAATTATACAATTAACTTAGTACCACATCAAAGGATCAGGTATAAAAGAAGATATTTATTTTCTAAATGCATTTGTTACATTAAAAAGTTTAGAAAATAGATAATATAGCGAATAGCTTCCCAATGCTTAACATCTAAGCTTTTTAAAAACAACAGTCTGTTAAGTCTACTGGGATCCAAATGGTTCCACTCATCACTTGCGATGTTGCCGGCAATCGAAATAAGGCACTCACAAGGAACAGATGATCCCACAATATTTACAACGATTTACTTACCCTCAGTTACTTATTATTCCGTAACAAACACTGCATAAAAATAAATATTTATTTCGCTAATCACAGTACATTACGACAGTCAATTAATCAATAGATAAACAAATGACGCAATATCAACAAATACAAAAAGTCAAAGATTACAAACGTAACTTTTTTTTATTTATTAAAGAGAGGCGAAAGAAAGTAATCACACATGCATCTCGCGAGTTTTTGAGTAATTAACCCTTTAACCGCCAAAACCGTAATATTACGCGTCGTAAATAATTTTATGGTTTTTACCAAAACAGAAAAAAATCGAATGTCAATTTTCTAGGATGAAATATCGATTTACTGAATCGATTCAGTGCTACATATCGATTTAAAAATCGATTATTTTGGCCCGAGAAATCGATTTTTTGATTAATCGATCTCAGATCGCCATCCCTATTTACAACAGAATAATTGATTGCAAATCCCGTATTATAGATAATAAGTGACAAAAATTTTGATGAAAAAGGAATGATTTTAGTTTTAACATTATTAAATGGCGTTTTGAAAGATTAAATATGCAATTTAATATTTTAGAAAACAGTACTTAAGTATTTGCAGCATGTTATTTACTGTTAATTACTGTAATAAAATTAATCTGAAACATTTTTTAAATCTTGCTTAGAACATGTTTACCCTATTAAATATTCCTAAATACACATTGTAATAAATTTAATGTTAATTTTATCTAGTTTATATGTTAATGTTTATTATTTGCTAAATCATAAATGCCGCAATGAAATGTACTGTTGGATATTTATAAGAATTACAGTTTATTTATTTTAATATTAACATTTTCTAATTTTTAAAGGCCTTATTAAAATCTTTTTAATTGTTTCCATATATTTCACATAGCATAAAAAATATATTTAATGATAGTTAATTCTGGAAATGCTTAATTTTACGAGTTAGTTAATGTCAGCTTTTTAATATGAAGTATTTTGATAAATGTCTGATGCTTTATTAGCATTATTTCTGTTGTTTTTTCTCTTAATTCCAAGCTAATAATACAGGTAAATGAAGGTAAATGTTTAACTTATACACTGCTATTTCCTTGCTTATTGTTTTGTTTTAAGTTAAATTTATACTAATGTAATATAAGATATAAATTCACTTCTAAATAAATATACACATAAGGAATGAGACAGGGAGATAATGGAGGAATCGCTTTAAACTAAGTTGAATCATTCAATCTTTGTTCCTAGGGCAGCGGTAACCCAGTGGTCAAGGTATCAGATCTTGGCTGGCGTTGGCACGAGTTCGAGCTCAGTACCACTAAAGATCCGCCGTGTAAGGTGGTAGTTAGGAGAGGGGGTGCTAGCTCAGGTGTCGTCCTCGTCGCTTGACCATGGTTCAAAATTACGTGGTCCGTCGCCAAAAGCCATCGTGTAGCTGGACAGTGTAACGTTAATATTCCTTCATTCAATCTGAGTTCCTGATAGTCAAAAATGTGCTCTTGTATTACAAAGATTGATATTTTTTCATTCCTTTTATATTTATTATTTCGCGCGTTACTCTTAGAGATTTACAACAAATAAGTACTTCATTAATTGGGTCTTACGTATTAATACAAGAATTTAAAACTTTTTATATGCGAAACGGAAAGATGGTGTGAGGACAAAAAACATTACCTGTTCAATAATATTAGATGAATGGAAACAAACTTAGTGACTAGTTTTGTTTCAACATGCCGCCAGGCTGGTAAATGTGGTGAAACGGTTCGATAAAATTTGAGACAATATTTCAAACTCTCGGAAAGTTTAACATTTATGAAATATATATTAAAAGTATTATAAGCAGGGAAACCCCAATTATAAAAAGTTTTGTTCTTAATGAACTAGTAGATACGTTACACAAAATATGTAGCATAATTTATTGGAAACGGATATATTTGACAAAGGACAAATATTGTAGATTTCATACATACTTCAAAAGAATGCCGAAGGAAATAATTCAAATACGAATATTGGACTGCGAATGAATTTCAAAAAAACCTTTTATGAAGGAATGAAAGACGCTACATTTCATGTTTTCTCAAAAATCTAAAACAGCTTTGAAAACAAGATGCATTTGACATCTTGCCATGTTTTGACAACCACACTAAAGCATCGATCGATAGGACTTACCCTTCTTAGTAATAAAAAGCACTTAAGAAGCTATTTTCAAGCAGCTAGGTGAATCGAAGAAATATTTATTGGAGTTGATTTTGACACAGTATTCAGTTTTCGTTTCGTATCATCCAATTGGGTTCAGGGTTTCCTTTTTCCAGAATATTGTTAAGTCGCCAAAAACGCGTCGTTTTTAATAGTTTTTGTAAGTTTGCCACCTAGAGTTTATGTATTAATATTAATGGTACAAATAATATTAAACTTTGATTGAAAGGAATGTGTAGTTTAATGTGATTAACATTAAATTACAATTACTTTTAAAATAATTTTCCTAGTTAATTGTACAATTGTTTTTTTTCAGAATTAAATACATAATATTCGCAATAATTTGTAACACAATGATTTGGGTACAAATATTTATTTTTTTGTGTTACTTAAATTGGATAAGAGTTATCTAACCTTCAGTGCAAAATATTTGAAAATTTGTTAAACAAAAAAATACTTTACCTTTTCAAAAGTTGGAGGCGTTCATCAAACATCAGACGACCCATTTTTAATCCTCTATAATTCAGAAACTTGAAAAAATTACTAATTGAGAAAAGGATGGTTTTTTTACATGTGTCAGTTGATTAAACCATGAATATATCTCTATTTTCCTTTGAACTATCAACGTCAATGCCTGTTCTGCTTAAATGCAATTAAAATTTCGAAGATTGTTGACCCTTTGTTACATAGGTAAGGAAGATGTATTTAGTTATACACGTGGTGCATATTGGTGCCTGTGAAGTTTTGAGCTATAAAAAAAAATCATTTTATTACATATTTTAATAAAGTAATTCGATAATAAATTGTATTTGTGGAAATCACTGAAATGAAATGCATTTGTTGTTGTTTTGTATATTTTTTTAGTTAATAAAATAGAATGATTTAGGTAAATTATTGAAACTTCTAGAATATAAAAAAATATTCGATAAAAAGGAAAATATATTATATTCATCAACTGTGTATTCTACATATTTGATTCTTTTTTTACTCCTTATTTTTTTACTTATAACCATGTACAAAGTAAAATAAACTTGTTTTAAAGTGGTTTTTAAATGGGAATGTTTTGCAGTGATAGCAAGTTCACTATATTGTTATTTTAAGCACGACCACATGATTTCCACCGGCAAATTATATTTTTAAATTATTATTTATACACGCGCGTGGCAGGGTGTGGAAAATTTCTTTCTAGAAAATGCAACACAACTCACGACATGTTTCATCTGACTCTATTGTTATTTTGCGCCTACCACTCAAAATTGGAATTTTGAATTTACACAGTTTTAAACACTTTGTCAGTTAAATGTTGCCTTCCATTATCAATACACTGATGCGGTCGATTTCGAAAACTTTGAATCACCTTCTCAAGTATATCGACCAGGGATATTGTCGATTTTGGTTCGGATGTGATTCCTTATGACTTCTAAGGTCTTGGATCGATCTTTTTAAACAAGAGATTTAGGATAAGCCCAAAGGAAGTAATCAGGAGGTGAAGAAACAGATGAACACACATGAGATTACCTTCCCTCACAAGGAGATTAGCCATTCTAGGAAGATTGCTCTTCATTCAGACCCTGGAGGTGTGGGATGTGTCCCCATCTTGTCTTTTCTTGGAAAGTGGGTAAGAAGAATTGTTGGATCATTGTCATATACCGGTATGAATTGACATACTACGAACTCGTTCCACATTTTCAGTTGTTCTAATGTTCTTCGGAGGTTCATTCTTTTCTTTGGAGAGATTTCTTGTTGCTCTGGGGGAATCCATCCTCATTAAAACACTTTTGTGAACTGGGACAGGAACTCGTGGTGGAATATCAAAGGGACGACTAAAGGCACGTTGCACTGCAATCACAGACCGATTGTTTGAGCAATACGCCTCTACAGCAAAAGTGAGCCGCTGCCTCGACCACAACATGTTTGAGGCTAAGACAGGCGGAAACTCAAGTATTCACCTCTTTCACCAAACCCATATTTTCCCTACGAACATCACTAGAATACATTCAAAATAGGAAGTACCCCCCCCTCTGTATTTATAAATTATTAAATTACTACAATATCAAATTACACTGGTGTGCAAAACTTAAGTAACAATGTAAAAATTTAGTAGATAGCCATGAAATTGCAGAAAAGGAGGTCTGGAGATTAGTACAGTGAACAAGTAAGTCAGTAGAAACGTCATGTCTATGCCAATATCAGGAACCAAACGTCAGAAGCGACGTGAGCGTACGCAAAACGCGTGATGTCGGCGCGCGCTGCTCAACAGTTGAATAAAATGAAGGACGGAGACGCAATTCAACATATTCGTGGCAAGTGCCAGTGAGTCAGTTCATGAAATATGGCTAGAAGAAATCACCTGGACGACTTTACACGTGGAAGAATGATCGGAAAGCTGGAAAAGGGGCGTACTGTCACCAGTGTAGCTGCAGAATTCATAATCAACAAAAGTGTCGTTTCGCGCGCTTGGAAAGCGTTTCCAAATCACAGGTACAGCTGTTAGAAAGGTTGGTGGTGGCCGCCCGAGGACGACAACTGCAGGGGATGACCTATATATCATCCTGCAGGCGAAAAGAGGCCGACGGCAGTGTTCAAGCGTCATTGCTCAGAAACTCTCTATAGCAACGGGGCGACAAGTGTCGCGGTTTACTGTGGCCAGATGCCTCCACAAAGGGGGCCTATTCGCCCGTCGTCCTGAACACTGCCTCCGTTGAAACTTGACCACCAACGCCAACGTTTACAGTGGTGCAGAGAGCACAAAAACTGGACAACTGATCAATGGAGTCGTGTCCTCTTTACGGATGAGAGTCGGTTCAGTACCAGAAGCGATTCTCAACTCGTTTTGATTTGGAGAGGGATCGGGACACGGTTTTATACCAATAACATAAAGGAAAGACACCATTACGGTGATCCTGGAGTTTTTGTCTGGGGAGGCATTATGCTGAACGGGCGAACTGAGCTCCACCTTTTCGAAAGAGGGTCTGTAATCGGGGATCGCTATTGTGAGAAGGTACTTCTTCCCCATGTGCGTCAGTTCCGAGGTGCCATTGGCCCAGACTTCATTTTTATGGATGACAATGCACGGCCACATCAGACTCTTGCTGTTGAGGAGCTGCTGGAAAGTGAAAATATCATTCGAATGGATTGGGCAGCGTACTCCCCAGATTTAAATCCCATCGAACATGTGTGGGATGCTTTGGGGAGACGTATTGCAGCACGCTTACATCATCCGGAGAACACCCAACAACTCAAACAGATGCTGATTGAAGAATGGGTACTCCTACCGCAAGAAATGTTGCACCAGCTGGTTCTGAGTATGCGGAGACGTTGCGAAGCAACCATTGCAGTGAGGGGAGGGCATATACCATATTACGGAACATCTGCTTGTTGTTCTTCCTGTTGGATAGACCATCATGAGTCACGATACTATGCGTTCAATAAAGCTTGTTTTTGTTTGATTTCATATCGTATGGATTGTATTCCTTTTTCAGTGCCGATACTTTCGTCATCCTTTACGTACATAATACTCTCCCTCATTTCTGACTTTCATGTCTCTCAGATGATTTTTCTTGAAGTTATGGCAATAAACCCACATGTTGCTTAAGTGTTGCACACCAGTGTACTTATTCGTGTCACAGTGCTTGTCCACGATAAACTCCAAGACTATTCAGCCGATTTTAATACGATTTTTGTATTTTGTGTGTCGTTTCGTCCCACTTAAAATATAGGATACGTTTTATTCCAATTAAAGACTTCATAATTTTTTTTTGCAGGAAATGTGAAGAATTCGGGTAAAGGGAAAATTTCTAAAATGTTGCAGTACGTGTGTGTTTGCTGAAGCGGATTTTGTTGACTAAAGTACACGACTGGCGTATTTCGGGGTGTGAAATCCGAATTTCAATTATGTTTCTAATAATACTAGGAACTTTGCTGGATAGTGCAGGTCAACCGTATTTTAGACATACCGTGGCAGGGTTTACCTTAAAAGCCGTGTAGCCCGAACGCCTGGACCCTGACACATTTCAAAATGGACAATACGAATCTTATATGTTATCTGAAAAATTACCGTAACTTTACCGGATAATTCCGGACGACCGTCCATTAAGCGAAGCGTGACAGGTGCTTATCCTAAAGGCCTTAGGGCGAAAAAATAGCGTTTCTGGTGTATTTCGGTATGGCGAACAAGATTCTGAAATCGAAATTTAGAAGTTACCTTAACTTTGCCGGGAAATGCCGGACGGTCGTCTATAACACGAACCGTAGCAGGAGCTTACACTAAAAGTCTTAGAGCGGAAAAAGTGCGTTTCTGCCGTACTCCGGGACTGCAAATGAGAATCTGAAATCGAATTTTAGAACTTTCTACAATTTTGCCGGATAATGCCAGATGACCATATTTTAGACACACCGGGCTGGGGACTTACCTCAAAAGCCTTGGAATACAAAAACTTGATCCCGGACTTTTCTCCAAACGGACAATCTAAATCTGATATCCAATTCGAGATATCCCCATAACTTTGCCGGATAATTCAGACCGACCATATTTTACACAGACCATGACAAGGGCTTACCCTAACAGTCTTGGTGCGTGAAAAGTGTTTAACTGGTGTACTTCAGGGTGTTGGACAAAAATCCGAAATCGAATTTTAGAAGTTCCCAAAATTTTGCTGGATTATGCTGGACAAAACAAATGCCCCCTCCCAGGAACTGAACTCGCAGGCCGGAGGGCAACGAAAAAAGTCTCCAGTTACGCAAAGGGGCGGGAAATGAGAAGCTGACATTTCCGAAATTCCCGTAATTATGCAAGATATTACCGAAATTAGGTGGAGAGGCTTTGCATTTAAGTCCTCTCTCCGTCCGGATTTCCATTACTTCTAGCGACTGAACTTGCTCTCGCTGGGGGATCAAAAGTGAACTCCGAGGGCGTTTTGCTGTGTGAAGTGAAAATCTGAAATCGAATTTTAGTTCAAATAACTTTGACGGATAATGTCGGATGACCATAATATTCGCGGCCTAACTTGCAGACGTAGGGATGCAAAAAGTGGGTCCTGTTCCGAAAATTCCCATCCAATTCAAGAAATTCCCACAACTCTATCAAACAACGCCAGATGATCCTAATGCAAACAATGCTAGATCTGTATTTTATGCGAACCATGGCAAGGGCTTATCTTAAAATTCTTGGCTTGTGAAAAGTAATTATCTGGTGTTTTTATGGGTAGGGTGCAAAATCTGAAATAAAATTTTAGAAATTCCCGGAATTTTGTTGGATAATGCCCGTCAACCATAAAGCCATCTTCAGAGATTGAAGTTGCATGGTTAGGTGCACCGAAATTGGTCATCGGATACATTTTGTGTTGGGGAATGAGAATCTGGATTCGGATTTCAGAAACTCTCCTGACTTAGCTGGATATTGCAGGAATGAGGTCGAATTGTTTTGCGTTTGAATCCCGTGACTGGACTTTCATTTCTTATAGCAACTAAACATGCAGTCACAGCCTTGTAAAATATGATTGCAATGGGAAAGGGCATTAGTAATTGCATTTTCATGCATTGCTGTCACTTTGTTAGATGGTAGACAAACTGCACATTCCGCATTCAAGCTGCCATTAGACATTCATAAGAAATAAAGTGCAATGTCAATTGAAAAAGAAAGCGGATTCGCTACTGAGTTACGGAGCAAAGGAGTTTGATCATAATCAGATGATTTTTTTCATATCCCACAAACATTCACTCGAGACATTTCATAGACCTTTGCAAAATTTAAGAGGGAACAAAAAATATTTGGTGGTGCTGTCCTTCTACTGTGTGGTGATTTCTGACAAACATTGTCAGTGATTCCTCTCGCACTTCTTTTATTCACGGTATTAATACATGATTTAAACAGACGATTTTATGGCGAAGCATCGAAAGACTTCGATTGACCATAAACACGCGAGTACAGTTGCAAGTTGATCAAGCGGTAGCAAGTATTAACTTCGGAGTAACCAACTGCGGGATATTGGAAACGGTGAAGTAGAACTGCATCCCAAAACATAATGCATCAAATAGCCAGACAATTTCTGTACTGTTGTTCAGACTAAAAAAGGAACTGGGATTCAGAGTGTCTTTCCGCGTATATACTGTATAATTATCTAGATAATGGTTGGCTTGGTAGTCCTGTTACTTAATGAGAAAAAATGTTGATATTAACGAAATAAACTTCCAGATATAGAGTTATTTCCAGGTGATCCAATACCTTTTAAAACAATCGACACCATTGGTGATGAAAACAAAACCGTAACTTTTCCAAGTTCTGGAATTCCTTGGATGTATCAGGAATGCCACCATACAATTTTCGGTTGAAGATTGGTTGGCTGGTTACTCTGCTGCGTAACTTAAATTCACCTAGATTATACAACGGTACATGTTTATTCTTTAAAAGAATTACCTGGAAATTTCTTGAAGCAAACATTTTCACTGTAAAGGTTAAATGAGAAATCGTCCTATTGCCATGTCCTATATCGTCAGAATCTCCAATACTATTCAAAAGGCTTCAATTCCCAATTCCTTTGGTTTTCGTGATGACCATGAATAAATCTCAAAGCCAAATAATGTCGAATTGGGGCTTGGACTTAGAAAATCCATGTTTCTCGAATTATGTATATGTTGCAAGCTCATGTTTGGGGAAACCATCAAATCTATTTGAGTTAGCTAAAGATGGGCTACCAAAAAATATTGTGCACCATTTAGAGATTAGTTATACTAAACTTATTTTTTGTTATACTTTAAAATAATGAAAATAATATTAGAAATGGATAAAAATCAACTTTAGTCACTTTATTCATAAAATTAAATCTTTTTATGATATTATTCAACAACTTCATAAGTATTTCATGTAACATACTATATTCAAATAGGATATGAATAAAATGCACAATTTAAAACATTATGTTGTTTTATGCTTAACTTCATGTCTCCAAAATTGTAAGCGAAGATTAATTTGACTGCAATAAATGGCTTAGAATAATACTAAATCAACATATTAAAAATCAAAGCCACAGCAACGCGTGGCCGGATCAGCTAGTGTGTGTGTGTGGATATATATAATACTATTCCTTTGTTGAACTAATAATTTTATAAGCTTCATATACTTTCATTCTGTGTTCTAATGAGAAATATGGCATACTTTTAAATTTGTATCAAGTGAGGCTAAATTACCGCAAAAGTGTTTTTTCACGTTATGTCTGGTTTCTGTTCGCTTAAACTAATTTCAGCAGGAGGGATATATTTACGCATCTTGATACCAATACTAATAATATTAAGAGCTAACCTTTTAAAATTATTACATGAAATTTTCATGCACTGTAAGACCCCGTTTGACGCTGTTTCGTGTAGCGCTGATTTGGTTTAACGCTCTTTTATTTGAATTGTGGGATTCCCCGAAATTACACACAGCGGCAGGCTTCCCGAAATTCGAAGCAGTTTATCTGTGTTTCTTCTTTTCAGGGGTGTTATACGAATGTAATTGAATTTTTGCAAATATTTGTTAACGTTATAGTAAGTATCAGTTTATATAATATAACGATTGCTATAGTGACAAATATTATGATTTTTAGTTTTTATCATGGGTGATAAAAAGAAACAGGAAAATAAAGCAACAAGAAAAAGCAGGAGCAAATTTTGACAGGAGTTCAAAGGCAAGATGGGGCGTTATGGATGCCTTATCTACTTACCAACAACTTCTTACAGAGTGCAAAAGGAAAACGCAAATTACATTAGAGGCCTTCTAGATAAAAAGGCAGAAAATTGGAAATACAGAAGATACTGTATGATCTGAAATGTAAACATACTGACTTAGAATTTTATTTATTTTTATATGTATATTCATTTATTATGTTTCTGTATTTGCAAGAAATACATTTTTGTTTTATTGTTATAAAACACATAATTAATAAATTTTATGGTAACATACCTGTCCAATTTTCTTCCCCATCTTCCCCTAACCCCATTATTTACATGACGTTTAACGCTATTTCATATTACGCTCTACTTTGATGGAACGTATATCCCTTTTTTATGGTTTCAAAACTATGTAAAGTAAATAAAAAATTGAAAATCGTGCAAAACTTCATTTTTATAAATATATGTTTTATTTTTACGTCATACGAGTATATTAGATTTTCACTTCAGGTTAATTAGCAAAATTTAATTTACAATTTTTTTCGTAAAATAAACAAAATGTCAACATTTTATTACATAAAAGAACATTACATAAAAGCCAGCTTTTTACCAAAGTATATTTCACGTCATTAAAGAACAGTAAAGTCCATGGGTAAATAAAACATATTTATGGGAGTAAAGAAATAATTTTGAGCGGCTAATTAATGCATTACTTAAAATCATCAAGTCATGTAGCATACATTTTAAAATTATACATTCCACTGTGTTTGAACTCATAAAAATTCTCACAAAAAATACGTACCGTACAATTTAACTATCTTCTGAATATTTGCAAAGTAAAAGAAATGATTAACTGCCATAAATATGCGCAATTCGGGTTAAAAATATGACTTATATTTTAAACTTTTTTTCTAAATAATTATACGAAATTGTGTACTCTATTAACATCTAATGCATTTAAGAGTAAGTGAAGTACTATAGATTTACTTCGTCATGAATGGATTACATATTTGACGCAGTCTGAGAAAAATCATGTATGATTTTTTTTCCGTAAAATCTACATGTTCGAAACAAACAAGCAAAAATAAAAAAAATTAAACAAAGTAAAGCAATTTTCCATTCTTATGAATGATTATCCAAAGCGCTTTTGACAACCCTAAAAGAAAGCAATTTAAAATACCTTTTAAGTTACGGTAATTGAAGTGTTAAAACACATCAATATTCATACATTATATAAGCCTGACTATAATTAAAGCTTCCCTGAGGTTATAGTTTACGGGAAATGAACAGAAAACGCCGCTCTCTTTAAGGCAAGATTCTAATAATCATAGAAAATGTAAAGAGAAAGAAACTTTCTTTCGGGTTGTGATAAATGATCATTGAAATATTTTGGAAAGAGAGTCATTTATCAAACAAGAGTTATTCAATTTCCTTACAATTTTTCTATGAAGCCTTACTAAGTTTCTTTCTGAATGTTAAGGAAATTACATTTTAAGAAAAATGTATACGAGACTCTAATTTATGGGGAAAATTTTATATTTAATTGGTTATTATTATTATCTTTATGCAGTCCAAGAGATTATGAGAATTGATGCTTATCTCATTTAGAAATTATCTTGTAACCTTTAGATCTCCAAAGTCGATAATCCTTATTGAATAAAATATCGGCAAAATTCCTCATCAAAATATAGGACTCGATTGATGAGAATCACTGATTTCTTTGACATTTTGATGCTAGATTAAATCGAGTCTCATGGGTTTTGTTGAAATAATATTTTTTCCAGTACATTTGATATGAATATATTCTCATCATTAAATTATTTTTAATAATATTCAAGAGATTACTTGACTTTTAAAAGGGGAATTTTAAGAGATTGAAATATTTGAATATGAATTTAATTTATATTCATAGTTTAATTGATGTTAAATATTGTCAGATAATTTTAAGAACATATGCTACATTATAGTTAAATATAATTTTAGAGGGAGGGCCATTCATTTAAACAAATATGTTCTTTATCTTTTATTTTAATGAAAATAAGCTAATAGTGAGGTATTAAAAATGCAATATCTCAGTTAACAAGTAATATAAATTTTTTTAAGTCAATTCCAACTTAGATCAACAAAGAAAAATTTTATTTTAACTACTTTTTATTAAATAGTTACAATTAAAATACATATGTATATACATATAACAGAATCACAACATTAAGCCGCAATTTATTTTTATTAATTATCATTAATGTATCGTATTATCATCCAAAAAAATCCTGTACATACAAATTCAGTTCAACTGAATGCTATAAAACGTGAGAAAAAAAAACTTTTCAAGTTTTGACACAAGTAGCCGAAATGGTCATTAAGTCACCAAAAATGATACCAACGTGGCTGTATTTGTAATTCTTTAAATAATTAGTTTTAATCAATTAATTTGTACTAATTATGACTAAATTATTGTATTGTCATCCAAAATAATCTTGTACATAAAATTTCAGCTCAATTGAGCGCTTTAAAATTTATTTTATTAAAGATTGAAAGTTATACCAAGATACATCAATATATATATATATATATATATATATATATATATATATATATATATATATATATAGAGAGAGAGAGAGAGAGAGAGAGAGAGAGAGATAGAGTGAGCTAATAGTAGAAGTTGAAAAAATTCATTTTAAAAATGTATCAGTGAAGTGAAATTTCACTTTATGGGGGTGGACAGTTTTTTTATCATAAGAGTTTTATAATCACTTATAAACTAGCTATATTATATTCTATATTCGTTTAACACTATGATAATATCCTTAATGACATAGATTAAATTTCTAATTAGATAAATAAATTTTGCTTAATCAGGAAACAAGTTTTAAAGTTTCAGATTATGTTGTTTTTGTTTGAGATAAATATTTTTTAAAATACCATTACAGAAAAAAATTTCTTTTATACTCAAATTTAACCTTGGTATTTTGAATTTGCTTTAAAAGTTCATCAAAATTTCTTTCAGAAAATATTAAAATTACTCACCACCGTTAATTTTAGTTTTTATTTTAGATACTTTTTAACATCTCTCTTCAAATTTACTTTCTAGTTAATTATTATATTATTATTTTCATAATAGGAGATATTACTACACATCTTACTCATGATACAAACAATGGACCCACTGGAAGAATATACAAGTAGGACATAATCTTTCATTAAAATAAATGATGTTTCAGTGAAGTTACAAATGCGTAAAATATACATCTAAGTTGGAAGTTGATTTTTCTATTTAAAAACATGCTTTTAATAA
Source organism: Trichonephila clavipes (assembly GCA_019973935.1). Lineage (NCBI taxonomy): Eukaryota > Metazoa > Arthropoda > Arachnida > Araneae > Nephilidae > Trichonephila > Trichonephila clavipes. The sequence continues at coordinate 3,440,657 of BMAU01018568.1, read as the reverse complement.
TGAGAGAAGTTTATTTACTGGAAGAAAATACTATTTTTCTTCATTGATATTTATTTTTTCCAGAAGTTTTTCAATATGAATAATACATTTTATTTTCTATAAAGAAGCAGGCTTGTAATGAATACTTGGGGAAATAATCCTATACTTATTGAGAAAAGAATAATCTATTTTTGTATATTATTTCAAATTTGAAAATATTTTTGAAAAATATATTATGTTTCTTTCCCTATCTTTGATGGAGAAAATATTTTGGTCCATATTAAACAAGTAATATATATATATATATATACATATACATATATATATATATATATATATATATATATATACATATACATATATATATATATATATATATATATATACATATACATATATATATATATATACATATACATATACATATATATATATATATATATATATATATCTATATACATATAATTATTTATATATATATATGTAAACAGGTGGGCAAAACTTAAGCAACATGTGGGTTTATTGCCATAACTTCACGAAAAATCATCTGAGAGACAGGAAATTCAGAAATGATGGAGAGTATTATGTGCGTAAAGGATGACGAAAGCACCGGCGCTGAAAAAGGAATACAATGCATACGGTATGGAATCAAACCAAAACAAGCTTTATTGAACCCATAGTATCGTGACTCATGATGATCAATCCAACAGGAAGGACAACAAGCAGATGTTCCTTAATATGGTATATGCCCTCCCCTCACTGCAATGATTGCTTCGCACCGTCTCCACATACTCAGAACCAGCTAGTGCAATTTCTTGCGGTAGATTCTTCAATCAGCATGTTTGAGTTGTTGGGTGTTCTCCGGATGATGTAATACGTCTCCCCAAAGCATCCCATACATGTTCGATGGGATTTAAATCTGGGGAGTACGCTGGCCGATCCATTCGAGTGATATCTTCACTTTCCAGTGGCTCCTCAACAGCAAGAGTCTGATGTGGCCGTGCATTGTCATCCATAAAAATGAAGTCTGGGCCAATGGCACCTCGGAACAGACGCACATGGGGAAGAAGTACCTCCACACGATAGCGATCCCCGATTACTTACAGACCCTCTATTGAAAATGTGGAGCTCAGTTCGCCCGTTCAGCATAATGCCTCCCCAGACAAGAACTCCAGGACCACCGTAATGGTGTCTTTCCTTGATGTTACTGGTATAAAACCGTGTCCCGATCTCTCTCCAAATCAAAACGCGTTGAGAATCGCTTCTGGTACTGAACCGACTCTCATCCGCAAAGAGGGAACGACTCCATTGACAGTTGTCCAGTTTTTGTGCTCTCTGCACCACTGTAAACGGTGGCGTTGGTGGTCAACTTTCAACGGGAGGCAGCGTTCATGACGGCGGGCGAATAGGCCCCCTTTGTGAAGGCGTCTAGCTGCAGTAAATAGCGACCTTTGTTACCCCGTTGCTGTAGAGAGTTGCTGAGCAATGATGCTTGCTGACTGCCGTTTGCCTCTTTTCGCCTGCAGGATGATATATCGGTCATCCCCTGCAGTTGTCGTCCTCGGGCGGCCACCACCAACCTTTCTAACAGCTGTACCTGTGGTTTGGAACGCTTTCCAAGCGCGCGAAACGACACTTTTGTTGATTCGGAACTCTGCAGCAACACTGATGACGGTACGCCCCTTTCCGATCATTCTTCCACGTGTGAAGTCGTCCAGGTGATTTCTTCTAGCCATATTTCACGAACTGACTCACTGGTACTTTATTATGTTGAATTACGTCTCCATCCTTCATTTTATTCAACTGTTGAGATCAAGCGTTTTGTGTACGCTCACGTCGATTCTGACATTTCGTTCCTGTTATTTGCATACGCATGACGCTTCTACTGACTTACGTGTTCGCTGTACTGATCTCCAGACCTCCTTTTCTGCAATTTCATGGTTATCTGCTTAATTTTTACATTGTTGCTTAAGTTTTGCACACCAGTATATATATATATATATATATATAAAATTAACTCAATTCCTACTTAGATCAACAAAGAAACATTTTATTTTAGCTACTTTTTATTAAATAGTTACAATTAATATAAATATTATATACATATGACAGAATCACAACATTAAGTGGTAATTAATTTTTATTAATTATCGTTAAAGTATCGTATTGTCACCCAAAACAATCGTGTATATAAAATTTCAGTTGAACTGAATGCTTTAAAACGTGAGAAAAAATCTTTTAAAGTTTTGACCCAAGTCGCTGAAAGGGAAACCAACGCCAAAATGGTAGCTAAGTCGCCAAAAATGATGCCAACGTAACTGTATTTGTAATTATTTAAATAATTATTTTTAATCAATTAATTTTTATAAATTATGATTAAAATACTGTATTGCAATCCAAAATAATCATGTATATAATATTTCAGCTCAATTGAGCGCTTTAAAATGTATTTTATTAGCGATTAAAAATTCCACCAAGATAAATAAAAAAATAAATAAATATATAGGGAGTGTGAGTTAATAGTATGAATTGAAAAAAAATGTCGCAATTAACAAGAGACAATAATTGACTTTTTGATTTCTTAAGACAAAATTTTTAAAAAAGACAAACATTTTAATTATCCTAAAATAAGCAGAATATAAATTAATTGCATAATTTTCTGCACATATCTATAGTATAAGTGCACTGTAATCATAAAATATATATGATAGGATTATTTATAGTACATAATAGTTTAAAAAGTTTATTATCTTCTTAGAATTTTGAATTTACTTGTGTTATTGGGTGTAAAAATTTTGAAAAGCATTAAATTTTCGAATGGATAATTCTAAATTTATAAAAAAAAAGTCTGTTATAAAAAAGCTATATAATTATATAATTTATTAAAAATAATGGACTAATAGTAAGCACTTTATTATTATTATTCATTTATAATTATAATTTTATTCAATAATAATAATTTTAATTTTTTATTTTTTGTTAATTATCTATCTTATTGTCCTGTCTTCAAAGCGTTATAGTTTTCAAAATACAGTCCATTAAATAAATTTTAAAAAAAAGCATTGTTTATTACTTAAGAAAGTCTGTTGCGCTTTTACTTTTTTAAAATAATTTCCCTTTTACTTTATTTCTTAAAGTTTAACACAAAATACTTTTAACTCTTTTTAGTTTTATAACCATGTGATACCTTTAAGTTATTATTGTTGTCTTAAAGATCATTCGCAGATTGCTAATAAGATTTCAATCATTTACACTATTTTTAAAGTTATAATACCAGTACATTATTTCTAAAAACAGCTAAGAATTTGATTCCTATTGAGTTTTTCTCGAGTTTTATCTCTATTCGTTAATTTTCCCAGATTCAAATTTAAACTAAAGAAATAAAATGCATTGTCTTAAAAAAAAAAAAATAACTTTATGTCAAGTAAAAATAAATGATAAAATATTATAATTTAGTTATTATGAAAAAATTATCCTTAAGAATCTTTCTCAAATATAGCAATAAACACTCTTCTAAAGTTCTACCTGAATTCATCAGGTCGTGAAATGTGAATCAATTTGAATAATGTATCAATAACAATCTTGCTAGAATTTAATTATTCTTGCGTGCCTAATTTTTCCAAGAAAAATCACTGTGAGAACTGCATTTTTCAAATCAGTCATTAAAAGAAAAAAGTGTAATTCGACGCTCTTGTTCAAGTAATTAACTTCCGCTTTGAATTTTCAAATGGACTTAAGATTTCTTTTGAAACACTAAAAGTAAATTTCTTCCAAAATTTGATTTATGTTTATGTTCATTTTGCGGAAGCTTTTAATTTGATATCTAGAAAAGTGAATAATTTTATACAACAAAATAAATGTCAGTTTTTCTTTTAAATGTTATGCATTACTTCTGCCATCTAACTTCAAATAAGAAAATATTATTTCATTTTCTAATTAAAACGAAATGTTTTCTTTTTTTTAAATTCTAGATTTTAAATTAATTGAAATTATTTCTGTTATCGAAGATGTTGGAATTTTAATGTACATTTTTTTATATACATTACGAAGTAAATAAATATTACTTAATTTAATTATACTATAGTTTATTTTAAATTAGCTGCAAAATATATTAGTAATATATTTAATTCAATTATACTATTATTTATTGTAATATAACAAACGATGTTTATAAATAATATTTAATTAAATTATAATATATTATTTATTGTAATACAACAAATAATGTTTATAAATAATATTTAATTAAATTATAATATAATTTGTGTTTGGAATGCTAGAAATAATATAAAATAACAATGCAGTGACACATAGATTCAATGTGGTTCTTCGAACCTCGAATAAAAATATAGTGATATGACTGGTTGAATAAATAATTCCAACTGTAAAATTGAATATTAATTCAAAATATATTCATATTCTCTGCGGGTTTTGTTAATTTAAGTTCTTTATCTAAAACTTAAAATGCCTTCTTTAGCAATAAATGATTTAGAAAACAAATAATTCAAGAAGAAACATGTGAAGAACTTTAATTTATATAATACATTTGCTTAATACTTCTTAGTTCTTAAAAAAATTACCATATAAGGCTGAAAAATGTACTTTTTTCAGTCTTAAATTATACATCCTTAAATGTTGCGTGGTGAATGTTGAAAGCTTTTGAAAAAATGAGACGGCCAGTACATAAAGTATTATAGAGATAACCTCCCAAAAAGATACATAAGACAGTTTTCAAAATGTGTAATTTATTTTTATCTTTTTTGTGCTGAGGTAATATATTTATCAGGTCTTGAAATTCAAATATTTAACTAAAATGCTCAAAATATGCGCATAAGAATTTAATCATCAAATCCAAGAAAGGGGAAGACATTTTGAACATTCTTTTTTATGAATGTGAATCCAAATGTCTTTTCTGTGTTATGTTACAAGTGCTTTTAAAAATTAGCAGAAAAATAATTGCTTTGAAATCGATTGCTGCTGTACAACATGTATGAAAAGAAAAATGTTCTTGTTAAAATAAAAAAGTTTCCAGTATATAAAAAGAAGAGAAATTGCAAATATATTATTTTAATACAGTATTTTCTCACTTGTGTCTCTAATAAGAAATGAAGCTATGATTTATAAGAAATGAACAATTTCTCTCTGATTTAACACGACAGAGTTCCATTTGTTTGATATTCTGGAGGATAAAAGTTGATATTTTAGTCAAATGATATTTTTACTCATTCTAAAAAGGAATGTTTATACATTCCTAGTTGAAAGTGTTCCAGAATGTCTTAGTTCTCTGGTAGTTTCTTTCTCACCCAAGAATATATCCAACACTTAAATGGGAAGGGGCAGGGGATTATTATTAGAATTTGAAGGAAATCCATGATCTCACCATGTTTAACCTGTTGGCTATTTCTGCTCCTAATTTATTAATCCTTTTTTTCATTTATTTTCATTTTTGTGGAAATTTAAAAGAGTTTCATGACCCACAAATTTTAAACTCATCGATAATCCCCATCAAAAATTTACCGACTATTTAAAATTTTTGTTATTAGAAATTCAAAGGATTCACTAGCTCGCCATTTTTAAATCGCTTTAAGGTACCAGGACATGCTTGAAAAAGTACAATGCCAAAAATTCCACTATAGCTTATATTTTTTGTGATCTTATATAATAAAGATATTTAAATCACATTCTGTAAAAATACAAAAATAACTTTTAAGTTAATTTTTTTTCTGTTTAATTTAAGTTGGACATAATGTTTGAGATCTCATAATATATGCTTTTGTTTAGGTACCATTTTTTAAAAAAAGTACCTATTAAATATGAAAAATATTTTTTTCACATATATAAAACAATACACAAAATATGGTGAACCTGTTTTTTTTTATTAAAATATTAAGATCGTTTCTGAAAAATTATAAAACTTCGTAATTTTGAAAATTTTTGTTTTTCCCCTTTTTTACACATAAAACTGTTAAAAAAAACTATGTACAATTTCAACTAAAAAAGAACAGGCCCACTATATGTACAGGTATTTGGTAAAGATGTATAAAAAGTTTAGAACCACTTAGTTCAATTGTTTATTTTAAAAGCTTAACTAAAATCAAAACATTATGCTTCGGAGATAAAAGGAGCAAACTAAACAATTTTATGCGTTTCTTTACATGTTTGTGGATTCCGTGTGTTTTATATTTTAAGGTTACTTTATCAACGAACAAATAAGTGTAACACATTGTTAAATTCGGAAAAATATGCACTATTTTTTAAAACTAAAATTGAAAAATCGATTTTTTGAGTGCGCATGATGTCCTGGTTACCTTAAAAGTTTCGCGAACGATTATTTTTCGATCACTCACTTTTTCCAAAGATTTTTTTCGAATCATTATCGAATTGACAAAATGGGAATCCCGAGAATCACGCAAGTCTGATCACTGTATCATATATCTATTATTATTTTCTGCAGTCATTCTAGTAATATAACAATCTAAATATGAATGATATCTGGCATTAATATTATACATAAACTGGAGAAATGTTTCATCGTATGTTTTAATCTATATGTGTTTACATAGCCTCATGTCTTTTAATATTTTTATCAATTCCCTTATTAATATAAATATCTTGTAATGTCATTACATTGATAATATAAGTATTGATTCCGAATACTCCAATTTCAATGTTATTCATTAACACAGGGCTGGCGAAATTAAACTTCCGTTTCTCAGAGGGTGTAAGTGGTTTTACTGGTCCGAAGAAAAAAATATTTGGACAACAGAAACTTCAGATAATGCTCTCGAGGTTTTTGAAATAATAATAATAAAAACAAATAGTTTAAAAATTGCCAATAGATGGAGCTGTGGGTCAGCATATTCCAGTAAGATATACGAATATCAATCATAATAAAAGGAAGATGTTCTTGCCACAATCAGATAAGCATTACAGAATGCCGACGCTGCCTGAGAGATAGCACTTCTTGTGAAGCCATACTACCGCAACAGAGAGAATGCAGCGGCAGCTGTCAGAGAGTTCCGCCGTCTCAAGAAACAACGATGTGGACCGGTGTTGGAGAGTGCTTTTTCAGACGTGATGGTAAAATTCGAGAAAACAGTACAGCTAGACGTTCTTCCTGGAAGAGGACCAAAAGGAGTCAACACCACCGTCGTAGAGAATATTGCTACAGCGGTCGAGGAAGCAAGCAGTAAATCATTTCCCGGAACTGTCAGCGTATCGACAATTTCACATACCCTTGATATGCCCTACTCCACTGACCGACATATTATACGTAAAATTTTGAATTTCTACACGTACAAGATTCAAGCAGTTCAGCTATTGAAACCGCACGACCCAGGCATTCGCAAAACGTTAGTGCTAGAATTTCTTGCAAGAATAGCGGTCGATGATGCAGGGCCACTGCGGATGGATGGGGCCCACTTCCATCTTAAAAGACAAGTGAGTAGCCATTATTGCCGCCTCTAGGCGAAAGAAATCCCCCCACGCGGTACATGCCAAAGCTTTACTATATGGTGCAGGTTAACTGCTTCATTCAATCTCGGAATCTATTTTTTTGAATGTTTGACCCCTCAAGGATTTACCACCCGTTAACGGGAAACAATATGGTGAGATCTTAACGACCTATGTACTTCCTACTACCCAGCAACGGGGCTGCCTACAAGGTATCATATTCATGCACGATGGAGACCCAACTCATATTGTGAGCTCATTTTAAAAATTGTAAGGCAGGTATTTACAGACGCACGTGTGATCAGCCGGTCTTTCCCAACAGCTTGACCTCTACGATCCCCCAATCACACGCCTTGTGACTTCTGGTTGTGGGATTTTTGAAAGATAACGTTTACTGGGAGCGTTTGGCAACTGTGTTGGATTTGAAGAACAGTATTATCGCCGCCATATTAACAACATTCATGTTGACGCTCTCCTTTCTGCGATAGAGAGCTTGATTTTCAGAATGGTGTGAGTTGTCGAACGCGATGGTTCACTTATTGAACATGTTTTAAAGCACTGATTTGTATGCTAAGTGCAGTATGTCATTAAGAAAAGTGCATTATTTTTAATAATTTGCAAGTGCAACATTGTAATTGTGTATTGTCTTTATAGAATTCTTTTTATGTAAGACTACTCACTCATTAAGACATTCACTGTTTCTTAATCTCGGTTTTTTTACACGATAACTCGTAGCGTCATCTAGTGGGTGTTTTTTAAACAATTTTTGTTTCATTTCGGAAACCTCAACCAACTCATCTGAAATGTCAATTGTCCAAATAGTTTTCTCTTCGGAGTAGTAGAACGGCATCCAGGACTCTCTGAGTTGCGGAAGTTTAATTTCGGTATCCCTGTACGTTATATTAGGAGCTGTAATGGCATTTGATATAACTTTATAACTTAAGGTAAAAAATGTGTTAGGTTAATAAAAAAAATCAATTAACGACATATGCATGTGCTTAAATTCGCTGTTTTGTGTTTGCCTGATTCACCGTTGATTAAGAAAATAGTTTAAATTAATTAACTTGAAGAAGTCATAAATTGAACTAAATATAATAATTTATTTAATTAATCTTTAATTTGAGTGATAAATCTTGTGCTGGCTGTGAGATTCTTTCCTTCTACGTTATCTCTCTTGGTTAGATTTCTATAGATTCAATTACAATGCTCTACTTGTCTAGCATCTTTCACAATAAAATCACTGCATAATACTTTGACTTAATATACTTACAAAGCTTTATTAGTTTACTCACGGGCTAGTTTGGAATGATCAGAATTTCGTTCCACGTGATACCAAATGCACGAGGCATACATTCTATGCATTGTATTTCTGGAAAGTAAACATTTCATTTAATGCGTGAAAGTAAAACATAATATTAATATTTAATCATAATATCCCATTCATTTTATGAAGAAAAATAATTTGATAAAGCTTAATATCTGTAAGTGGTGATTAAAATTTTAATGGTTTTTAGAAACACAGTAGTATTTTTAAAGTTTAAAAAATTATTTTAGTTAACATAACTTAAATACAAAGGCTAATCTATGCTTTCTCATTTTAAAAGCTTTTGAAAGGTGCATGGATAAATATATTGTTTATGGAACAAGGGTTGAATATTTCGATGGATATTTTATTATCAATTGCATGAGACGAAAGCTCTGATTCAAATGATTTCTTTTTGAAAGATATCTCTCATAGGTATCCTACGGTAATGCTAATAAGTTTTTTGATATTCATTTCTAGCAGCATAGGAGAAGACTTGTCCTTGTAGTGTGATTACAGATGAATGCATGTTTTGAAATATATTCTTCTTGTCAAAATTTTCGTTTAAATTAATGATGGAGATCATTCCTGTTATAAATTTGTAGATATAATCGATAAAAATTTCAAACTGGTGAACAGATGTTTTTTACGAAATAATATAAGTAGATCTGTGTTAAAAATTATTCTTTACTTTAAAAGTAAAGAATAATTTCCTCTGGAACACTCAAACTCAGTTCCGGAAACGCATATGGGCTAATTTTGGAATGCCAGGACTGAGTCCGACTGAGTATGGAGAATTACGAAACGAAAATCTATAAATTGTTGGAAGTATTTACTTCAACAGATGTCATAGATGGATAAAACAAATAGATACATTTACGAAAATTCTTCTACTCCACCCCATTCCCAAAATAAATCATATCAGAGAAATGATTAAATCACCTGTATGAAGTAGTTTTTCCTTTTTAAGAACTCGATAATTGTAGGAATAAAGACGCCATTAATGTTAAATGAAAAACATTTAAGTATCATTTTTATTATTTTCTTAAACAGGAAACGTTGTTCTTTATTAAAAAATGTCCGTAGGAATTAATATTGCATTAATATTTGAGCAATTATCGATTCTTAAGCGAGATGTTGTAAAAGAGGAATTTTCAATAATTCAATCAAAGATTGTAACGTTTTCTAATAAAATTCGTAGGAAATAAAATTCATAGCAGAAAATCTAATATGTCCGTAAAAAACGAAAAATAAGAAAGCATTTTTTTAACAATTATTTTACATTTTTTTATAAATACAATTAAATTCATTTCTTGACGAGATATATTTAAATGAAAAACAGGAAATCAACTTAAATCTATAATTAGTTTGTTTCTTTTTCTTGTACACCATTAAAAATTGTATCAGTTCTAAGTAATAAAAAAATAATCAATTAAGTAGTTATCAAAGTAATAAAAGTTTCCAATAATTACTTTTTCTAAAAAAATAACAAAAATAAGTAAGAAAAAAAAACAGTTTTGAAATAAAATTTCAAATCCAATCAAAATGATTTCATATTTATTATTGAAAATTTTGTCATCATATAATAAAATTATATCAAAGTTCATAAAAAACGACGCACGCAAATGATATTAAATGAAAAAAATATCAAACAGACATTATTGAAACTTAATTATTAAAAAAATTCTTAAACATGTTTGCAGTTAAAGATTAAAGTGATTCATTTTGTTGACAAGATTGCAAAACATACATGGAGCAAGAATTTATAACACACTTTTTCTTTGTATTTACTAGACAAAATTTAAAATAACCCTGTCACATTAATACAAAGATAGTCGTAGATATTTTTTAAAAAAGTTTTATTTACATAAATAAATGACATTTTAATTTTATAGTATAATGTTTTAAAATTAACGAGTTTATGTGTTCTTACAGATATTTTATATATCAAAATGAAATTATTCTACTCAATAAATATTTGAAACCACGGTTAATAGTTTCTTGGGCCAAACTTAAAGTAAATGTGGTTATATGTTTAATTTTATATGTTTTCTAGTAGATTTTTTTCATGAATTTAATTTTTACCTGTGTTCTGTTATTATTTAGAAAAGTAAAAATCAATTCATTTTAAAATAATTCATTTGAAACGTTTGTTTTAAAAATATAGCAATGGACATTTTAATGAAGAAGTACATTCTGTAACTTTTTTTAATGTTAAATATGTGATGATGTTATTTTTTTTTTATCTCAAGCTTCTAAATTGCAACTAAAAATTAATTTGTACTATACAGACTTTTTCACATTCTTCTTCTAAAGGATATCTAGCTTAAATTTGAGCTTTTATTGCTTGATGTAATTTATCGTTTTGAGGTATATATTTGTAATACTAAAATACACTAATAACGAACTGATAATGTATCTACTTCAATTAGTATAAACTCGCATTTGTAAAAAAAGTTTATTCATAATTGATAGTATTTTTGTTATGGTGCATAACTTAGATTTTAGAGGTTTGAAATTCTATGTATAAATCATATATTTAGATTTATTATTTTAATTATGAAGGGCCGTGGGTAGCCTGGTTGTTAGAGCATCGGACTCATGACCGGAAGGACAGGGCTCGATGCCCGGTGCTACAAAATACCCTCCGAGTACACACGGAGTACGTGCTCGTTAAATCAGTGGGTCCGAAAGTCTTGTGGGCTGAATCACAAGGGGACTCTAGAATATTCCCCCCCTCCAGTTCCATGGCAAAAATGTGGAGATGGAGATCGGTGGTGTCGTCATCTATCGTTCCTTCGAGGAATTTCTCTGAGTTAATTCGTACTGCCATCTGTATGGTGCTCAAGGCCTAGGCCAACGACAGGCGTACTTCTAATCCCTTGCCACGATGAATTTCGTTGTCCTCGTTCTGACTACGTCAGACAGGTGGCATTAACCACAACAACACATGTTTATATTTATTTTTGTTGCATATAAAATTGAGACAATCAAACTATTTTAGAACAAAATTAAATATCAATCTGTAGAACATTGCTTTATACTTGGAATTATATTCTGCGTCTAATGAAAAACAGTTGCGTTATAACATCCATTCATCAGTTTTAAAATTAATTTCAACAGATAGTATATGCATACAAATGAAATATGCATAAATAAAATATACTCTGTGTGACGCTGCTTTCAGAAAAATTTCTCATTTAAATTCAGCGGTTAATAATGTAAAAATATTTACTGTTTTAAATAATTTATATTCACTTAAGTTGACTGAAAATAAAGTTATTACTTTAGCAATGTTACAGAATAATCTTTTATAATATTATTAAAGCAGGAAATGTATATTATTGATAATAAATAATGAAGCATCACTCCTATTTTGTCAGAATTCTTATGGTTCTTTTTATAGTGTTTCAAATTGAATTCAAACTAGGCTTTTATATAATTTAAAACATCGAAGCTATTTTCAAAATACTTATATACATATTCAAATTTTGAGTTAAAGACTTCTTGTTGAAATATTTAATAAAAAAAAACAGTAAAAAGAAAAGCAAAACATTTCCCTACAGAAGTGGTTCTCAAACTGTGTTCCGCGGAACCCTGGGGTTCTATGAGGCATACTCAGTGGTCCCACGAGACAATGAAAAAATTGAGAAGAAATGAATATGTATTCAAAATGGATTCACGTTCTCTATCAAGTTTATATAGTTACAAGTATCTATAGCTTGTCCTACTCTTATTAAAACCAAAAATTTTATTTATATGTAACTTTATTAAGCAACACTTTTTAAACTTTTATTATAATATAATTAAATATAATTAATTAATACTAAAACATGTTATATATATATATATATATATATATATAATTTCCTACTAGTTTGAGAATATTCTCTATTGTTTACTATTTCGAATTCCACGAGATAATTTCTACTCGTTAGTAAACAAAATGCCTTGCAAAACTAAATAGCTTTTTAATGAAAAATTCACCTTTTTGCATTTGTGATAAAAACACCTATAATGAAGGAGAAAAAGACAGCTTATCAACAGATTTGATGTTATAATCTAAATTTAACAAGAATAGCATCTAAATTTTAGTTTGAAAATTCATACGAAATACACGAGTTTTCTCATACAGCTATAAACATTTTAATGTCATTAAGAGCATTGTCTTTAAGTGAAATATATTTCTCAACGTGAGTTACTACAAAAACAAAGTATAAAACAAATTAAACTCTGAATAAATAATGAGATTGCATTTAATCTCAATAGACATAGACTTCGAAAGTTTGTGTGAATAAAAAGCAATCACGTATCCCAGTTATTAAAGAATACATGGATAAGTGACACTTAGATCACAAATTAATATTATTAAAAAGTAAAATTATATTAAAAAATTAGATTATAGTTTTTTAATAATAAATGCAATACTTTTTTTAACTGCCTTTACATAAAGTGCCGATAACATGTTGATCCACTTTAAATATTATTTTGATATATATTCTTTGAATTATGTGTATGGAATGGGGTTCCATGAAAACACTTTCTAGTTCTGGGGGTTCCACAAAAGCAACTCAAATTCTAGGGGTTCCATGGGGTGAAAAAGTTTGGGAACCACTTCCCTACAGATTAATATAAATTAATGAAAAATTATTTAAAATAATATTTAAATGTTCAACAGCTTGAAAACACACACACACTCAGCTCATGGATAGTTACAAAAGATAATATTTTATTTCCTGTATTCTTATCTATTCGTTCCATAAGTTTAGACGCAAAATTTAATATCATGATCTGTGACTCACCTGTAGCAGATGATTTTAAATTTAGTCGTTAGATATCGTTTGCAATATTTTCCAGATATATGTATTGATGATTCTTATCTTACAGATTTTAAGATTTACCGTAAATTTTTATCAATAATATTAACCCGGGAACAGGCGGGCACTCGAGAATAAAATTAATGTTCGAGCGGGGAGAATGAGCCCCCCAATCACTTTTTGTAATTATTTTTATTGTAAACGATAACAATCGTAATTCCAGTGAATAATTTAACTAAAAATAAGTATACTTACCTGCTTTTAAGTACTTTTTAATTTTTCTTTGATAATTTGAGAAAAAATATCAATGAAACTGAACCAAGAAGTTTCAAATGTGCATCACTTTAACTCTTTATCGACCGCATTATGATTTACTGCAATTGTTTTCATGCAACATTTTTTTTTATCACTACGTTAAAATACAGGGATATACATAAACAAAATACTCAACTTTGGGAAATTTAATCCCTTAGAGCTAATTAATTAATTAAACATATTCAATTGTAAAATTAATTATATACACTGTTCACTTAAAATAAATAATCAAATAGTTTTATTAGGTCTTCATTAACATACCAAAAAAATAAGACACTTAAATTTTGACATTAACTATTTTTCCGGGACAAAAATTATAATATTCGCAATCCACTGAAAACGCAATTACTCCTATGAAACTATTTGTCTTCCCCGCTAAAATACTTATCATAGAACCGGTGCTGTCATATAACTTGGAAGAGTGGATTTCAAAGAATATTCCTGCTAAGTATCGTCAGAATATAAGTAAAAATGATTATTTTATGTAATTTTAAAGTGAGTGGTACTTATAAGTACCGTCGGTCGCGATAAAGAGTTAGTAAAGGACACAAATCACACAATATTCACTAAAATTGCAGGAATGTTATTTACGGACCAAACTTTCATTTTTTGTTCCATTTATTGTAGTTTTATTTTCCTTTGATGGTCGAAAAGTAGCATGTTGAACTTTTTCTCACTTGTGTTTTTTTAACAGGGCGAACTTAATTCTTCTGTACACTTGTGACTTTATGTCTCTCTTGATGGAGCTTTTTAGGTAGCATTTGAAAACTTTCCTTTCAACTCAAACGTTTTAGGCTCATCACTTTTCTTAAATTTATTTTCGCTATCAGGATTAATATCCATTATTTCATTAGGTTCTACTCTAATTTGATCGGTTTAAACTTCATCCAATAGAGATATCACAGATGTCCATTTGTTTCTTTATATTCTATTCATTTACATTAATAAAACATAATGAGTCTCTCAACTCAGCTATCAAAACCACTAAGGTGTTCACAGGGGAAAAAGTTAACCTTTTCATAGAAAAAAGTTTTGGATCAAAACTGGCCACGTGGGGAACTCAGTCACTTCAAGTACCTTGTGATTGTAAGAAAACGTTTGTCGTTCCCGTAAAAGAGAGAGATATATGACAAATATATTTTCGTTTACATGAAAACTGTCATATAGGAGAAATTTAATAAGGTTATTTGTAACAATTACACACACACACAGTTTTCCCACAATTAAAGACTTTATGAGCATGGGATGACTTTGTGTTCCACGCGACCATTCCGGGTTAAAACCTTTTCTTTTCTCATTCATCTGCATTATATATCTTCTTACCTGGTAGAAAATTTAACTTCAGAGTAGATCCACATTTTATTAGTAAACATTTTAGTATGAAATAAATTTTCTAAAGGCAGTAGCAAGTATATATGTCTCTCCATTACTAGTACCGGTTGTTTGTAAAAGAATATCGGAGTTTTTACCCTTTATAGCATATATTAAATATAATTTATAAGTACAATTCACACATCGAATGAAAGAATAACTGAAACAGTTTTACCTACAAGCTTATAAATGTTCAGTGTGAGTCCCATTCATCACACGACACATCAAGTCGATTGGCAAAACTTCTCAAACTTTGTTCACTGTTTTTGAGCTTGCAGCAGCTGCTTCAACCCTATATCTTAAGTCCGGAAGGTCTTCTGGCAGCGGAGGTGCGTACACACAATTCTTAACGAACCGCCATACATGAAAATAACATGACGTCAGATCGGGTGAACGTAAAGGCCATGCGAAACAAACTTTATCATGATGCCCTTTGCGGAAAATCCATTGGTCGAGTACAGCGATGTTCCACAAATCACGGGCTGACAGATGCCAGACGGTGCACCATCCTGCTGCTCAATGAAGTTTTGGTTCACTTTCTTTCAGTTGAGTAAATAGCCATAGTTGTAGAGCAGGAGTGTCCAACATGTGGCCCGCCAGTACGTAAGTTGCGGCCCACTGATTCTCTTTAAAATGTTTTTAAATATCAGATTTTTAAAGTTTTTTCATTTTGAAATTTATTTAAGGGGAATTTTATATATATATATATATATATATATATATATATATATAATATATATACATATATATAAATCTACAATGTATTTGCTTGTTACATGTTCTTGTTTTAAAATAAATCCTTTTTGATAATAGAAACGTCCTTTAGATTAAAATAGATTTATATTTTATCAAACAGTTACTTTTGATTTTCATATAATAAATTACCTTTTCAATAAATTCCGAATTGCATTATGCATATCCTTTACTATGGATGGTACATGATTCTCTCTGAGTACGACTTTCAGTTCTCCTCCTACTTTTCTGTTTATTGTGCCCCAAAAGCAAGAGGCAGTCAGAGATGTTTTTTAAAGTTTAAAAAAAATATTCAGGATGGTTAAGATGAAAGGCAATGTATACTTTTAATCGTTTGAGAATGACAGCACAATCAAATTTCAACAATGAGTAACGAAAGATCATTTCAAAAGGAACTCCGTAATTTTCAAGAAAATATATGGTAACACTGTAATATTTTAAAAATTGTTTGATAATTTTATTAATATAGGTTATATAAACATTATTATATTATCTATAAAATGAAAAATAATGAAAACAATAATAATAATTCATTTTGTTTTAAATTTTCACTCCAATGTAAATGTTTTTTGTTTCCAAATCTGATATTAATGTACATATTTTTATGTGCGGCCCGCGAGATTATAATGTTTTTCCGAAGTGGCCCATAAGGTCATTTGGGTTGGACACTTCTAGTTGTAGAGCATCAAGATATGCAGAACCAGTTACAGTTGGTTCTCTGAAAATGAAAGGTCGAGATATGGTACAAAAACCATTCAATTTAGGTGAGTCTCGTTGCGATTCTAGCACCACGTGAGGATTTTCTGAGCCCCAGATGCGTGCATTATGAATGTTCACATGTCCATTGAGGTGTCCACCGGAACGCTGGTTGCACAGTAATAGCAGATTCTGCCTTTGCAAACTAGGGAACAAAAAAACCTATTCTGTTCACTAGTCGTCATTTTTCTAATAGAGCACTGATTGACGGAGAAGGGGGGAAAATTACAATTCGTTTGGCACGCATGCGCACACATGCCAGCAAACAAAACTGTTTCAGTTGGTCTTTCATTCGATGTCTGAGTCATACAAATAAGTTAAATGCAATAAATACTATAAAGCGTTAAAACTCCGATGTTCATTTAGAAACACCCTGTATTTATATTACTTTAAAATTGCATTTTTTGAAACAAATTTAATGCTTTGTTAAAGCATTGCCGAGAATTATGTTGTGCCAGTAGATGACATTTTATTGTTATTATCAGAATTAAAACAAAACCTGCAAGTATATATAAATTATTTAAAGCTTCATTTAAAATTACTTTCCACCTACAACATGATTTTTAATCCTGTCGATTTGAAAGCTGTCATCGCTATTTTAAAATCAGATAAAATGAAGTAAGAACTTCAATAATTCATGGGAAACCTTGATGGAATTGAGTAGCAAATTTAAAATGTATTTTTTTCTTTTTCTTTTCTTTTTTTATTCGACGCATAATTTTCTTCCATTTGTGTCTTGAAATATTTATAGGCACACATATATCTTATCCGTGTTATAATAAAAGTATTTTATTTACTTTTTGCTTCGTCTTCTTTCTTAAACTTTCATTTCTTTGAACATAAAATCGATTCGTACGTTTTAAATGTTGTATGTGGTAAATCGATAAAAATGTCATTCCTGTCAGCTTAAGAATATCACAAAGTTGAAAGGATTTGAATACATAAATTTAAGACACCCTATTTCATTTTAGTTCGTTTTTTAATGCTACGATGTTGCCACTATCTTTCTTTCTTTTCACTTCGTTTAGTGTAAAAATTAATTTCATAAAACTGGGAAATTTGATTACTTTCAGACATTTCGGCTGTCAAATAACAATTGTGAAACTAACTTCTTATTTTTCTGTTTCATCTTTTTTAAAGCATTATTTTTGTTTCAAAAACTGAAAGCATGATGTTAACATGATGTTTTAAGTAAATAAAACTGAAACAAAAAATGCAGATTAAAGTAAGTGTTATGTAATGTATTTATATGTTTTTTTTATTTATTTTGGCTCTGATACTTAATTTCAATTTGAGAGAAACGTCTAACTAAAATACAATTATAACTTGTTGGTAAGTCGATGAATTTATTGAAATAAAATCTCATCTCCACATATTTTTAAATTAATATTTTTTGACTTGAAATGTTAGATTTATTTTTCCTGAAAATATTTCAAAAATAGAAATAAAAAATAACACTACGTAAAAAACATCTTGTAATTTTTACTAGAAAGATTATTTTTTAAAGATTATATAATTTATTATTTTCACTAGGCATTACAGTTTTATTTCAGATAATATTTTTAAATATTGCTTCATTTAGCTATAAAACTAAACAGAAAGTGAGATAAATTGGTAGAAAGCATACAAATAACACTAATTCTACAGGGTGTTCAAAAAGGAACGATCCTTTTCCATGAAAACACTAATGTACTGATTTTTATAGGTGTTTGAAGAAATGTTCCCCTTAAAAGAAAGGATATCTATCATTTCATGGAAACTGGATGATAAAACATATGAAGAGCTGTGTTAGCTGCACTAGCGAAGATACGGAAAACAGCCACCAACAAGTACCAATATCAGGCTACTTGTGGACTAATTCAGATGTACCGGTAGCTTGGCTGATGGAAAACTTCCTGGACGACCATCAACATCTATTTATACGATACCATCGAGAGATTTTATCTGAATTTGTTCACAAAAGCCTAATATGGCCCTTGTAGGTGGTTGTTTTCAGACCAATTTCCAGGAGAAACGATCTTCTTCTAAGTATAGAATTTCTTCAAACATCTGTGAAAGAAATCAATGCACTGATGTTTATATGGAAATTGATTATTCTTTGAGAAACATCTCGTAGTAAAATTACATTCAAGTTTCTAATTATTTTCCATTGTTTTTTTAATTAGTGGCTTGTTTATTTTATTGAAATTATTAAATTAGATATTGGTGACGAATAAGTTATTTTGATCTCTGGCCAAAGGACAATTCCGTATTATTCGAATTACTTGACATCACATAAGTAATATACATAATAACAGTGTGAGCAATCCTTGTTATTTTAAGTGGTGAGGACAAATCTCCCTTATTCTCTAACATAGCGCTGAATGATACCATTGATTCTTAGCATGTTTTAACGTTTGATACTACCTATTATAGGTTTTTGAAATCATCACATTAATCGCTATCTTATCGAGATGAAGATTGAAGAAATATATATATATATATATATATATATATATATATATATACAAAATATAATTTTCAATGAATTTCTTCATCATACTAAAACGAATTCGAGAACACCTAATTTAATAATCAGTAACATCAATTCTCCATGGCAGCTATAATAAATATCAGCATGCTGTTTTGTTTAGTTTTTGGTTATTTCAGAAAACACTGATGTTTACCTTGAGATCGATGCTGACCAATTGCAACTAATTGTACCCCACTTCTTTCATTTATGCATTTTTTTATGTAATTTTAGTTAAACAACTTATTTTATTTCGAATTTTACTCGAATGTCTCTGGTGTTTTAAAACAAAATATTTTCTTTAAGCAAAATGTTATTTAAATAAAAATAGAACGTCATGAATCTCTTACTTAACTATTCAGATTTGTGTAATTTCTTCCACTAAGTTTAACTTCATTAATTTTTTATTAAGGTGACTGATACGCTGATAATGACGTTTTTGGACTACATGAGACATTTTTTTTATTTGAAAATATTATAGTTTGCGCATATTTCTGTCCAAGATAGTTTTATTCTCTCTTTACGCTAAATAGTAATAAAATTATAGTGATTTTTTAGAAAACACCACACCACTATGCATTAGTGAACCGGAAGTAGCATTTCAAAAACGGAGTTTGCAGAAAATTGCTATTTTTAACTCAATTTCTACCGATTTCTCAAATTTATAAATTATACTTCTTTAATTTTTTTAGTGTTTCAGTTACTACTCTATTATTAGTGTAGTTATTTCTTGTTAAAAATTTGCAACAAAGAGTCTGTTTAAATTTTAGCATGTGTTTTGCTAAGTGATATATATGTTTGGTCTGTTTGTAACGGGTTTTATTTGTGTGCTTCTACTAATCATCTTGGGTAAAATACACTTTTTAACTGTGGCTTTAGTTGAAAACCACTTTCCGTAGAGATCGCATGGTTTTATGTAAATGTGAGCTTCTGTTTAAGTGCTAAATGGGGAGTAGGCAGGGTAATGGTTGACAATTGAATATAAAAAGAAAGTATATTGTTAGCGACCGGTGGTCGCAGTTAGTATTGTTAATTCAAGAAGCAAAGATTAAGCAATTGTTGAAGCAATTGCTTCAATAATTTAGCTTACTAATGTAAAGATTACTAATGTTACTTTTATTTCCGTTAGATTAATAATTTTGATTGCTCTTCGGGTTTATTTATTAGAATGCATTCTCTGGTTTTTGTTAAAATCTAAGTGGAAAAAGGGAATAAAATTGTTTAATTTGTGTGAGAAATGTTTGATTCTTACTGGAACACTCTCACAACCATGGTCTGAGAACCGCGATATTTTTTATAAAGGAAAATTTATATTTTAAGTTAAAATTGTTTAAAAACATTTTTAATGTGGGTGCAGGAAATAAAGTAACGAACAAACGTATAGTAATAGATGCTCAAGCTGAAATTGATACACTTGCTGCGAGTAATATTGAACTGAAAGCTACAAATTCATCAAAACTTTAGGATATGAAGGATAATTTCTTAGAAAAATGTTCTGAAGATTCACATGAAACATTTGGATATCCAATATTTGATGTGACTGCATTGATTTCTGTGTGTTGCAGAACTGTGTTGTTCATTTTTCTAATATGATGAACTCAGTTTGACAGATGACTCTATGTTTGGAATATGCTGAAACTTTTCTAAAAAGATATAAGAACTGTGATTTTTTTTTTAAAAATGATTAATCTCCACTGAAATAAAAGTAAATTTAATCTGAATAATCTGATTGCTTTTATGTTAAGACTAATCAGAAATGGATACACTGCTGGAAATAAACTGTTCGATATGTTGGACTAGCCTTTCCTTTCCAAAAATGTTTTTCGAAATCAAGAATAGAATATTCAGCAGCCTGCATCTACAGTATTAATAGAAAGCATGAAAAATACAGCTAATGAAAAATTAGTGAATGCAGCAAGCGAAAAATTCCGCTTGCGTCTTGGCGCGTGATATTAGTAAATTTTTCTTGCAATTTCCAGAAGATTTCATAGAGTCACGAATCCGCCAAAAATGGTCGCCCTCATGGTCACCAAATCACAAACATAGTCGCCAAAATGATGCCAATTTGTCTCAATCGCCAAGATTTTGCCAAGTTTTCAATGAATCGTGTAAGAAACGGCGCTGTTTGCGAATATTACAATTTTAACATAAAACAAATACAACATAAACGTATTACACATCCAGAAAAAAATTATTTGCACTATTTATAAGTACTGTTTACACAAAATTCGTAAAAGTTTGTTATTTAACGTCATGTTTACTTGTAAAGCGGAGTTGATCTAGCTCAAAGTGACAATTTGGATGGTCGGGAAAATGTCCGAGTTAAAGAGAATTGACCTCTCTCGTGGATAGCCCATTTTTACAAGCTTTCCGCTTGAATTTTATTTTAATTTTCCTTATTCCTGCATAACAGTTGCTATTCATACATTTTACAATAAATAGTTCTTTTTAATATACATAGTTGAGCAGTTCTATTAATATTTCAGTTTCTGTTTGAATGTATAGATATGTGAAAGGTAAAATAACGAAGGGTATATACGATGCAGTAAAAAAAAATATTTCCCTAATCAAGGATTTGAAGATAAATAATTTCTTAAAGCTTTTAACATGCTAGTGTTATTATAGAAACCAATACAAACTCACTATAAACACTGTTACAGAAAAATTATTTTCTTCATAAAAATTAAACTTAATAGAAGAAGAATAAGAAAATGTATATTTTTTTAAAGATATTGCTGAGCACAGTGGAAAAGTGATTTCACATTTTATTAATTATAATGATGGATTTTTTCTCCATTATTCTCTTGTTTGCACTTAAAGATGTTAAAAAATTAAACCAACGAAGTACCTTTTTATTATTAACTTGATTCGATGATTTTTTCTTAAAATGTTCTGTGATATTCATCTTTATCAATATGTCTTTGATATTTAATGATATATATATATATATATATATATATATATATATATGATATATATATATATATATTCTGATTAATTCAGTCCATTTTTTCCCTTTATTTTAAGAAGATTTCGCAGAATGCAATTAATTGTTAAACGCCGGACTAGCTGTCAATATATGAATACTGAAAATCAACTTTTTATTGAAATTTGGTACGGGAAAAATTCAGAAATCACACGAATTCTTCAAGAACTAAATTTTTGATTACAAACACACATAAGTGATTCTCATGTGAAAATAAATCCACTCTTACTGAAATATTTATTGTCATATCATGTAAAGTCCATAGTAATCAATTAAATATTTCTGCAATTTATTTGTTTAAAATGTGGTTATTTTATATTAAGTTTTAATTTTAATAGTTTAATATACAAGGTGTTGCTGAATGCGACCGATAAATTCAGGAGGGTAATAGCTGGCAGCAGAGGAACCCCAAATCATCTTAAAACATGGAGTCACAAATCACGTTTAGTCTGTGAAAATCGTGATAATAAAGAGTGTTTTTTTTCCAGGTATAGAAGTTTAAGTTGGCATTACTTTCCAAGATGGCGACCGATTTAACAGCTGTCAAGTGATTTATTCTCAGTTTGGTTTGGCAATTCATCAAAATGATCATCAAGCAAGGCGTAGATTCGTCGAATGGGCCCAAAACGAGATTGCCGTTGTTCCCGATTTTCATAAGCGAACTTCGTTTAGCGATGAAGCGCACTTCTGGTTGAATGGCTACGTCAACAAACAAAACTGCAGCATTTGGAGTGAAGCTAATCCACAAGTGTATGTCGAAACACCGTTACATCCAGAAAAACTGACTGTTTGGTGCGCTTTATGGGCTGGTGGAATCATTGGTCCGTACTTCTTCAAAAACGATGAAGGCCACAACGTTACAGTCAATGGTAATCGGTATACAGCCATGATTACTAACTTTTTCATTCCTGAATTGAACAATCATGATGTCCAGGAGCTGTGGTTCCAACAAGACGGCGCAACATGTCACACAGCTCGTGCCATAATCGATTTATTGAAAGACATGTTTGGTGACCGCCTAATTTCCCGTTTTGGACCTGTGAATTGGCCTCCAAGATCTTGTGATTTAACACCACTAGACTATTTTCTGTGGGGCTATGTAAAGTCATTGGTCTATGCGGATAAGCCACAAACGCTTGACCATTTGGAAGACAACATTCGCCGTGTTATTGCCGATATACGGCCACAAATGTTGGAAAAAGTCATCAAAAATTGGACGTCCAGATTGGACTACATCCGAGCCAGCCGTGGCAGTCATATGCCAGAAATCAGATTTAAAATGTAATGCCACAAGATTATCTTTCGAATAAAAAGATTCATGTCAATCGAATAATACATCGTTGTTTTATTGCAATTTAAAGTTCTATACCTCTAAAAAAACACCCTTTAGCTGGCAGCATAGGAACGACAAATCATCGTAAAACATGGAGTCACAAATCACGTTTAGTCTGTGAAAATCGTGATAATAGTTATGACGGATCTATTTGCGTACCTTCTTCTAACCATCTAGGGCTGGGGTAGGCATTACGTGCATCGCAATCTACCGGTGGACTGCGGAGACAATTTGGGGTGACCACCTGAAGATTAGAAGTTGGTAATTATAAACGGAAATATTCAAGATTGGCTGACAGTACGCAGACTAAGTCTTCTAGACTACAAGTATAATTACGAGAACTAAATTTATAGGCAAATGTTTTATTTTTTTAAAATCTCTTTTGAATTGAATTATTATAAATGTATCATTGGACTTTATTATATTTGTGGCTATTATTATTATGTGTGTGTGTCTTGCGGTTTGCTTTAAACGCGGTTTCAAAAAAGTGAGTTTTTTATTTTATTTACGTAGATTGTGACAGGCTCACGCGTCTTTTCTTTAACATGTCCTTTGGGTACTTTGAGGCCAGAATTAATGGCAACTCTTTTCCAACCAAATCCAAGAAGTGAAGCGTGAATGAAAGATGCAAATTAGGAAGCTTTTAAATATCAGAAGTTAGAGTAAGGGGTGTGGCAATTGGTGGAATATAAAGATAATCCGTGGTTCAAGTATGAAGAGGTTTTGGAAAACGTTACGTGGCGGTTAACAGAAATTATATGTGGTAAAGAGCAATTAAGTCAAGGTGCATACCATTGCACTCGAGTAATTGTGCAACTTCATCTAGGATTATTGTGATCGCTACTTAAGACTTCATCAAGGTAGGATTGACTATTTAATATTAGGATCTGTGATAGTATTGGAATTGAGTTTAGGCGAGTCAGTTATTGATAGTGGTTCGAGTTAAGTAATTTTGGTAATATAGATATATTGTGTGTTTTGCCACCGTGGATTCTCTCACATATATTATTATAATTTAATTTGTTAAAAATTTAAGTTAAAAATCTTAATAAAGTCATATTAACAAGGGGAGACTACGATGCATGGATCACCGATTCGATCCATCTTTAGTACACGTGTAGGGCATAACCAGAAGTACAACGGGTGCAAGTAGTAAGGTGCGCTTCTCAGCCGTTTCCGAGAAATTAATTAATCGAAATTTGAGTTGCGTTCATATGCGTTTTACGTTAGCAAAAATTAGACGAGAGGGTAGCGCAGCGGTAAGAGCCCTGCTTCGTAAGTGTGGGATCGCTGGATCGAATCCCGCCGGTGAACTCGATTTTTTCCCTAATATTTCATATTTTTTACAAATTTAGGTGTCTTGAATAATATTTATTTTGGAATCAATTGTATAATTTATTTTTTTAACGGAAAAAAGGATTCTGAAAAAATCATATACAGGAGATTGAAGAATTAACCCTCTAACTGGATACCTTCCTTCTGAAAAGTTATTCCGAAAGCGTTTAACTCTTATTTTGCGATTCCCTTCAAAAATGCAACAGACTTTTTTCCTTTCCCCTTTTAGAACTTAGGAGGTCGAACGGGGAAAATTTTACGACCCAGTTCGGTCCCTTTTGAAAAGTAAGAACCAAGAGATCAATCGTTTAAAGCTAGCTGTTAAGTTGCCTTGGGCAATCTTCTTTGAAAGCGTAGATATCCTCTCTTGATCAATCCTCTTTGAAAGATAGGGTGTTTCTATCTCCTATATGTTCAGTCACAGTAAAATTAAAAACGAAATGAAAGGTAAAAAAAAAGAGGAAAAAATGAAATAAATAGTATGTTATAAGTTGAAAACTAATTATATTTTCTTCAAAGAAAATATTTATTTTTCTGTCATTTTTTAAAAATTAAAATATATATATATATATATATATATATATATATATATATATATATATATATATTTGGTATTGCGATTTGAACCAGAAAAAAGCATCCTGTATTCATTTTTGAATATGAGAGTAAGAAAACGCGCTCACTTTCCTGTTTTTTAAAAAAGTAATGAGGTAAAAAGAGCAAGGCCCTATCTCATTTTTAAACAATAACACAATTAATATTTCATACAATGATTATATTTATGAAATAAAACCGATCTTTTTCTATTCAGTTATATTTTTAATTTAAAATAGCATAACAAAGGATTTCAATACTTTTAATTTATTTTAATTAAAATCATACAAAAGATATTTTTATGTTAACTGAATATTTTTGGGGAAAAATTTAAATTTTCCTTTGTAGTGTTCTCTTTTTCGAACTTCTTGTTTTAAATAAAAATTCCTTTTCTACATCGGCATTTGTGATGGACATAACACACATTCAGTCAATAATTTTTAATTTTAATGGGGATATACTTCTTCAAATGCGCATGACAGTACTTCTAACCATTTTCTACTCAAGTTAAATTTCTTATCTTTCTGTTTCTTTTATTACAAGGAAAAATGTCACACATCAATAACTACATTTTCACACAATTCAGTCATTACAAATTTTATTGTGAGAAAAGTTCTCCCTAATTAATCTTGTCTTTCAAAACAATACACTTAAAACAATTTTGTTCAGTGAAGTTAACCGACAGTTCCACAATGTATTCATACCAAATTTTAAAAACAAATTTAACACTTGGAAATGTAACCTGTATTAAATTTTTCAGTATACACAAATATTTCCTGCTGTAGGGAAGATATAGTATGAGACGTGGTGTGCGGATGTGAAAGAATGTTTTCGTACGTGTAGACTATTTTTTAAAATTTAAATATCACTGAAGCTGATCATATAACTGCAAATGAGCCTTATTTTAATGTGTGCTGGTATGAAAGTAAAACATTTTATAATATTAAACAGCCTATGGGTTTATACTCAATATCAAACTATTCGCAAAATGGCTTACAACTTCTATTCAAATTGTAAAGAAACTGAAATATAATTATATCTTACTGCAGTCAAAAATATTCATAATATGTAAGTATCCTGTTGCTCCACTTATTTCTGTACATTTTAAAAACTGTAGCTGAATGCAATTTTTTATATTTATAAACGAGGCATAACAGCTCACACAGTCGTAAAAATGTCCTTATCATTTTTAAAAATACTACTATAAAACGTATATGGATTGTAAGATCAGTTGTAAAATCCTAAAAGCTTTTAGAGGAGCTAAAAACATGTAATTTTGGACTGATCAATTTTTAATATAATACACAAATATACATGTTATTAAGCAAATACATTTGAAAAATCAAACTTCCTTCTGAAATAAACGTAATTGAAAGAAAAATGTTTAATTGCAAATGAGTGGAAATACATTTTTATGTAAGGGGTATCCCCAAAGTGAGGTAATCCTCAAACTTAAGACTTAAACTCAGTGGCACAACAATCCATGAGGGCCAGGAACTACTGTGCCCATCATAATACTCGTGACCATTGGACGCTGAGGTGCACGAACAGATGTCCCGATTTGGTGGTCTATCTGAAGAGAGACCTTCAGTGTTTAAGACCCGAAGCAAGCTTGGTACTCATTTATCGACCCAATGTAGCGGGGATGAAATTCAGAGTCGACCTTGCGCAGCCCTTTAATAGAACCCTAGACTTGTGATGTGGAAACACTATACACTATCACTCGATCCTATTCGGTGAAAAATAAAATTTAATGTTAGAATCTTATATAAATCCCTAATGAATGAGGGAGTTCAAACTTTTTTTTTTCATGTAAACTGTTTAGACGGAAATGGTTAATTATGAACATTTCTCAAGTTGCATAAATTAAAATTAACTGTTATAGTTTACATAAGTTTTTAAGGGTGCAAAAGGTGTATTTCGGCTGCACGAATTAATTTTAAAAGGAATACGGTTACGAAAAAGTAGTACAAATCTATCTAAAGTAGGGTTGGTTACCTTAGATATTGTCAAACACAACAATGTATTGGAAGCCAATTCCACAATTCGTTGTTATAAAAATGTATGGAAAATTACAAGATTTATTTTTGCATTTGTAATTTATATATATATATATATAATTTTTCCTGGGAACTTTAAAAGCTAGAGCGGCATCCATCAAAACCGCGGTTCTCTCTCTGTTTTTCCAGATCGCCCCTGACTAAGCCGGCTCTGCCATAGTAAGTGAAAATGCCGGATTTTGTTTGTCAAGATCATTTTATAGCAGACTGCATTTTTCATGTATTTTAGATGGTCGTTTTATATTTTATACATCAATATCTTAATGTCTGAATTTAAAATTACATAAATTCTTGACATTCGCATCAATGATCATAATAATTTTTATTAGTATATGAATGTGTCATCAAACGATTACATGACTAATATTAACACACATTATTTTAACCATTTAATTGATATCAAGTATAACATAACGCACACAAATTTTCTAAACTTTAAAATAAATATTTCGAAAACTACTTCAGATGTATGTAATTGTATATTCATTAAGTTTTTTAGTATATTTTTTGCTCTTAGCATGCGGTTTTCAACCGAATTGTATGAAATCTTCGAAATATATTAAATGAATGATTGAATATTAACGTCGCACTGTTCAGCTACACGAGGGCTTTTGGCGACAGACCACGTAATTTTGAACCATGATCAAGTGACGTGGACGACACCTGAGCTGGCACTCCCTCTCCTAACTACCCCGCCACACCAACGGGAGGACGTTTCAGCTCTCGACAGATTTAACGTGCATCGCTGCCTTACAAGGCGGGTCTTTAGTGGTACTGGGCTCGAACTCGTGACAAAGCAAGCCACATTCCGATACCTATACCACTGGGCTACCGCGGCCGAAATATATTAAAAGATACCAAAGAAGCTATATAATAAAATTTGAAATTTTTATTATACTCAAACAATTGCTAAAACTTATGGTAAATAATTTTTAAATGCGCGATGCATTTTTTTTTTCGAAATTTCAAATGGAATTTCTAACATAAAATTTCTAGCTTTATATAAGGTCGAGATTTCAAAACATATCCAGATTTTAATTACTTATTCAGTTAGCCCAGTGTTTCTCAAAGTGTGGGGCGCGCCCCCCTGGGGGGTCGCGATGACCCTACAAGGGGGGCGCGAGCGTATCGAAAATTTAAAGATTTTTTTTTAAAAAAATAACCGGAAAGAGAAGTAAAACAAAATGCTTTCTTCCATAATAAAAAAAAAAATACACACAACAACACTGACATAATTTATGTTTATTATCTGGCTTTTTTCCGTCATCAAATAGCTATCTTTGATCCCAAAACCAAATTAAAGAAAAAAAACATTTTGTTTTATTTGCTGTATTTCCTCAATGAGAGATTTTTTTTATTACGTTTTAACATAAAATATTACTCGTTAAAAGAAAAACGAAACCCAGACCCTGAGAAAAATTCTAAGAAGATAAACAATTCACCACTGTAATTATTATTGAAATACTGTACATTAGTTGTAGAAAAAGAAAAGGAAGTCACATGATTCACTTTTCAGCCAGGCTGCACAGTACGTTTGCTAATCATTTGATTGACCTTCAATCTTATGGTATGGTTATTCAATATTAGTTCTCTCTCTCCCTCCCATCTTTTATGCGTTTGCTTTTCGCTTAGGGAAATTGTAAATAATTGAGTTTTGCGATATTTGGAAAAGAATTGATTGGTTTAACATTTCTGTAGGATAATTGAAAAGTGTCTGATTTGCGTCCTTTATTATGGTCTTGTACTTTTGAATCATTTTAGTTCAGTTTTATTGGATTTTTTCTCAAATCATCAAA
Organism: Trichonephila clavipes; assembly: GCA_019973935.1. Taxonomy (NCBI): domain Eukaryota; kingdom Metazoa; phylum Arthropoda; class Arachnida; order Araneae; family Nephilidae; genus Trichonephila; species Trichonephila clavipes. Next base: position 3,411,298 of record BMAU01018568.1, on the reverse strand, counting down.
GAATTTAATAGTCCTTGAAAGAAGGTAAGTATACTTTCTATAAATTAAAATATTCACTAGAATTCCGATTTGTATCGTGTACAGTAAAAGTAATTCTAAACAAATGATTGGGGTGACTGAGTCCCCCCGCACTACCATTAATGTTAGTATCGAGTACGCGCCTGCTCCCGGGTTAAAACATTTTTAAGTCTTCTCGCTTTAAAAGTTAAAAAGTAACACAATTATTCTTCATCGGAATTTTATATTTTTTTCATAATTTAACATTAATTCTAAATGCTAATTGTGTGAGGTTTAAAATTACAGTTCTTTTAAACAGTTATTTACAATTATAGCATTTATCTAAAAAAATCATTTTACATTTTTGTATACAATGTCGTGTGTGTGTGTGCACACAGTTTTACTCTCCTTACAGTTCAGCTATTATATCAAGAATAATGTTTTATTTTTTTAAAAAATGAACTCGTGCGAAGAGCCGGTGTTTCAGCCAGTATACGTTTGATGTATCAGTATTGAAGAAGGTATTTTATAAATAATTTCTTATTACTGAATTTGCCCGCTGTAGCCGAGTGGTAAAGGTATCTGATCGTGGCTTGCCTTGTCACGAGTTCGAGCCCAGTACCACTAAAGACCCGCCGTGTAGGGCAGCGATGCACGTTAAATCTGTTAAGAGTTGAAACGTTTTCCCGTTGGTGTGGTGTGGTAGTTAGGAGAGAGGGGTGCCAGCTCAGGTGTCATCCACGTCACTTGACCATGGTTCAAAATTACGTGGTCCGTCGTCAAAAGCCCTCGTGCAGCTGAACAGTGCGACGTTAATATTCAATCAATCAATCAATCTTATTACTAAATTAAGAATAAGTTTAATAATTATTAGGGACTTCCACGGGCTTGTCTTGTAGAGGAAAGTTTTTCAAAGGAAGGTTTAATATCAGAAATTGACACTTAAAGAGTTATTTTTCTATATTTAGCTGAGATCTATATTTTGTCTTCAAGGCATCCATTGCAGAAAATCCGGTTTGAAAAAGGTAGGATGTTGAAAATGGTAATAGTATACGAAGGGCTTTTGTTTTCAGTACAGATAATTCCTCATCCACCTCTACCCCAAATCCAAAGAGCGATTTATTACAAAATTGCCTTTTAATTTTCCACTGGATGTGAAATCTATGAAGATTTCTTCTTCGGAAGTTGAGAGCCCTTCTGGAGTATCTTGAAATAGATCCCTAATCCACTCGTAACTTGCTACCAAGCTGTCCTCATCCAGAAAATACTTTTTAAAATTCTTTGCCAACATAGCTAAATGATTTTACATGTTTTAAAAACAACTTTCACACGTTGTTCTACAGATTTGTAAGTTTTAACACATATCGAGCTGGGGCTTTTTTTCCATCATTTTCTTCAAAGGTGGTAAATCCAAAATTTTAGTATTTTTGAGAAGATCGCCTTGATTTAATTTTCGGAACCATGCTCGTTCGTCTGTGTACTTGTTGATTCTTTATTATGGTCGAATGTTTTCTTACAACTTAAAAATGTATGTATGATATTGTTTTAATCTACTGCCGTAAATACTTAATTACCGTGAATTACAATTAACGTGCAAATTAAAAAATGTACATTCAAGCTAGATTCGGTAGCTATAGAAGTATCGAGTCGACCAAAACTGATTGGAATAGTACGAGGAAAAGCATTTTTACATGTTTTGCGGAGACGTCCGATAGGTTGCCCAGACTCACGCAAACGTACCCGATAATGCCATATGTAATGGATATGATAGATAGAAACATAGACTAGACTATTTTTCTAATATATGTACTTTGAGAAATGGATGCTGAAGGAAATAAATATTAATTAAATGTATCATTTTGCGATCTGTTCCAATTTAAAAATTAGAGAAAGAAAAATAACACAAGTCTAAGTAATATATATATTTTAAGTAATTTTCTTAAAATATATATATATATATATATATATATATATATATATATTACTTAAAAGTTACATATACACAAAATTTAATATACTTATCGTATTAATTTGTACGGTTTATAATTAAGATCGTATTGTAACTTTAGCGTCTCTCTCTCAAAGTGCATTTTTATTGCAGTAAATACATTATTGTTGTACAGGGGGGCGAGACAAAAATTATGATTGAAAATTGGGTCGCCAGTATTGAAAGTTTGAGAAACACTGCTTTTAATGTATGAGTGGTGCACAGAGTATTTTATGACTAATTAATTAATACTAAATTAAGAACAAGTTTAATAATTATTAGCTACTTCCATGGGCTTGTCTTACAGAGCCAATTTTTCAAAGTAATGCTTATGATTAGAAATTGACCCTCTGAGTTCATTTTCTATATTTAGCTGATATCTATATTTTGTATTCTAAGGAACCACCGCATTTTGTAATATGTTCCAATTTAAATATCAGAGAAAGGAAAAATAACTTAGTAATTATCCTATTACTTAACTTTTTTTTGCTTAAAAGTAACATATACAAAATTTAATTTTTATGTCATGAATTTGTACAGTTTATAATAAATATTGTTGCTTTATCGTAAAAGTGCATTATTATTGCATTTAGTAAATTATTATGTATAAGGGGGGCGCGATAAAAATTGTGATTGAAAAGGGGGGCGCCAGTATTGAAAGTTTGAGAAGCACTGAGTTAGCCTTTAAAAAAGATAAATATTTAGGTATTTTGTATAAATAGATATTTTTGAACAATATATAATTCGAATGTTTTTCAATAGTTTGAATTTAAAATTGATTTTTATGTTTATTTATATGCATAAATGTCTACTGTAAATGTTTCCGTATATTTTTGATTACCATTTATTCAAACATTCAAGTTATAAAAAAATGTGTGAAAATCTTCATTCATGTTGTCTTTGATGTAAACTGAAGTTCAAGCACTTAAAATTCAAATATAATTCGGTGTATTTTAACAATATATAACCAGTCACTGTACTTAAACTTCCCTGAACTCTTAGGCTTTGAAATCTAAAAAAAAAAAAAAACTAATAAATCTCTTAATTAGTTTTTTTTTTTTCGTTATTATTTTTATCAAAGTGTAAGAAAATGTTTCAAATGATTTGATGAAGTTTAAATTTATTCATTTTTAGTGGTTCGAAAATTGAAAAGGTTCCAAATTTTAAAGAGTTTGATGTTTTATTAATTTTTTCGGTATCTTTTAATAAAATAATTATGTTTCAAAAACTGAAATATTTGAATAAGAAAAATGAAGCGAAAGAATATACTTAAAAAAAGATATAATTTGTCTAACTATATAAAATAGCATATTGCCCTGACACGCCCCAACTTGTTACAGTTTGAAATTAATATGAAACCAAAAGGGAATTGTAACATATTTTACTTATGCGTTGGGACTTTTGGAAACTTTTAAAATACAAGCTAGCAAAGAAACATTTCTTGGGTTGTAAAGAAATTTCTCCCGATCTTTTACGATGGGGGGCGGGTCAAAACACGGGGTTCCCTGCGAGCCATAAGCCGTGTTGCTGTGTTCCCTGCTGTGTTGCTTCCTCCGTCCCTCATTATCTTTCAAGATGTTAAACTTTAAAAGGGGGAAAGGATTTCAGAAAAGTGCGGCTAATCCGCTTTTGAAAACGTTACTTGAAGGCAGAAAAATCCGTGCAGTCCATTTTCGAAGCCTCTCTAGTAGGGCGGAAAAATCCGTTCTGTCCAATTGGAGGGTTAATACTTTTATTCCCAGTATTTTGTACAGCTATTTATTCTACCCTATTTTCTATTCACTATCGTGCTGTTCGAGGGCCGAATTACTGCACGAAGTAGGATGATATTGGTCATAGAAGCAGGGAAAACAATAGTTATTGCGGCATCTTGCGCAAGTGATAAATGCCGAATTTTTGCATTCGCAGGAATTTTTTAGCACATCTATCCGAAAGCAAACTTCTTTGAAGTTCATGAACGATGTCCGGTCATCGCACAATTTGGCGGCAAACCACGCGTATTTTAACATGCAACAGAAAATTGGTGCCGACAATTGATGGTGTACGAGAGACTGAATTTTGATACAATCTTCTCTGGAAGATATTTCTCTATCCTGTTCGATAATGTAAGCGCAGTTCTGTAGTCTCTTGATAAAGTTCTTCACTTGCCGGTAAAAATAAACATCACACGGCTGCACTAATGGAGTGCATTTTGGTGGTATTTCGATTAATTAATTTCTCGGAAACGGCTGAGAAGCGCACCTTACTACTTGCACCCGTTGTACTCCTGGTTATGCCCTACACGTGTACTAAAAATGGATCGAATCGGTGATCCATGCATCATAGCCTCCCCTTGTAAGATTATGCAGGCTCCTAGTTCCTCCATTAATCCTACCCCTCTAGCTCACGCTGATAATGAAGGGGAATGTTCACCCAAGTTGGGCGACATCACAAGGTAAGTACATAATACGTATTTATTATTAAGTTATAATAAATATTATTGACCTTTTCCTTACCTCACCACACCTATGACACTGGGCAGTGGGCGCACTCGTGAACTTTTCAAAGGGGCCGCGGCGTGGTGGTCTAGGGTCGAATGTCTACCATTCTTATATCCTACCCCAATACGCTGCAAACATTTTTTTCATTTTGTAGATTGTCAGGAACAAAGAAAAGTGAGAAATAAATTATTGAATAAATACTTAGCATTAATTAATAAAAAATATTAATAACAAATAATTAAATTTTACGTATTATAGTATATATGGGATTATAATCAATCAGGGAAAAAATCATGTGCTATAGAGAAGGGTCCGGTTTCGCGGAGCCTCTCTTCCCTTTGTGTGTGCCTCTGATACTGGGTGGACCGCAGCACCTAGAAAAAATTGGAAGTAGCTAGCACCCTGGAAAAGTATGCCCACCCTTGATCTAGGGAAATCTTTGGGCTGTCAATTCACGTTATCCACAACCAACCCTTCTGAAGAAGATATCGTGATAAATGAATTAAGTTTAGTTTTTATAGTCGAAGTTTTCTACAATAGTTAAAAGAGAATAACGGTGGATGTAAACCAGGAAGTCAGGTGAGATTTTTAGTGACAGGTATAATTATTGAATTATTTTGATTAAATACTTATTTAGGAAATATTTAAAGTGATGATCGAGCACTGAGATGAAATTAATATTAGATTAAATCGGATAATAGATTAGATACTACTTAAAGTAAGGATTGAGTTTGATAGACTCCTAATCATTCGTGTATTTCGTCGTTGTTCCACTTTCGCGATTAGCACCGATTCATTCTCTTTCTGTTACTACATGAATTTGTGTCGTTATTTTGTGTGGTTAATTAATAGATTGATTGGATTATGGCTATTGTTTCTTCCCTACCTCCTACCTATCTAAGTGTCCAAGAGATAGATGAAGACCTCTCACATAGTAGCCGTCGGGACGAAGGGGACCAGATGAGGGAAGTGGCGAAACGAATGCGGGGTTTTGGAGCAACGTTAGAGTCGAAGAAAACCTGGACGCATGAAAATTTCCCTCTTCTCCCAGAAGTTGGTGCAGAGAGTACCGACACTGTGCACCAGATCATGTGGTTCATGCACGATAGTGAACTAGCTTATTTTTCGATTGCATTCATCTCCATATATTTTTCATCTCCATACATTGGCGTAACGTACACCTCCGCATCGTGCGGTGGGAGGCAGGGATATAGTTGGCCCAAAGCTTATGCTATGATGTGGTTTTGGAATCATTTGTGAGATCCGTCTTGTGGCTACAAACCTGACTTTGTAGGGAGGCCCTTACATTTTCCGTTACATCACTGTCTCCATGCTTCATATCGCAGGAGAAGAATTGGACGAGACGGACCAGTTGCTTGCTCTCCCCCCCTCCCCCCGGACCTCAATCCCTCTGATTTCTTTTTCTGATGCCTCCTGAAATCGCTTGTGTATGAGAGAGATGCCTGCGGCTACAGTGGAGGATCTCACGGAATGGATTGTCGTCACTTCAGTTGACATCGCCAGCACACCGGATTTGTTTAAATGCCTCCGACATTCATTCGTTCATGAGTGTCAGCTGTACTACGACATATGTGGCCCCACCTTTGAATGATTCCTGTAATAATCACATGTATTTGCACTTCTGACGTCGAGCTGTGATATATTGTTTGCATTCTAAACAGGATTTACGTTTAATAAATGTATACCTTACTCCTTTTTGAGCACTTCACTCGAGATCACACCCTTGATAACTATTTTTGCGAATTTCTCTGATTAAACGTGGTTTTTTAAACCCAATTTTCTATGGTTAGTTTTCTTCCCCATGCTGCCTACTGTCACTCCTCTGAATGTGTCATTCGAGTTAGACAACCCCATGCATAGATAAAAAGAGATATAAAAAATATTTATTGATAAAATCTAAAAGAAACCCTTCTTTTTGCCCGTTTTTGAAAGTTTTCTAAAACAAGTTCTAGACGTAATAAGAAATATTCAAAGAGAAAATCAAAGCACTAGGAAAAGTACAGAGGAAGAAAAATATATTACATTTAATATAAGTCTAGAATTCCTAGAATTTCCCTTGCCCTTCTAGCGCTGATTTTTTCAAATATAAATGAAACAGAAGGAAAGAAAATTGATGAATAATAATACCATCCTAATTCATAATCCCAAATAAAACACATATGCCTTCATACATCGTTTTTTAAAAGTTTCTGATAACCTTAAAGGACACACGAGGAGAAAAATATCTGGAAACCAATTCCAGATATGCATATGCACTTGAAACTATATTGGTGATGTGAATACTATCTCTGAGTACATTTCTTTTTAATATTCCTATTTCAGAAATTTCTTTGAAACCCAAATAATAAGAAGAGAACGATATATATTTTTTCAATTTGGAAATATTTTTTTGTCGTTTTCAAATGGTATTTTCACAAAGAAATAACAATTCAGAGATTTAGAGTGTATGCCTGAATGAACAATAAATAAATAAACAATTTTTAATGGTTTTCACTCCTATCTTTTTCTTTTGCTTTAGTGCTTCAAAATGTGCCATATAGTTTATCTAGGGTGAATTAGACACATCGGAAAAAGTATTTTATAATTTGTAAATAATTAACTCCATGTCTCGTAGAAATAGTCATTGATCATTCCATGTTACATATCCCAAACTATTTTAAGGGTTTTTGATCAATTTAAAGTAAAATAAAATGTGTATGTCATTGAATTTTATTTATTAAAAAAGAATGATTTTTATGCTTTAAGAATGTGAAACATGCAAAAACGAATTATTGAAAACATACTTATCGTATTCTATGTACTAATTCCAAAGAATGCTGAAAGGCATACTTAAGGTATCCCCGACTGGTTTAAAAATATCATCATTTTCATTAAAAAAAAAATCTAAATTTATTTTATAGTCTACTTTTGTAGCCTGCTTAATAAGCTTTCTAAAACTATCGTACTTTTAATTTTGAGTCAGTTAGAAAAAAAATTATTGCTGTTTTTTTGAGGTAGTAAGCCCAAATCGAAACCGGAAGTGTGAGTTTTAGGTAGATTTTCCCCGGAAAAATGAGATTTTTATTCATTTAAAATATTTTAACGAATTCTGTTTAGGTTCAGTAAACTTTATTTCACTTTATAAATGTTTTAATAAATATATTTTGCTTTAAAATAGGCAACAGTTAACTCATCACAATGTTGGTTTGGTTTAAAAAAGTTGCTATCTTTTTATCATTTGTGTTCAAAACTAAATATCTTTATAACTTTTTATTTTATTTTTAATTTAATTAAAATTCTCATGCCAAAAACAAGATCAAAGAGGCCAAAAAAAGAAGATATTTCCAGAGAGCAGTATTTGTTGGAGAAAAGTCGATAGAAATATCAAAGAATCTTTCAAAGCCCGTCATTAATTCTATTAAAAATACTTATAAGGAACTTTGTGATCAAAATCTCCTAAGAAAATGTCTTCACGAGAAAGCTCAGAACTTCAATGAAAGTCTGAACAATGTCGTGTGGAGTATAGTCCCGAAAGACATCTTTGTTGAGCAACAAACACTCCGTTTAAGAAATTACATCGCAATAATACTTTTTAACCCTCTAACCGGATAGCACGGAAAATTCTGTCAGTGTAAGGATGCTTCGAAAATGCACTGCACGGATTTTTCTGCCTTCAAGTAACGTTTTAAAAATCGGATTAGCCGCACTTTTCTGAAATCCTTTCCCCCTTTTAAAGGTTTAACATCTTGAAAGATAATTGGGGACGGTGGAAGCAACACAGCAGGACACTAATAGGAAGTTTTATGGCTCGCAGGAAACCCCGGATTTTGACCCTGGGGCAATCGTAAAAAATCAAGGGGAAATTTCTTTAGACCCCAGGAAAAGTTTATTTGTTACCTCGTTTTTTTAAAGTTTTGAAAAGTCCCAACGCATAAGTAAAATATGTTACAATTCCCTTTTGGTTTCATATTAATTTGAAACTGTGACAAGTTGGGGTGTGTCAGTGCAATCTGCTATTTTATATAGTTAGACAAATTATCTTTTTTTAAGTATATTCTTTCGCTTCATTTTTCTTATTTTAATCAAAGCTTTCAGTTTTTTGAAACATGATTATTTTATTATAAGATACCAAAAAATTAATAAAACACCAAACTCTTTAAAATTTGAAACCTTTTCAATTTTCCAACCACTAAAAATGAATAAATTTAAACTTCATCAAATCATATGAAACATTTTCTTACACTTTGATTAAAAAAATTAACGAAAAAAAACTAATTAAGATTTATTAGTTTTTTTTTTTAGATTTCAAAGCCCAAGTGTTCAGGGAAGTTTAAGTACAGTGCCTAGTTATATATCGTTAAAATATACCGAATTATATTTGAATTTTAAGTGCTTGAAATTCAGTTTACATCAAAGACCACATGAATGAAGATTTTCACACATTTTTTTTATAACTTGAATGTTTGAATAAATGGTAATCAAAAATATACGGAAACATTTACAGTAGACATTTATGCATGTAAATAAACATAAAAATCAATTTTAAATTCGAGCTATTCAAAAACATTCGAATTATTGTTCAAGAATATCTATTTATACAAAATACCTCAACATTTATCTTTTTTAAAGGCTAACTGAATAAGTAATTAAAATCTGCATATTTTTTGAAATCTCGACCGTATAAAGCTAGAAATTTTATGTTAGAAATTCCATTTGAAATTTCGAAAAAAATGCATCGCGCAGTTAAAAATTATTTACCATAAGTTTTAGAAATTTTTTGAGAATAATAAAAATTTCAAATTTTATTATATAGCTTCTTTGGTATCTTTTAATATATTTCGAAGATTTCGTACAATTCAGTTGAAAGCTGCATACTAATAGCAAAAAATATACTAAAAAAATTGATGAATATACAATTACAATAAATTCTTACATAGAAGCAAAACTGAGAAGCTAAAGCGTAGGAATGAAAAATTTTGAGTATATCTGAAGTAGTTTTCGAAATATTTATTTTAAAGTTCAGAAAATTTGTGTGCGTTATGTTATACTTAATATTAATTAAATGGTTAAAATAATATGTTAATATTAGTCATGTAATCGTTTGATGACACATTCATATACTAATAAAAATTATCATGGTCATTGATGCGATTGTCAAGAATTTTATGTAATTTTAAATTCAGACGTAAGAAATTGATGTAGAAAATATAAAACTACCATATAATATACATGAAAAATGCAGTCTGCTATAAAATGATCTTGACAAACAAAAAATCCGGCATTTTCACTTACTATGGCAGAACCAGCTTAGACAGGGGCGATCTGGAAAAACAGAGAGAGAACCGCGGTTTTGATGGATGCCGCTCTAGCTTTTAAAGTTCCCAGGAAAAATTATATATATATAAATTACAAATGCAAAATTAAATCTTGTAATTTTCCATACATTTTTATAACAACGAATTGTGGAATTAGCTTCCAATGCATTGTTGTGTTTGACAATATGTAAGGTAACCAACCCTACTTTAGATAGATTTGTACTACTTTTTCGTAACCGTATTCCTTTTAAAATTAATTCGTGCAGCCGAAATACACCTTTTGCACCCTTAAAAATGTATGTAAACTATAACGGTTAATTTTAATTTATGCAACTTGTGAAATGTTCATAATTAACCATTTCCGTCTAAACAGTTTACATGAAAAAAAAGTTTGCATTCCATAATTCATTAGGGATTTATATAAGATTCTAACAATAAATTTTATTTTTCACCGAATAGGATCGAGTGGTAGTGTATAGTGCTTCCACATCACAAGTCTGGGGTTCTATTAACGGGATGCGCTAGGTCGACTCTGCCTTTCATCCCCACTACATTGAGTCGATAAATGAGTACCAAGCTTGCTTCGGGTCTTAAACACTGAAAGTCTCTCTTCAGACAGGCCACCAAATCGGGACATCTGTTCATGCACCTCAGCGTCCAATGGTCACGTGTATTATGATGGGCACAGTAGTTCCTGGCCCTCATGGATTGTTGTGCCACTGAGTTTGAGTCTTAAGTTTGAGGATTACCTCACTTTGGGGATACCCCTTAGATAAAATGTATTTCCACTCATTTGCAATTAAACATTTTTCTTTCATTTGCGTTTATTTCAGAAGGAAGTTTGATTTTTCAAATGTATTTGCTTAATAACATGTATATTTGTGTATTATATTAAAAATTTGATCTATCCAAAATTACATGTTTTTAGCTCCTCTAAAAGCTTTTAGGATTTTACAACTGATCTTACAATCCATATACGTTTTATAGTAGTATATTGAAAAATGATAAAGACATTTTTACGACTGTGTGAGCTGTTATGCCTCGTTTATAAATATAAAAAATTGAATTCATCTACGGTTTTTAAAATGTACAGAAATAAGTGGAGAAATAGGATACTTAAATATTATGAATATTTTTGACTGCAGTAAGATATATTTATATTTCAGTTTCTTTACAATTTGAGTAGAAGTTGTAAGCCATTTTGCGAATAGTTTAATATTGAGTATAAACCCATAGGCTGTTTAATATTGTAAAGTTTTTTACTTTGATACCAGCACACATTAAAATAAGGCTCATTTGCAGTTATATGATCAGCTTCAGTGATATTTAAATTTTCAAAAATAGTCTACACGTACGAAAACATTCTTTCACAACCGCACACCACATCTCATACTATATCTTCCCTACAGCAGGAAATATTTGTGTATACTAAAAAATTTAATACAGGATACATTTCCAAGAGTTAAATTTGTTTTTAAAATTTGGTATGAATACATTGTGGAACTTTCGGTTAACTTCACTGAACAAAATGTTTTAAGTGTACTGTTTTGAAAGACAAAATTAATCAGGGAGAACTTTTCTTACAATAGAATTTGTAATGACTGAATTGTGTGAAAATGTAGTTATCGATGTGTGACAGTTTTCCTTGTAATAAAAGAAACAGAAAGATAAGAAATTTAACTTGAGTAGAAAATAGTTAGAAGTACTGTCATGCACATTTGAAGAAGTATATCCCCCATTAAAATTAAAAATTATTGACTGAATGTGTGTTATGTCCATCACAAATGCCGATGTAGAAAAGATATTTTTATTTAATACAAGGAGTTCGAAAAGGAGAGCACTAGGAATGAAAATTTAGATTTTTTCCGAAAAATATTCAGTTAACATAAAAATATCATTTATATGATTTAAATTTAAATAAATTAAAAGTATTGAAATCATTTTTAGTGTTATTTTAAATTAAAAATATAATTGAATAGAGAAAGATCTGTTTTATTTCATAAATGTATATGCACCATTTATTATTGTTAAAAAAATATTATTTGTTATTATTGTTAAAAAAAATCTTATTGTTTAAAAAAAAAAGATAGGGCCTTTACTCTTTTTACCTCATAACTTTTTTTAAAAACAGGAAAGTGAGCGCGTTTTCTCACTCTCATATTCAAAAATGAATACAGGATGCTTTGTTCTGGTTCAAATCGCAATACCAAAATATTTTTTTTTAATTTTTAAAAAATGACAAAAAAATAAATTTTGTTTGAAGAAAATATAACTATTTTTTAACTTTTAACACGCCATTTATTTCATGTTTTTTTTTACCCTGCATTTTGTTTTAATTTTACTGTGACTGAATCTATGGGGAAAACGACAGAGGAGAACTACAGTTTTCATACAACATTGCCCAAGGCAAGTTAATAGCTAGCTGTAAACGATTGCTATCCTGGTTCTCACTGAACAAAGACGCCTTACTTGACAAAGGAACCGAACTAGGTCATAAAATTGTCCCCTTTCGACCTCCCAAGTTTTAAAAGGGGGAAAGAATTGAAGTATGTTGCATTTTTGAAGGGAATAGCAAAATAAGAGTAAAACGCTTTCGGAATAACTTTTCAGGAGGAAGGTATCCACTTAGAGGGTTAATTCTGGGTTTGCTTGTCTATTACCTCTACTTCAAAAGTTAGGAATTACTTTATGTTCTGAATTGAAAGGATATTTTTGGTACCTCGACAAAACGAGAATTCTTGATTCTACGAGGCATTCTAAACCAGGTAAGAAAATGCCTCGTATAAAAACAAAGGTCCTTCAAAACTGTAAAAGTTTGAAGTATGAGGTTCATAAAGGCACAACATACAAATCTGGAGAGTTTTAAAACCTTCCTAATCATTAAAAAGTTTTATTGCAAATATAAACCTTATTTTGCATTTTGTGAAGAATGCTATTTTCACGGTAAGAGTGATATTTCTTAAAGTAAATGTGAAATATTCTTCTGAAATTTTTTGAGTTTGTGTTCTTTGTATTATAATGAATGCTTTCTTTTAAAAGCTAAGGGTAATTTTTCAATTGAGGTCTTTTTTTTATGTAATTTTATATGCCCCCAGTTTTTTAAGAAAATTCTGAGTTTTTTCATCTTGAACACTTGTATTTCATAATTTTATAGTAGAATTTGAGTTTTTTTAGTGTAAAGCATAGTTAAACGTTAAAAATTCTTTGCAAACATTTTATTTATTTTTGTGATACATATTTTTAGAGTTGTTTGTGCAAAAGAGCAATTTTTTTGTAATATTTTGGGAGTAATTTCCCAATATTTTGAAATATATATATATATATATATATATATATATATATATATAAGCTTTCAAAAAATTCTTCCTGCTATATTTTCATAGTTTTGCAACATACTTAATTAAAAAATTGCAACTAAATGATTATTTAAGTTATATTTTAGAAAATTGTCCCGAACCCAGTCTCGGATACCTTAACTAAAAATATACGCAATTATAATTATTCACAGTTTGACATCATTTTCAAACACGTGCCCAAATATAAGACGTTATCTTGAGTAAATGAACGTCTTGATTGTTTTATAGTATTATTAAATATATTGTTGCGTTTTCGGGGGTTCGAAATGATTGAAGCCGAAGAGCGGAATCCAAAACAATTTTATTCTTGGCCAAAACAGTCCTCCACAAATTGTAGAACAGTTCGAGAAATTCACGTACAATCGATGAAAATACTGATAACACAGATGCAATACACTAACAAAAACAATAGTAAACACTCAGCACAAAAATAATAACTCAATAAAAGCAATAACACACGCACTATGTAATCGTCTCTCTAAATTGTTGCGTTTTCGGGGGTTCGAAATGATTGAAGCCGAAGAGCGGAATCCAAAACAATTTTATTCTTGGCCAAAACAGTCCTCCACAAATTGTAGAACAGTTCGAGAAATTCACGTACAATCGATGAAAATACTGATAACACAGATGCAATACACTAACAAAAACAATAGTAAACACTCAGCACAAAAATAATAACTCAATAAAAGCAATAACACACGAACTATGTAATCGTCTCTCTCTCAAGCAGAGAGGTATCACTTGCATGAAAGCTGAGATCTGACTAACTGACTAGCCGGCCCGGGCCCTTTTATACCTTTCGGTCAGAAACCTCTGGCACTTGCCAGAATAATCGAGAAATAGAAAGATCTAGCAAAATCCGGAAGGTATGAGAAAAGCTCAATACATAGTGTTACAATACCGCGATAGGGTTGCCAGACAGGGTTATTAGGAGCAGGGTTGCCATGGTCGCCAAGCTTATCGCCCACATTTGGCGCCAAAAATTAAGTCGCCAAATCCGTCGCCAACTTGGCGCTAGCTGCAATATTTGGCGAGTTTACCATTTAAACCAATGTTAAAGCATGGGGGCCGTGCAATGCAGTGGAAATGATATTACAGGTAGACAGGGTTAAAATCACATTAGATACGACAAATTAAACTGTAAAAATGAACACAAATGAGTAGAAACAATTAGAATAAGACTAAATTCGTAACATTGCCCCCCTCTCAAGAACTGCACGTCCCGGGCCGTACAACCCTTCATCAGACGTTAACATAATAATAAAGCAATTGATTAAAAACAATTAAATGAATATGCAATAATAAACATGTAATACATAGTACAAAATAAACACCTAATGCATAGTACAAAATAAACACGTTATGCATAGTAGAAAATAAACACTTACAAAACAATATACAAAATTATTTACAAGATTATTTACACACTAACTTATTTATACAAGACCATGGTCAAAATAAATTACACGATAATTGACACACTAAGAATTATGGCCATAATATGGAGCAAGCCTGTCGTAATGAACGACTCTAGGCTTCGAATTCGTTGACTTACGGATCCGGATTACGACGTCGTTTATTATCTTTAAAATTGTATAAGGACCGTCCCAATGCGATTGTAGCTTAGGAGAAAGTCCTTTGCGTCGAGTCGGGTTGTAGAACCACACCTTGTCACCTTCCTTGAATTGATGTCCTGTGGCTTTTGTGTCATACCGAGTCTTCATCTTCTCCGTCCTCAGGTTGATCCGTTCTCGAGCCAAATGGTGTACATCTTCAAAACGTGCCTGGAGATTCTGCACGTACTCCTCAGGCGATGAAGGTGTATCCGGAGGGCGACCAAACAGCAGGTCACAAGGGAGACGAAGATCTCGGCCAAAAAGCATCTGGGATGGTGAATATCCGGTAGTCTCGTGAACGGCGCTGCGGTACGCTAGCAGAAAGAGAGGAACTTTCTGGTCCCAGTCTTGTTGGTTCTTGGAGACCATCAGTGAGAGGTTATTCAGGATGGTACGATTAAACCTCTCCACCATGCCATCTGACTGTGGGTGCAAAGGTGTGGTCTTGGTCTTGTCAATTCCGAGTAGTTCACAGACCCCCTTCAATACCGCAGAGACGAAATTTCTTCCTGATTGGAATGAAGTTGAAGAGGTACCCCATATCTCGATATCCAGTGCTGCACTACAGCCTCCGCTACGGTGGGGGCTTCCTGATCCGGAATGGGGTACACTTCGGGCCATTTCGTGAAGTAGTCCATGACAACAAGTAGGTACTTATTACCAGACGCAGTCCTTGGCAGAGGTCCCTGGATATCGAAAGCGATACGTTCGAAGGGTGCTCCAACATTGTAGCGATGCAGCTTCCCTCCGCTACGTATCTTTGGCCCCTTCCGAGCTGAACAGGCATCACAGGACTTGCACCACTGTTCCACGTCAGCTCTCACTTTACCCCAGAAGAATCGCTCTCGAACTCGGTGCAAAGTTTTCATGACACCGAAATGACCTCCTGTTGGGCTGCCATGCAATTCTTTGAGTACCTCTGGGATACGAGATCGAGGAAGTACTAATTGCCACCTGAATGTCTTTCCATCCTCTGATTCGAATTTTCGGTATAGAACACCATTCCTGAGATGTAGAGAATTCCAGAGGGCCCAATACTGCTTTTAGTTGTAGGACTATAAGCCGAGATGTCCTGCCAACTTGGTTTATTGCTGGAAGACTCCATAAACTCTATAAGGGGTTTAATATCAGGATCCGCCATCTGGTCTTCTCGAACTTTCTCGTCACTCCAGGGATCGGGTGGCGTCGCTGTTGAAGTTGTTATCTGGCGTATAGCATAGTCATATTTGGTCTCTACTCTGGAACAATGACGACAATTTTCTGGGCATGGTCTTCTTGAAAGGGCATCAGCATTTCCATGCGAGGAGCCTTTACGATGTCTGATGTCAAAGTAATACTCGTTGAGCCGTTGTATCCATCTGGCTACCTGGCCTTCAGTATTTCTAAAATTCATTAGCCAGGTTAAAGAGGCATGATCGGTACACGTAGAAGAAATTTTTGGCCATAGAGATAGTGATGGAAATGCTCGATGGCTTTCACAATAGCCAGTAGCTCTTTTCGAGTGACACAATAATTTCTTTCCGGTTTCGATAAACACTTACTCCAATAAGCTACGACTCGTTCCTGGCCATCTATTTCCTGAGATAATACTGCTCCGACACTCTCATTACTGGCATCAGTGTCCAAGATAAATGGCTTGTCCGGTTGTGGATATATTAAGATCGGTGAAGACGTCAAAGCTTCTTTAAGCTGGAGGAAGGAATCTTCACATTCTTTTGTCCACTGAAACTTTTGTTTACTTTCTGTTAGCTTGTGCAAGGGTCTTGCGATGTTAGAGAACCCTTTCACAAACTTTCGGTAATAAGTACATAGTCCCAGGAAGCTTCGCAGCTCACGGAGGTTTTCAGGGCGTTTCCAATTCTTTACGGCGGACACTTTTTCGGGGTCCGTACGAACACCTTCTGCAGAGATGATGTGTCCCAGATAATTGACTTCTTTCTGGAAGAACTTGCATTTCGAAGGGTTTAGCTTCAAGTTAGCGTCGCTTAATTTTGATAACACCTTCCGGATATTTTGAAGATGTTCTTCAAACGTACGCCCTCCTATTATGACGTCATCCAGGTAAATAAGGCAAGCTTCAAAAGTCAGACCCTTTAGCACGGTCTCCATCAGGCGCTCGAAAGTAGCTGGCGCATTGCAGAGCCCGAACGGCATGACTTTGAACTGCCATAGTCCTTGGCCGGAAGTGAATGCTGTTTTTCTCTATCTTCGGGATGGATCTCCACTTGCCAGTATCCGCTCTTAAATCTAAAGTCGAGAACCATTTATGACCGGAAAGGGTATCCAGGGTGTCATCTATCCTTGGAAGAGGGTAGCTGTCCTTCTTGGTGACGTCGTTAAGTTTTCGATAGTCCACGCAAAATCTTGTGGAGCCATCTTTCTTACGAACCAAGACGATTGGAGATGCCCACGGACTCGAAGACGGTTCTATGATGTCATTTTCCTGCATCTCTCGTAGTAGTGTTGCGACCTCTTCCTGTTTAGCAAACGGCAAGCGTCTTGGGTGCTGTTTAATCGGCGGATGGTCTGCTGTATCAATTCTGTGTTGTGTCACTGTCGTATGGCCAATATCGCTACTGTTTCTAGAAAACACGTCTTCAAATTCTTGGAACAGTCTTTCTGCGGAGCTTTTCTGTTCGGGGACAATTCAGCATTTTCTAGAAGGTCGGGAGTCAACTGTTGAGGCGAGTTGGATAGGGAGCAAGCTCGAACTTTTGCAGACACACGTGACTGGACTGCAGGTTGCCAACACTTCACCTTTCTGGAACACTCTAGGTTTTTCAGTTACGTTGCAAATTCTTACCGGGATAGTTTTTCTGGAAAGGTCCACTAGCGTCGAAGCTATTAGCAATCCATTCGCTTTATTTTCCGCAGTTCCAATTAGGCCAGAGTTGAAACTCACATCGTTACCGATGTATCCAGGTACTATGATTTCAGTCCTTGGGGGAATGGTAATATTCTCGTTAGCGGTTACCTGTCGAATAGATTCTGTCCTGTGTTCAATTTTGAATATAGTGACTTCTTCGTGTATGGACCGTAATTCGTTCTTGTTGAAGTCTAGAGTGAAACCATGCTCCTTTAGAAAGTCCAGTCCAAGAATGAAAGGGTCTGCAATATCTGCGACATACACAGCATGTTGGTAGGTAGTGTCTCCAAACTGGATCTTGACTTTTAATTTTCCGTGAATATCAATCTTTTCCCCGTCACGGTCTGTAGCACCACGCGGGGCGGGGTCCAGATAAGTTTCTCTTTAATTTTTTGAGCCAGATCGTTCCGAATGATAGACACATTGGCTCCTGTATCGATGATCATGTTGCAGGGAAGCTCGTTAACATGTCCCATTATAAAAATTCCATTCTCACCGGTACTCTTTGTCGAAATTTGACACACTGGAATGTGGGGCTTTCCAAAATCTGGCAACCTCCGCCCCACGAGATGGTCATTAATTAGTTTTCCGACACCTCCTTCTGGAAGGCGCTTATTAGTTTCAGCGCCTTGGCGTGCCCGGCAGCTTCTCTGCAGATGCCCTTCTCGACCGCAGGTCCAGCATTTAAGGGTCTTCTTCCCGTCTGCTTTCTGGGACATCAAAGACTCAACTCTATTCATGAAGCTTCTCATCTGTCGCTCTAACCGCTCCACACTTGAGTTCGACGTGTCCGATTCGTTGACGGCTCGTATGGGGTGTCTGTTCTTTCGTGTTGCTTGCTGGGCTGCCTCGAATTTCATAGCAAACACTAGGGCCCCCTTTAAGTCCTTGAGATCCGCCATTCGGAGAGCTTTCTGGATTTCCGGATCACGCACCCCGTCGATGAAGTGTTGCAGCGCCAGGACTTCTCTTACTTCAGTCGGACAGTCAGAAAACGCCAAGTAAGAAAGCCTCTCGACGTCCGTCGCCAGTTCTTGGAGCGTTTCGGACACTTTCTGCTGCCGTGACTTCAGCTGGAGTCTGCTGTAATCCTTCACACATTTCTCTCCTAACCGTAACTCCAGAGCATTAACGAGAGCGTCGAAATCCAGCCGCTGTGTTTCCGGCAAAGTTTGCAAAATGTCAGCAGCGTCGACTCGAAGAGAAGCAGCTAACTGGCAGGCCTTGGTCTGGGAGTCCCACTGGTTTGCATCCGCCACTATGGAGAATTGGGTCTTATACACCTGCCAAGAGAACTTTCCGTCATATGTAGAAAGCTTGATGGAAGGCTTGGAATAAGGAGCTTGAAACTTAAATTCATCCCCTTGACCAGTCATGACTTTCTGCTTCAATTTCTCTAGGTCACTCCTGAACGAGATGGAAACATCTTCTACCTTTTCGAAAATTTTCGCCTCTAGTTTGCTCTCCATATCTTCGAATTTATTTTCAAATTTGTTCTCTATATCCACAAATTTGTTTTCGAATTTATATTCCACCGACTCGATTCTTCCTTCCATTTCTTCAAATTTCTTGTCCATAGTCGTCAATTTGTCGCCAATGCCCTTCAGATCACTTTTCAACTCTTCCTTGTTGGCGCTGATCTGCTCGTTGACGTTAGTAAGCTTGGTATTCAATTCGTCCATATTGGCATTCATGCTGGTCAAGTCCGACTTCATTTCGCCCATATTGGCATTCATGCTGGCGGTCAACTCCGATTTCATTTCGCCCATATTGGCATTCATGCTGGCGGTCAACTCCGATTTCATTTCAGACAATTTTTCTAGAAGAGTCTGGAACTGGGCCTCCATCGCTCTTGTTGTTGGCATTCAATCCCACTTCTGACACCAATTGTTGCGTTTTCGGGGGTTCGAAATGATTGAAGCCGAAGAGCGGAATCCAAAACAATTTTATTCTTGGCCAAAACAGTCCTCCACAAATTGTAGAACAGTTCGAGAAATTCACGTACAATCGATGAAAATACTGATAACACAGATGCAATACACTAACAAAAACAATAGTAAACACTCAGCACAAAAATAATAACTCAATAAAAGCAATAACACACGCACTATGTAATCGTCTCTCTAAATTGTTGCGTTTTCGGGGGTTCGAAATGATTGAAGCCGAAGAGCGAATCCAAAACAATTTTATTCTTGGCCAAAACAGTCCTCCACAAATTGTAGAACAGTTCGAGAAATTCACGTACAATCGATGAAAATACTGATAACACAGATGCAATACACTAACAAAAACAATAGTAAACACTCAGCACAAAAATAATAACTCAATAAAAGCAATAACACACGCACTATGTAATCGTCTCTCTCTCAAGCAGAGGTATCACTTGCATGAAAGCTGAGATCTGACTAACTGACTAGCCGGCCCGGGCCCTTTTATACCTTTCGGTCAGAAACCTCTGGCATTTGCCAGAATAATCGAGAAATAGAAAGATCTAGCAAAATCCGGAAGGTATGAGAAAAGCTCAATACATAGTGTTACAATACCGCGATAGGGTTGCCAGACAGGGTTATTAGGAGCAGGGTTGCCATGGTCGCCAAGCTTATCGCCTACATTTGGCGCCAAAAATTAAGTCGCCAAATCCGTCGCCAGCTTGGCGCTAGCTGCAATATTTGGCGAGTTTACCATTTAAACCAATGTTAAAGCATGGGGGCCGTGCAATGCAGTGGAAATGATATTACAGGTAGACAGGGTTAAAATCACATTAGATTCGACAAATTAAACTGTAAAAATGAACACAAATGAGTAGAAACAATTAGAAT
This sequence comes from Trichonephila clavipes, assembly GCA_019973935.1. Taxonomy (NCBI): domain Eukaryota; kingdom Metazoa; phylum Arthropoda; class Arachnida; order Araneae; family Nephilidae; genus Trichonephila; species Trichonephila clavipes. The sequence continues at coordinate 3,390,862 of BMAU01018568.1, read as the reverse complement.
AAGACTAAATTCGTAACAATATATACGAGTACTTTACAATATCCACTTTGTGTTAAACGATGAATGCTTCACATTCTTCTGAAAGTTGAAAGGAGAGAAAGAAGAAAGAGGTTTATCCTTTGACCAAAAAAAAATCTTTTTACCTTTAACCACTATCTTATTAAATGGTATAAAGCCAGTAATATCGGTAAAATTGTGGAATTGCACTGTAATATAAATTTGTTAGATTAATCCTAATGTTTTATTTAGTGTCCATTCATGTATTTTGCATTATTAAATATCTGTAAGAAATACACGCATTGACGAATGAATTAGAAACCTTTGAGATTTGAATTTGAATATGTGTTAGGGATAAAGTATGCAAATTTTTTTTCATGACTTGGGTTACATGTAGTTCTAATGTTAGTATAAATAGAGTTTAAGAGTGCTTTTCATGATGAATGAAGTAAAATTGAAAACACGACAGTAATTTTACCATTTGAAAAATGGCTTATTGTTAGAGCCCTTTTAACAGCAGAAAATCTCAGTAGGTTCTCAAAGCAGCCACATCAAGATGTTTCAAGTACTGAAATCAGAGCCCCAGTCCTTTTCTAAAATACATAACTGCGGTTCGAGCGCAGATTTTCCAAGAGTAATACCAAAGCTCTCTCTGACGAATTGTATGGCAACGGCTTCTATTTCAAAGTCAGCAAATCTCAGTAGGTTCCCAAAATCCGTCATATCAATGGTTTTAAATTGTTGGAATCAGAACCTGCCCTCCTATTCCTCATAGGCGTCATCTCCGACGACTCGTCCACCAGAACAGGAATTCTACTATGCTTCAATTGACGCACCTCGTCACCCAAGTCTCTTTCCAACAGTTTTCATCTCGGACCATGCACAGATAATAGCAGACGGTTGGAATGCATAATAGGGTGTTAGTGGGAAAATCACTTATTTCTGCTAGAAATGCAAATGTTTCTTCGTACGGGTGTCAGGAAAGACACTGGTCATCTGAAGATCGGAAAATGGTAATACACATGCGGATGAATCACGCTGCACCTTTTTTTGCCCTGATGGATGGATTGATTGATTATTAACGTCGCACTGTTCAGCTACTTGCACTGATGGAAGACATCGAATTCGGTGAGAACCCTACTAAGCCATGAATCCAACTTGTCTTACTCGCTGTGTTCAAAGGTTGGGTGTGAGTATCATGGTATGAGGCATGTTCTGTTGGCATGGGTGCCTGGGTGAGATGCATAAATATTTTGGCAGATCAGGTGGACACTGCAATATTGTTGTTTTACCCTGAGGATGGTAGATATTTCATTGACGAGATTTCAACTACAGATCGGGCCAGAAATGTACAAAATCGGTCATTTGAACCACAATTTGACTTCCTACACTTTCCCTGATAACCGCATAGCCCGGATCTTAAACCCAAAGAAAATGTTTGGGATATGAAGAAAATAAACATCCGAGTGCACTCTCCTCTTCCATCTAATTTTTCCCCAATGTGGCTGCATTTTGACAATTCCAGAAATGTGAGTGTCATTTCATCGTGGCACCATCTAGTGGCGGTGTTGTTTCTACCATTTAATTTACAAGAACTAAAAAGCTGCATAACCAACTTATGATATTAGTTGATCGTAAATTCACTCCAGAATCATGTAGACGCGATGCCCGAACAAATCAGAGCAGTTAACCATGCAAAAGGTGGTTCAATAATTATTGATCTTGGGATTCTAGTTCATTGGCCAATGTGTGTATTACATCAAGCAACTTCAAATTATGTTTTGAGAAATCAATAAAATTTAATTTTTCATAGCTTTAGCATTAGATGTATTCAATTATGTTTTATTAAAAAACATTTTTGATAAAAATATAGTTTTGCATTTATTTCGAGGTAATATGCATAAAAAATATGTAATTTATTTGGTTTGGTTTAATTTACGCCTATAATTAGTATATTGTGAGTCCTGTTTCACAAGTTATAATTTTTTTAACACTTAATTAGATTACTTTAATTATTCTTATTATCATTTATAAATATTTTTCAAATGCTCTAACATATATTTATAACAGAATTTTGTTTGAATCGGAATTATAAAAGAGAAAATGCAAACATAAAAGAAAATAAACCTTTCTTAAAGAAATTCATTGATATCCGACCACGAATTTTATATTTGATACTAGTATACACGTATTTGATACTGGTATACACGTTCTTTGCACGGGCGAATTGAAAAAAATCAAACAATACAGATTGAAGGATAAAGAAGTTTTTAATGAGTTAATTTTACGTACATTGCAAGTTAAGCAAAAAAAAAATATAATAATTTGCATATCCCCGCTGAACAAAAAAACATATTTGTTACATTTTAAGCCTAACAGCAGAAAGCCCAGGGGCTGAATGGTAAGTGCATCACGCTTCGACACACAGGTCCAATGTTCAAACCCCGGGCAGGGCAAGATTGGCTAAGCCTTTCATACCTTCAGTGGGCCGATAAAAGGGTACCAAGCTTGCTTAAAACTTAACACTGGGGGTTTCGCGTCAGATTGACCAGCTGATCGGAACACCTGCTCATGCACTTTAGGGTTACTTAAGGTCGCGTATACTGAGTTGGGGACAGTAGGCCTTGTCGCTCATGGACGGTTGCATCACTGAGTTAAGTTAAGATCTAATAGCTGATAGAAAGGATTTTTTTTTATTTATAACGCCCCATAATTCTCTTGTGGGTCAATTTTTGAAAATACCTTCCTAAAGTCATTTCTGCTCAGCAAATAAATACATTGTTACAAATTTTGCGTAATGATCGCTTAAAATAATGTAAATAGTTTATATCTGGATGTGTAATACGTTAATGTTAAAAGTGTAAGATTCGCAAGCAACACCGTTCCTTACATTATAATAGCGATTCGATGAAAATTCAATGTTGGTGATAAGAGCCAAGTTGGCATCCTAAGTTGATATGTTGTAGCGCCACCTGGTGAGGAGCTGCCACGAAAACCTTCTCCACAAAAAAATAGATATGCCAATTTTCTTAGGAATTGGTTGAACGCTTTTGAAGTGAAGCGATTTCATAGATACAACATATATTTTTATATAGATAGATATTAGTTTTGATATGTATTAATAAAATAGAAAAGTATCAATATAATTAAGATATTTTTCATATTAGAAATAAGAATTCAATGATTGTTTTCTTTGAAACACTTAACTGTTCAAAAAGTTATACGGGAATCAAATACTTCATAGATGTGACGTTAATTTGCTTAAAAAAATAAGGGCCATTCAATTATTCGAACAGTTTAGGAGGAAAGTTATTGTATTCCCTAACTTCATCATTTCAAAAATATCTAAATATTTAAAAGTGATAACACATTTTTTTTCAAAAAAAAGATTAGTATGCAGTACTTATAAATAAATGAATTTTCAAACTCATTAAATTACCAAATAACTTTACAAATTTAAAAAAAAATTTTTTGCATTTCTTTCAACTGTTTATTAAGTGAAAAAAATAGCAAATTACGAGTAAAGTTATGAAACTTCATCAATCATTCTCGCGAAATATTTCATGTAACACCCACCTTATAAAAATGTTACAAAAAATAACACCAACATTTTTTTTAAAAAAAAAGGAGAGAAAATGCAATTTGTCATAATTTGCAATACTCCCATGTGTTAAATGGAGCCGTTGAAAGGGAAGGAAAAGTGAGATCTCTCAATGAATGCACATCATTCAAGCAAAAGAAATTGGAAACAGTCCAATAGTTAAGAAAGAATGTAAAAAAGAGAGTTATCAATCTGATCGGTTATGTATGAAGGTACTTATCGCGCAATCCGTCTTATATTCGATATTTGTATCGAGTTTTATCATTACAATTTTCCTTTATTTTGAATATTATCCTTGGTTTAAATGCATATTCATTTTAAATCAATCTGCTACGATTTTATTCAATAAAATATAGTCATTAGTGCTTCTTAGTTTTATGAAAAGTGAGATCAGATTTTCTGAATACTTATTTATAAATGAAATAGAAACTTCAAGTTCTATTTCAGTACTTCTTGGTTATGGATCCATGAGGACAAACACAGCAACTTGGGGAAAAGTCTCAACATTTTGTTCTGCATTTTATCGGATAATATCATCAATGTTCGCTATGGTAACAACTTAAAAAAATCAGTTGTCAACCAATGATCCCTATCACTGCTAAGTAGGGATTGAAATACCGGGATACCGAATACTGGTATTTTGAGACATTTGTACAATTTTTAAATTCCAGTATTCATGAGTTTGAATACCGTTTTTTCGGAATGGACTAGAATTTTTTAAAATTCTTTCCACTATATGTTCAGGGATCGCCAACATAGCAAAATAGTATACGTTTTTGTTTTTATGTTTTAGTTTTAATTATTGTATCACGATTAAAATATATTATAAATGAAATAAGTTTACATCCATTTCAGATGGTGAAGGTGTAAAACGTCTGTATTCCACTCATTCCGTTGTTCTTACTTTTAATTTTCCTGGCTGGTTCTACAGTTCTTAAGCAACTCATTAAATCCATCATCTGACTTTTTCATTTCTAGATATAACAGAATAAAAGACTACTAATCTGAAAATAAAAATATAGACATAAATTAAATACACTACTCCTAGCTAAGTTCTCGTTGAAAGAGGAATAACATATTGAAACTCATTTGCCATTCTTCATCCGTCAACACCTGCTACTACAATGTCTCCCTAACAAGTGAAATTAATTAAACTGTGAATACAAAGCTGTTCCGTACAATCAAGAGAAGTTATAAAATATGCCAAGGCCATAAATATCATGTTACATCTCAGAGTGATACTGCACTCTCACAGGTTTTGTAGTATAGTATTCGTATCTGAGAAACCAAGGTTGTACTTTTGAAGAAAATGCGTAATATTTCCATGTTTTTTAAATTGGTAAGTTAGTTATTCACATTTTATTTGCACATCATACTTTAGGTAATGTTTGCAAAAAATTACGTTTCAGGTGTATTGACAGTACAATTGATGCATTATCTTTTTTAAGATCGCATTTCAAAAATTTGTCATAGTACCACCAATTGAATAGTGATATTCACACTTTTTTTGTACTTTAAATAAATAAGATGTTCCTTTACTTTTTTGTGATTCTTTATATATTGTTATAATTTATAAGTTACAAAATTTTTTTTTTGTGATATTTACGCTCTCTAATAAAATTCGTAAGTAAAACAAAGAAGCCCCCAATGTTTTCCTTCTTTTTCTAAAATTTCTACTACCGTTATTAAAACCGGTATCCAGTTATTAAGTTCTAAGAAATACCGAATACCAGTATTGTACTTTTCGTCTGATATTGCAATCCCTAGTTACATCGTATACGACACACGGACATTACTAATATTTTTCCACTGCAGTATGATAGCCCAAAGGTACCTTTGTGACACTTTCAGCCACATGTATCGCTCATGGCAGGACTTCCAGGAGCCATTTTTCAACGGAACAATAGTTACTAGCTTACAACAAGGGTTTCACAGGACTACCTCTTGCACATTCCCACTTTTCCCCAACCTGCTAAATCTCCAGATTTGTATCTGATCGAGAAAATCTAGGCTCCTTTAGGACAGCGTGTTGGACAGCCTGCGAGTTTGGTCGAATTAGTGGCTCGTTTGCAGTAACTGTGGTCTTCCGCATGCCTCAATGCCCGACCGAGTATCACATCATGCATCCATGGTAAAGGTATGGCCCAACAGGGTCCTAAAACCTCCATTCATTTCTTCTTCTTATTATTATTATTTGTAATTAATTAATTATAATTTTGCTTTGATTTTGTAATCACTTACGTACAACAATGTTCAATTTACTGATGTAAAGTTTCATTTTATTCTGAGAACTCTTCCTTTGTATGCAAATTTTTATGGCAATGAATGCACATTGGCTTCTAATGCATCCAATTATTTTTAAAGCTATTTTAAATCATTAATGTAATTGCTTCAATTCACTTGTTATGTGTGAAAATTTTTATCTTTCATCAATTGAAAGCAAAAGAATTGTAAGCACAGTCTCTAAGACCAAGCCGTCAGGAATTTTAGACTATTTCGAAAAAAAAAAGATACTTTGGATGAAATTATAAGAAAAATGTCAGTATTAGATGGTTCGCTCTTTTGAGTGTTTTGCACTTCCAATGAGTTACGAAAATCACTATCTACAGCTGTAAATTTTTGCAATAAATACGTTCCAGGTTTAATGACAGTACAATTGATGTATTATGTTTTTTACATCACATTTCAAAAATTTGTAATAGTACCATAGACCGAATAAGTGATATTGACATTTTTTTGTGATTTAAATAAATAAGATGTTCCATTAATTTTTTAAGGTTCTTAATATAATTTATAATTTTTTTTGTGATATTTACACTCTCTAATAAAACTGGTAAGTAAAACAAAGAAACACACAGTGTTTTCTTTCTTTTTCTAAAATTTTTACTGCCGGTATTAAAACCGGTATACCAGTATTAAGTTCTATGAAATACAGAATACCGGTATTGAACTTTTGGTGAGATATTGCAATTCCTACTGCTAAGTACTTATTTTTTCAATGGATGTTAAAAATGGGTTCGTGTTTCATAATATCTCTTTTTGAAATACAGTAGGATTGAATAAAATAATTAAAACCATCTATCAAAAATAATTTTCTACTTTTAATTCCGTATATTACGAAACTTTTCATATAGTTTAACCCTCTGGCCAGAACATCAATTTTTTGCCGCTCTAAGGAACATTCGTCTAACTGACGGGTACGCAATTTTTTTTCTTCATTTGATTATCTTAAGGACTGTTTTAAATTTCTAATCGCTCATGAAATTGAGTATGGCTCAAATAAGAAGATGTGTGGGGTTAAATCAAGCACAACTTTTATTTTCAAGGTGTATACATCAGACAATTTCATTGAAAACATGAAACATAGAAACGAAAATACAATTTTTAATGTTTAAGTCTTTATATGAGGTACACTATATTAATATATTTTTATCACTAGAATTGGGATTAGTATGTTTATAAAAACTGATTAGGAATTATTTATATTCATGTAAAAGTAAATAAAAATAATAATGCCAAAAACTGAAGAACTATGGAAACAACAGTAAACATAACTGTAATATATAACTCGCAATTACTTTCTAAAAGCTTCTCAATACAATCAATTTAAACACAGTCAATCGTGTTAAAAACTCTCTCAAGAAACTCTCTTCTCTTTATACAGCAAACCACGTGCTGTGCTTTGATTTAAAATCAAATTCACTTGCTTTCCTTAACATCAAATCCAGTCTAGCACTCCACGCTTCCAAAAACAAGGGACTTCTCTGCCCCCTTAACGTCTTGCTCGAGGGTCAGTCACCATCTCTCTGAAAAACAGTAACCCGCCTCCGTAGGCGCGGTAAATTGCGCCAAACATTCCATAATCTACCACAAACCGTAGCCAGCACTACAATACCATTTTTTACAGAATACAAATATCACATGTTTTTTGGTGTGTTCTACATTTGACGCATTTATATGTCTAATTTTTTGAAAGGTACAAAAAAGGCAATTCCTTCTTATTTCGAGACGATTAGACAATGGAGCTTTTGATGTATTTTGCTCTGCTTTGTGTCCACCTACTGCGTTTTGATATTTTTTTCGATTCTACGGGCAAGTGGGGAATCTGGACTCTTTTATTTATGTAACTATAGCACAATGACAAAGCAAGTTCATGTATAAAGTCATATCGGGATTTTTTTTTCTTGTTGTCTGGGTGGGACATTAAAACATACGTACGGAAGAATATCCGTCTGATATATGGCGATAGATAAGGAAAATTGTGCATACGGTGAGTTGAAAAAAAATTGCGAAGTACACTACGTATTCCTCTCACTGGGTAGAATCTAACTAAAGATGTCAAAACATCTCACCCAAAAATGCATACCACAGCGTTATCTACAGGCATAAAAGCAAATTATACACGTCTGAAAGACGGATGCTCCCGTCAGAGGGTTAAGTAAAAATGCCTTTTTGAATATACTGTAGAAATGCAATTCAATTCAGGTAAATCTAAAGATTAATTTAATTGTTGTCGTGTGTTTATTACTGGGATACACACGAAAGACATGAGATGAACAGAAACATATAACACAGCCACAGAAGAATACAGATTTTATTACAAACGATGATCCTAGCATATAACAAGAAGAGGTGCGCTGCTTTTCTTTTCCTTTCGAGACGGGAATCCATTTCAGGCGAAAGACCGACTTCTTTCTCGAAGAGGATACAACCATGTTTTACTCGGGATTCAAACTCGAACCCACTCGGTTACATGCCGAGGGTCATAGCCACCATACTGGCTGGGCGACATTAATTGAATTCTTTCATTATTATTACATCTTCAAATACAGTAGTTTCCTACGATAGATATACAAATAATAAATTTTACTTTAATTTCCAAAAGAATGTGATATATAATCATTCCTAGGCTGTAAAAAATGTTGAAGTACACTAGCAAAAATTCGGTGTAGAATTCCTTCACAAACCGCAATATAAGGTAAGATGGGGTAATTGATTCTTTTTTCTTCCTGTAATACGTTTCGATCATTGTTACTCAAATGTGAGGCACGCCCTCGTAGGAGAGAGGGTGATAATCTTATGTGTAATAATATATATTTTTTCCTTAAAAGTTTCACAGTATCTTTCTATTACTTTTATAGAGTGCATAAGAAAAATTTTTTCTGCTATTTTTGTACACTTAGTATTAGAAATGTACTAACGCGTTTTCAAGGACAAAAAACATGTTGAAAATAGTCGCACAATTTAGTATTCCATTTTTATCTAAAACTAGTTACATTTTGAAATCATGTTATTTTACACATTAATTCTAAACTAAATCAACCAGTGGATTATTTACTTCTTCATCATGATAAACAGTGAAATAATTTTAAACGTTTTAGTAATCTAAAAGGAGTGTGAAATTCCTTACTTTCATATACAACAAGAATTATATCAAAGCGTACAATCTTTAAAAATGTTAGCTGTTCTTTTTATAAAACGTGGAAACTAACATTAAACATGGGAAAAAAACAACCCTAAGTATTTTAACATAATATTCAGATTATCTAGATGTTTGTCACATAACTCTTTTGCCCCATAAAATAAGTAGTTAAATTTTCAAGGAGAATGCACGTTAAATTTGGCTATAGCTCTCTTTTTTGCTGCCCGTTTTCTATCAATGATTACTTGTTTTATACGATGCTGGAATAAAACAGGTAAGAATAATGAACTACTTATCTATTCTTTACTTCATTTTAGTTCCTAGAGATCCAATTAATAATGTAGTCAAGATAATATCGAAAACCTTATATCGTATTGCATGACTTTAAATACGCCCGTATTAGCCACTTCTTGCAACATATGAACCTCATGCATGAGGCATGAAAACTCTGCGAAGTAAAAATGTATAAATCTGACACAAGATCTGATGATTGTCCAATAAGTCCGAACTACCCAATGACATCAATGTCTGCGATTACTTACCAATATGATCCATGATGTGTTTCAGTATCTCACAGTGCTTATCTGTGGAGGTCCTTAATGTGGCCTTTAAATTGTGGCCTACTCCTAAACAGAAAACAATGGATGAGTCGTTTAGAGTGGTATCGTAACGGATCAGCATGGATGTCATTAAACTGACACCGTACAATGTTCAGGGAAGAATCTAGCTTCGATCATGCATGAAACGATTATTGAATACATATATAATAGTTGCCAATCAGTCTCAATAAGCTTTTATTTTGCGAAACCGTGCAGCAATAAATTTCTGTGCACTGGAGTGAAATGTAAATGTATAAATTTCATTTCACCTTTAGACATTCTTAAATTAAGAATTAGCATAAATTCTTAATTTAAGAATGTCTTAATTCTTAATGTAGCAGCATTAATTAAGAATTGAAAACAAAAATTTAATATCACGTCTTGATATTATTTGAAATGATTATTATCAATGTTCCAAGCATATGTTTTATTGTGTTGTAAAAATTAATTTGAAACTATAAATCATATCAATAACGCGCAGACACAAGAAAGATTGATTTTAAATTGATGAATAACATTTTAATTGAATGCAGTGATTGTAGTAATAGGTTGGCAGACACAATAATTACAAGCATATTCACAAAATACTAGACAGTTTTCTTCCGAACAAAAGGTTCAACATAAAAGCAAGAAAACAAAAATCAGACCTATGTTGAAATAATATACCTAAATTTTACATTGAAGTTGTGAAGTATTTAATAAATCTGAACACTAACTTTTCATTATTAAAATCAATTTTCTGGAACGAATTTTTAAATTTTGATAATCATAAAATGTAACTAAATAAAAGATTTCCAGTGAGGATTGCTGTTTATCGTGGATAGTACATATGGAAAGAATGAAGCATTCCCAATTGATTTCCAGAGACAAAGCATTACTGATTAGATGAAGACTACATAGAATTTATATTTGACTTTGATTAATAACTTTATTGGGAATAACAACAATCACCTGAGAATGTAACATGAAATTATGCATGATAGAACGAATGATTAATAAATCTATTGTAATTTAATGAATATTTCCTTTAACTTGTAAAAGTGTTTTGACTAATTGGTTCGGGCCTTTTGAAAAGAAGCATACAAAAAAATCGTCACATGTAAGCAATTGAAATCAGCTGTAATAATGAATTCTGATTCTTTAAACCATTGATAGCAGTATTTTTTCTAGGAATGGACAAAAGAAACGAGAGAAAATTCTGGGAGAGGGGGTATAACTTATTATAAGACGCAAAGATTTACGAAGTAATATCGAACTAATATACTTTCAAAACAATTCCATAACAACATACTTTGAATTAACGTGTAAATCATATTATTACTTTTTTTAAAATTTTGAACCTTAAATATAAAGACACATAAGATAATTATAATAACTTTAAGTTCATTTATAAAAAAGTCATACTTCATAAATTTTTTATAAATTAATTAAAAATCTTTCTTTACAATGAATAAGTTTATTTCTAAACAAACAATTTACACATCTATGGGCTTTTACATATATGCAAGAATGTAAAATGAAATAAAATTTTTGAAAGTTGCTGAAATTGAAAGTTTATGCTTTGCAATTATTTTCGAACCTGACTGCAATCTGATAATGCCTCTAGTTGGGTGGCAACTGGCACGCAAGTCGTAGTTTGCCAATCAATGTGCTAATCCATCAAAATTTCTTTATAACTTTTTGGACTGAATAATATTTTTATGGCAAAATTGCATTCGATAACGAAAGATGATTCTTCCCTTATTCGAAAACTTATTTTTATAACAAAGTAATTCGAGAATAATATACTAACAAAAATCTCTACTCGGGAACACCTTTCTCAACTTTTCTTCCCCCCTTTTCACATCATCTCTTTCTAAGACCCATTTTGCAAAGCAGAGCAATTTGTCAAACTCGCTCACTGACAATGTGAATCGGGTGTCTGTATGGAAGATCCATTCTTCCTCAAATGACTTTCGGCTCCAATTTTTTCTGTCGTGATACTATCTACTGATTTCTTACCGCATCAGTTCTTTCTGTATCGCCTGACATTTACAGGATTTTTTTCTGGGAAGAGGATCTGTATGCATGGACAAAAGATAACATGATATTTGTATTTCTGGTAACAATTTAGTTATTTAACCCAAGAACGCGCATCGGTATCAATTTGACAACAGATCCTGTTCAGTTTGTTCTCAGTTCCACATTTTTGCACGTAATCTGAAAATCTTTCGTGATTTTTAATTATTTTCCATGATAATTACACAGTAAAAGTTTTGTGGTCTACGTTAATTAGGAGAAATTTTGCAACTAAATATACTTAAACGTCCACTGGTGTCATTTCGACACCAAAGCAATTTATCAGTATAAATAGCTGTCGTTCATCATTACCATTATAAGAACAAACTTGCGCGATTATTATCGCATATTTAATTGATCTTGAAATCAGTGTTATTGCGTTATCAAAGAAACGAACTACTTTTCTAAAATTGTTGTGACTAAGTGTTTCGTTATATAGCATTTGGTTATCTTCTCATAAAAAATTGTTCAAAGAAATTCGATTTTTGAACCTTGTGCAGAGCAGACACTCTGAAACAATGGCTCGTAGAAAAGATATAAGCCCTGATGAAATTGCTAATTCATTGAGAATGATTTGGAAAAGGTGTTGAGTTCTCTTGCTATAATTTAGATTCCAATGAAGATATAAGATGGAGTGAAAGTGACTGCGAAGAATGTGAAGAAAGAGCAGACATAATTAATGACATTCCAGTATATCGCTAGGGATGGCACAGAATGGATATCGCATAATAGTAATGTTCCTGGCATATTTATGACTCGAAATGTGTTTTGCAACAAAGAAAAGGTCCAACAAGCTTCACGAAACGTAATGTCAACGTCAGTTTTTATGATATAAAGGGTCATGAAATATGTTAATTACAGGAAATAAAATTAAAAACTCTTAAAACTAAACCCTATTGAACAATAGTGTTGCAAATGCTTAGTTAAAACAATTATTTTATATAATTTACATCGTGGTGACGAAATGACACCGGAGGACGTTTAAGGATAATCGAAATGCTGGACGTTCTAGTGTTAAAATGATAACTTTAAGGGGCTCAATTCATGATGGTCACATGTTAAAGACAAACACGTGTTCTCCATTAAATTCAAAACAACTTGATGTTCTATTTGTAAAATTTGGGTAAAATTCTAAATTTTATATTTGGGCGAAAAGGTTCAAATGATATAAAAATAAATTTCTGTAAAATATTTTTAAATTTAAAAAATCTTATTTTATACATGTATTTTTAAATAAAATGAAATACATGAATTTGTGATGTACCTCCCCTTGGAAGTACATCCCTCGAAGCATCAGCGTGAGCTAGAGGTGTAGGGTTATCGTAAGAACTAGAATCAAACATTATCTTAATATGACTTTATTAAGATATTCAACTTAAACTTTGAACAAATATAATGTTATAAATTAATGAATGAGAGAATCTACGATGACGCAATACGCAACATACAATATAATACAGACCTATTTCAATAATTGAACCACCTAATCTTCAAATATAATAATAGTAAGTAATCAATCCTACCTTATATTATTCTGTAATAAACTTGTATTTATCTACAGTGGTATGTAGCTGTACATTTAACTTCTACATGTACATTATTGTTGTTGACAAATTTGTGTTTTATATAAGAAAGTTTCTGAAAAGATCAAAATGTGGCAACACTGAAGCGCATGAACTGATTAGGTGAAAACATATGATTGCTTTTATAGTGTGAATCTGACGTCACACGAGATTTTGAACTGATTGGCTAAAAACACGTGGTTATCATAATCATGATGCGACGGGCTCATAATGCTTTCCATTAATTGACTTCTAGGGTTTCTTTGGGGCCAGAATGGCAATTCTTTCCAACCAACCCGAGAAGAAGAACGTGAGCGAATTTTCAAATTAGCAACCTTTTAAACAGCAGAAGTTTAGTGTAAGCAGTGTGGCTATGGGAAGTGATTATACGAGGTCCATGTGTTCAGGTGATTAAGCTAAAGTAAGAGGTAATCCCGCGTTCAAGATTTAATATATCAGGGCCAGTACTTTCAAGTTAAAGATGGTTATCATTCCACATGAGATAAATATACTTTAGTTAGGATTCAAGCGAATTGCTGCTTACCTCAGATAGAACGGTAAGAAAGTTTATTTAAGCTTCTAGGAACAGTGTGTTTATTGAGATTAGGATTAGCCGGTAAAGTTAAACATAGTGGTCAGTGACGCGATTATTTGGTAATACGTAGTATGTGTCTCCTCAGCACAGAATCACTTGGTTTAAATATAAGTACTATAATTGCATATTGTTTAAGTTAAAATCTTAATAAAGAGATAATAAGATAATGACAACGTCTGGTTCTTCATTCACTCCCACGCCTCTAGGTCACGAAGATAACGTGGCAGTAAGGCAACACTCACGGGCCAATGCCTTACAACAATGTTTCTCAAAGTGTGGGGCGCACCCCCCTTGGGGGTGCGATAACCCTACAAGGGGGCGCGAGCATATCGAAAATTTAAAGATTTAAAAAAAATAACCGGAAAGAAGTAAAACAAAATACTTTCTTCCATAATAAAAAAAATACACAACAACACTAATATAATTTATGTTTATCATCTGGCGTTTTTTCTTCATCAAATAGTTATCTTTGATCCCAAAACCAAATTAAAGAAAAAAAAAACATTTTGTTTTATTTGCTGTATTTCCTCAATGAGAGATTTTTTTTATTACGTTTTAACATAAAATATTACTCGTTAAAAGAAAAAAAAATCCAGACCCTGAGAAAATTCTAAGAAGATAAACAATTCATCACTGTAATTATTATTGAAATACTGTACATTAGTTGTAGAAAGAAAAGGTACACATGATTCACTTTTCAGCCAGGTAGCATAATACATTTGCTGATCATTTGATTGACCTTCAAACTTACTGGTATGGTTAGTTTTACATTAGCTTCGTTTCTTGAACAAAATATGACAGCTTTGCCAGCAAATAACATTTCTGTAAAATTAGTGAAAAGTGTCTCTGATTTGCGTCGTGTCTTGCACTTTTGAATCATAATTTGATTTTTTCTCAAATCATAAAAGAAAAATTAAATAGTCCTTGAAAGCCGGTAAGTATACTATCTCTTAATACAATTATTCACTGGAATTCCGATTTGTTTCGTGTGCAGTAAAAGTAATTATAAACAAATGATTGGGGTGACTGAGTCCCCCCGCACTACCATTAGCGTTAGCATCGAAGGTGCGCTTGCTCCCGGGTTAAAACATCTTGAAGTATTTCTGCTTTAAATATTAAAAAGTAACACACTTATTATTCATCGGAATTTTATATTCTCTTTCCTTATTTACCATTAATTCTAAATGCTAATTCTGTGAGGTTTAAAATTACAGTTCTTTTAAACAGTTATTTTCAATTACAGCATTTACCTATAAAAAACATTTTACATTTTTGAATACAATGTCGTGCACGCAATTTTACTCTCCTTACAGTTGAACTATTATATCAAGAATAATGTTTTATTTTTTTTAAAAATGAACTCGTGCAAAGAGCCGGTATTTCAGCCAGTATACGTTTAATGTATTAGTACTGAAGAATTTATTTCACAAATAATTTCTTAATACTAAATTAAGAACAAGTTTAATAATTATTAGTGACTTCCATGGGCTTGTCTTGTAGAACAAAGTTTCTCAAAGGAAGGTTTAATATCAGAAATTGATACTCTGAGTTATTTTTCTATATTTAGCTGAGATCTATATTTTGTCTTCAAAGCAGCCACCGCAGAAAATCCGGTTTAACAAAGATAGGATGTTGAAAATGGTAATAGTATACGAAGTGCTTTTGTTTTCAGTGCAGAAAATTCATCATCCACCTCTACCCAAAATTCAAAGAGGGATTTATTACAAAATTGTCTTTTAATTTTTCACTGGATGTGAAATATATGAAGATTTCTTCTTCGGATGTTGAGAGCCCTTCTGGAGTATCTTGAAATAGATTTCTAATCCACTGGTAACTGGCTACCAAGTTGTCCTCATCATTAAAATACTTTTTAAAATTCTTTGCCAACATGGCTAAATGATTTTACATGGTTTTAAAAACAACTTTCACATGTTGTTCTTCGGATATGTAAGTTTTAACACATAACGAGCTGGGACATTTCCCCCCATCATTTACTTCAGTAGTGGTAAATCAAAAATTTAAGTATTTTTGAGAATATTTCCTTGATTTAATTTTCAGAACCATGCTCGTCTGTGTACTTGTTAATCCTTTATTATCGTCGAATGTTTGCTTACGACTTAAAAATATATGTATGATTTTATTTTAACCTACTGCCGTAAATACTTAATTACCGTGAATTACAATTAACGTGCAAATTAAAAAATGTACATTCAAGCTAGATTCGGTAGCTATAGAAGTATCGAGTCGACCAAAACTGATTGGAATAGTACGAGGAAAAGCATTTTTGCATGTTTTGCGCAGACGTCCGATAGGTTGCCCAGACTCACGCAAACATACCCGATAATGCCAGATGTGATGGATATGATAGATAGAAACATAGACTAGACTATTTTTCTAATATATGTACTTTGAGAAATGGATGCTGAAGGAAATAAATCTTAATTTAATGTATCATTTTGCGATCTGTTACAATTTAAAAATTAGAGAAAGGAAAATAACATAATAATAAGTAAGTAATATATATTTTAAGTAATTTTCTTAAAATATATATTACTTAAAAGAAACATATACAAAATTTAATACTTATACAGTTTATAATTGAGATCGCATTGTAGCTTTAGCGTCAAAGTGCATTTTTATTGCAGTAAATACATTATTGTTGTACAGGGGGCGACAAAAATTATGATTGAAAATTGGGTCGCCAGTATTGAAAGTTTGAGAAACACTGTCTTACAATGTGACTATGAAATCACATGAATTTCGCCCATTAGACCCTAAAATGAGATGATTTCACTTATCAATAAATTGTACTTCACAAATTTTCTATTGTCTGCTTTCATCAACAATGAACTTAGTTCTCTAAAAATTCGTATCGATTAGAAATAAACCACATGCAAAACTACTGCATTTTCTTACGATATATTGATGTATTATAGTAAATTATATTAAACTTGGATTAAAGCAAAAACTGAAGAAGACTCAAAGTATTTCGAGTCCACTGTCAATTGCGATGTGGCCCTCTTTAGCTCGAAAATTGCTTCTCCTCATCTGGCTGTCTTTGAAATATTTGGGTCAAACAACTTTTTTCACTTTAAATAAGGCAGTGAACTTCGCTAAAAATAAAAGCTCACTAATATAGTAACCTTACTACTAAACTATCATCTTATTAGGTTTCCTTAGTTTTCTACATGTAATCATGTGAAGAAAAATAAGTACGATGCTTTTTGCGCTTTCAAAATTGAATATGTTTATTGCTAAAAACTCTGCATATATACAGGTTATATATGTTACTCCAATATTTTTTTATATACATTGTTTAGAAAATGTAACCCTTTAAGACTCAACCCACACAATCGTGCAGTTTAGATATTCTGATACATTTCTACTTCCGGAATAGTCGCATGTAAGAAAATCCTTAATCGAACTATTGAGCGGGTTTTCACGCAGAAAGTGTAAAATACCACTTTTTATCGACAGACGGCGTTTGTAGTCTATGTTTAATTTCAGCTTGCAATTCTAGCTTTGCTTAAAAAAGCAACGAAAACACGTTTTCTTTTCACATGTCGTAAAAAGGTAACTGTCAATATATTTCTACACATTTTTGTCTTAACATTTAAACAATTGTTAAATAGTAAAAAAAAGTATACTCTATTGATGTTAGATTCAGGACTCGAGATTTCGTTACCCGCAAGATCGTGCAGCTTGGGTGTTATTTGAGTCACTGCAGCTGTAAAGGCAAGTGCTTGTTATGTAAATTTTCTTTTCTTTTTCTCAATAAATTTGATGGAAGCGTAAAAAAAATATCTATATATATAAATATCTCTCTCTCTCTATATATATATAAATCTTCTGTGCGTGTGTATGTGACTAAACTCCTCCTAAGCGGCTGGACCGATTTGGATGACATTTTTGTGTAGGTTCCAGTGGATTCGAGAATGGTTAAGATTAAGAATTCGGCACGATACAGCAATTAATTAAAGAGATATTAATTAAAAACCTTAAACGCATAATTGTTTTATCCCCGTGTGTTGTTTATTCACCTAATGGGCAGCAGGAAAAAAAAATAAGAGTGGAACATTTTGTTTTCACACGGCCAATTGTATGTTGTGTGTCCGAGGGTTGGCAAAACATCGCATTTGTTTGTTTATACCCCTCAAGGATTAACCAAAAATATTGTGCATTCAATGGCATTATGATAAATTTATTTACTGTGCATTAAAAAAATATACCTGTTGTGAAAATATAGCCCGAGATTTAACTTTTTTATATTTTAATTAAAAAAAAGTTTAAGTTTCTATTCAGAATAGCTCTTCTACTATATTCAAGTTACAAGACTAAGGCACGAGAGAGAGACTAAAGAAATTCATTTAGGGTCGAGACTTGGTGTAATAGTAGTACTACTTTAAGGTGTTCAACCCTCAATGTAATTCTGCCGAATGCCCAGTCAATTCGGAGAAAAAAAACCCCTTCGAATTTCATGCTTAGCTTTTATACAATTAAATTTCAATTTCCTCCAACGATTTCACACCTTGGTTGATATATGGTCTGCATACTATGCCCGAGATCTGGGTTCGATTCATCGGTCAATTTTGTTTTCATTTCATTTAATTATTTTAAAAATTAAGTAAACTTATTTATGAAAGGTTTATTAAATATTAAACGATATTTTATGTAATTATTTTGTATTTTATAAAGTAAAAAAATTACTGTAATTATATAAATATTTATGTTAAATTTTATATATAAGTATATTTTTATATTAATAAATAATGTTCATAATAAAATATATAATAAATATTAAATGATATTATACATAACAAGTAATATAAAAAAATATTTTATAAAACATTTAATAAGTCATTTTTAAATAAATTTGTGTAATTTTAATAGATTTATTTTTAAATAATTTTAAAAAGGTTATTTAAAAAATTTAAAAAAATTAATAATCATTTCAATAGTAAATAATAAATTTAAAAATAAAGCAATAATAATTTTAATGATAAATTAATAGTTTTAATAATAAATTAATAGCATTAATAATAAATAAATAATTTTAATAAAAATTAATAAGTTTAATAAAAATTAATAATTTTAATAAACAATTAATAATTTTAATAAAAATTAATAATTTTAATAAAATTTTAATTAATAATTATTTCAAAAATACATAATAAATTTAAAAATAAAGTAATAATAATTTTAATGATACTTTAATAAATTAATTATATTTTTAATAAAAAATATTGATCATTTGAATAATAAATTAATTATATTTTTAGTAACAATTATTGGTCATTTGAATAATAAATTAATTATATTTTTAGTAAAAATTATTAATCATTTGAATAATAAATTAATAATTTTAAAAATAAATTAATAATTTTAATAAAAAGTAGTAATAATTTTAATAAAAATTAATAATTTTAATAATAAATTAATAATTTTAATAATAAATTAATAATTTTAATAATAAAATAAAATTTTAATAATTTTAATAATAATAAATTAATAATTTTAATTATTTTTATAATTTTAATAATAAATTAATAATTTTAAAATTAAATTAATAATTTTAATAATAAATTAATAAGTGGAAAAAAATAATTTTAATAAGAATTCTAATTGATTAATTTTAATTATTAATTATTTTAATTGATAATAATTTTAAATAAAATTAATTACTAATTAGTTTGAATAGTTTTAATAATAATTGTTATTGAGTAATTTTTATTATTAATTATTTTAAATAAATTCAATTACTAATTATTTTAAGTAATTTTAATTATTAATTATTTTAAATAATTTCAATTACTAATTATTTTAAGTAATTTTAATTACTAATTATTTTAAACAATTTTAAGTACTAATTATTTTAAATAATTTTAATTACTAATTATTTTAAATATTTTTATTAATAATTTTAAATAATTTTAATAATAAATAGTTTAAATAATAAATTTTATTTATTCTTTTGCATTTTCTTGCATTATTTTTTTTTTTTTTTTGCAAAAAATCAAAATAGATCTTTTAAAATTTTAACTAGAATTGCTGAAGCGCCACGTGTTAGCATCATCTCCACATACAAATAAGAGTTTTTTAACTGATGATGAAGATGACGCTGTAGTAATTCATCCCGCAGAAAAATTGAAGTATTATATTAGGCCAACTAAAATGCTATGAAAAGATAAGAGGCATGGATTATATAGCTATCTTCCATCTTCCATGTGTTGCTGACATTTCAAGGCCTCTCCAATGTAGACTTGAAAACTGTGAAAGCAGCTTAAAAACTCGTTGTGAACAATGCAATGTTTATTTACACTTATCAATAAAGAAAGAAAACATGCTTTAAAAATTTCTACAGTAAATAAATAACAAGTCAAAGTAATTATGCATCAATAATTCTTTATTTGTAACAATTTAAGTTGACTTAAGCTTTTTTTATCAACTTAGAACCAAAATATGTATAAAAATACAAACAGAAATTTCATAGAAAACAACCAGCCCGTCAGAAGAATCACTATTATATCCTCAGTGTCATTGGGGTCAATATAGTATTAAAAAACAGAAAAATCAATATTTCAAGTTAAAAACTTGCGGGTCAGGAAAGGATAAGGGAATGAAATTGAAAGAAGCAATGTAAAAATGAATATAAAGGCATCCGAAAACGTTCGGAACCGTGATTTTGCAAAAGTGCATAATTGGATAATTTTCATGATATTTAGTATCACTTAGATTAGAATACATGCATAAAATTATTTTAAGGACATTTTGACAAAAAAATATATTTAAATACAATATTTTGGCAAAAATTTAACTTAGAATAATGTTTTTTTTCTCCAAATGTTCTCCTTTTGTGAAAAATGCTTCTATTATCATAATATTTTGCCTGTATATGGCTCAGACATCTGTTCAGAGGCTCAACTAAGATTTTTAAAATATATAACTTAGAAGTGGGTTTTTTTTTATTTTACGACAACAGAGGGAAGCAATTTTAACCCTCCAAGCAAATAGCACGGAAAATTCCGTTATTGTAAAGATGCTTCGAAAATGCACTGCACGGGTTTTTCTACCTTCAAGTAACGTTTTCAAAAGCGGATTAACCACACTTTTCTGAAATCCTTTCCCCCTTTTAAAGGTTTAACATCTTGAAAGATAATTAGGGACGGTGGAAGCAACACAGCAGGACACTGATAGGAAGTTTTATGGCTCGCAGGGAACCCCGTGTTTTGACACTGGAGCAATCCTGAAAAATCGGGGGAAAATTTCTTTACACCCCAGAAGGTGTTTGTTTGTTAGCTGGTATTTTAAAAGTTTTGAAAAGTCCCAACGCATAAGTAAAATATGTTACAATTCCCTTTTGGTTTCATATTAATTTAAAACTGTAACAAGTTGGGGCGTGTCAGTGCAATCTGCTATTTTATATAGTTAGACAAATTATCTTTTTTTAAGTATATTCTTTCGCTTCATTTTTCTTATTTTAATCAAAGCTTTCAGTTTTTAAAACATGATTATTTTATTATAAGATACCAAAAAAATTAATAAAACACCAAACTCTTTAAAATTTGAAACCTTTTCAATTTTCCAACCACTAAAAATGAATAAATTTAAACTTCATCAAATCATTTGAAACATTTTCTTACACTTTGATAAAAATAATAACGAATAAAAAACTAATTAAGATTTATTAGTATTATTTTTATTAGGTTTATTTTAATTTAATACAAGAAGTTCGAAAAGGAGAACACTAGGAAGGAAAATTTAGATTTTTTCCGAAAAATATTCAGTTAACATAAAAATATCTTTTATATGATTTTAATTAAAATAAATTAAAAGTATTGAAATCCTTTTTTATGCTATTTTAAATTAAAAATATAACTGGTTAGAGAAAGATCAGTTTTATTTCATAAATATAATTATCGTATGTATATCACCGTATGCACCATTTATTGTCTTTTTGTTTAAAAAATGAGATAGGGCCTTTGCACTTTTTACCTCATTACTTTTTTAAAAAACAGAAAGTGAGCGTGATTTCTTACTCTATATTCAAAAATGAATACAAGATGCTTTTTTCTGGTTCAAATCGCAATACCAAAAAAAAATATATATTTTTAATATTTAAAAGATGACAAATAAATAAATTTTGTTTGAAAAAAATATAATTATTTTTCAACTTTTAACATACTATTTATTTAATTTTTTCCTTTTTTTTTACCCTTCATTTTTTTAAAATTTTACTGTGACTGAACATATAGGAGAAAGAAACATCGAATTCCACAACAGCTTTCATACAAGCTTTCATACGAACTTCAAAATAAGAGTAAACGCTTACGGAATAACTTTTCAGGAGGAAGGTAAAAACTTAGAGGGTTAAGAAAGAAACGCAAATAATTATTTCAATTGGTGGTAACTCTGAAAATAATGTCAATTTTTCAAAATTCTAGTTGAGCCTCTGTAAAGAGATCTAAGCTATATACAGGCAAAATATTATGATAATATTTCACAAAAGGAGAACATTTGGAAGAAAGATTATTATATAGTTAGTTTTTTGCCAAAACATTATATTTGAATTAGTTTTCTTTTGTCAAAATGTCCTTAAAACAATTTAATGCAAGTATTCTAATCGGAGTGACACTAAAATATCATGAAAATTATCCATTTATGCGATTTTTTAAAATCATGATTCCGAACGTAGTCGGATACCGTAAGTCAATTCCTACTTTGAATGGATGAATATAAAGTATTATGCAGATGATTGAAAATTCGAGCAAGATATATATGTATATATCTTTATATATATATATATATATATATATGGAGAGAGTAAACTAATAGTAGGAATGATGTAAAAGAGCAAAATTTGTCTGCATTGTTGTAAAATGCAGAACTGGTTTGGCTAGTTTGGGTTAAAAACGGGTTTTCAATGCGAACTTTTGTCATTGTTTTAACATTTAGATTGATACAACAATAGAGATGAATCTAAGTTGGCATCTAATACTGCTAATTATTTTAAATCAATTAATGAATCAATACTTCAAAAAATGTATTAACATCAAGTGTTATCCATTACAAGTTTAAAAAAATTAAATTGAAATTGATTGGATGATTAGAAAGTTTTTTATAAAGGATAGAAAATTTGAACAAGATATATACATATATTAATATATATATATATATACATATATATATATATATATATATATATATATATATATATATATATATATATATATATATATATATATATATATATATATATATATAAAGAATTTTTTATAGGTATAGAACTTTAAATTGCAATAAAACAACGATGTATTATTCAATCGACATGAATTTTTTTTATTCGAAAGATAATCTTGTGGCATTACATTTTAAAAATGATTTCTGGCATATAAATGCCACGGCTGGCTCGGATGTAGTCCAATCTGGACGTCCAATTTTCGATAACTTTATCCAACATTTGTGGCCGTATATCGGCAATAACACGGCGAATGTTGTCTTCCAAATGGTCAAACGTTTATGGCTTATCCGCATAGAACAATTACTTTACATAGCCCCACAAAAAGTAGTCTAGCGGTGTTAAATCACAAGATCTTGGAGGCCAATTCACAGGTACAAAACGTGAAATTAGGCGGTCACCAAACGTGTCTTTCAATAAATCGATTGCGGCACAAGCTGTGTGACATGTTGCGCCGTCTTGTTGGAACCACAGCTCCTGGACATCATGATTGTTCAATTCAGGAATGAAAAAGTTAGTAATCATGGCTCTATACCGATCACCATTGACTGTAACGTTGTGGCCTGCATCGTTTTTGAAGAAGTACGGACCAATGATTCCACCAGCCCATAAAGCGCACCAAACAGTCAGTTTTTCTGGATATAACGGTGTTTCGACATACGCATGTGGATTAGCTTCACTCCAAATGCTGCAGTTTTGTTTGTTGACGTAGCCATTCAACCAGAAGTGCACTTCATCGCTAAACAAAATTCGCTTATGAAAATCGGGAACAACGGCTATCTCGTTTTGGGCCCATTCGACAAATCTACGCCTTGGTTGATGATCGTTTTGATGAATTGCCAAACCAAACTGAGAATAAATCACTTGACAGCTGTTAAATCGGTCGCCATCTTGAAAAGTAATGCCAACTTAAACTTTTATACCTGATATATATATATATACATATATATACATATATATACATATATATATATACATATATATATACATATATATATATATATATATATATATACATATATATACATATATATACATATATATATATACATATATATACATATATATATATACATTTATATATATATATATATATACATATATATACATATATATACATATATTTATATATATATATATATATATATATACATATATATACATATATATACATATATTTATATATATATATATATATATATATATATATATATATATATATATATATATATATATATATATATATATATATATATATACATATACACTGCTGGACAATTATTAAGAACGGATCACAAATTGCTATGTAGCATAACATTAAGCGAGACATGAGGCCTAGTAGGATAAAATATAGTAGCCTCACTGTTTAGACATTAGAATAAAGAATTTTTATTGTTCTGGAAAGTACAAAAGCTGTGAAACATCTGAAAGAAAAAAAATGTTCATTTGATCTGCGTACGGAGAAATGAAACAATGCATCTAAAAGTCAGCAGGCACCTTAAAGAAAGGTATCAGTACGGGATATGTCCACCGTGGTGTGTGATGCAACATTCCACACGTCGTACCATACTTTGCACAACATTATCCAGCAGCTGTTGACGCAATTTATCCCATTCCTCTATGATAGTACGGATGAGGGTGTTATTGTTTGTCGGAGAATAGTTTCGACCAGAAACTTGCCTCCCCAAAGCATCCCACACATTTTCAATGGGGTTTAGATCTGGAGAACGCGCTGGCCATACGAGACGTTGAATACCCTCGCCGTCTAGACAATCCTGAACAGCGAGTGTTCGATGACATGTTGCGTTGTCGTCCATAAATACAAATTTATCACCGACAGCTCCACGTAAAAGACGAACATGAGGAAGTAGAACTTCCTCAATGTATCGTTGGCCCATCATAGTCCCATTCGCAACCACATGTAGGCGCGTGCGGCCATTGATCATGATGCCGGCCCACACCATGATACTGCATGTCGGATATCGGTCCTTTTCCTGGATATTTTCTAGACGATAAGCAGTACCACTCTCGCGCCAGATCAGTTGGCGTCTACAATCCGATGACAGACTGAACCTACTCTCATCTGAGAATAGTACGCATGCCCAGTCCTGTTCAGTACAATTGTGATGCACACGACACCATTGCAAACGGGCAGTACGGCGATGTCTGGTCAATGGGACACACACAACAGGTCTGCGTGCGTATAGTCCTTCTCCCCTCAAACGTCTGGCAACAGTTTTTCGGGAGATCTGCTTTTCTGAGGCAGCAAGAAACTGATTTGCCCCCTGCTGAGCTGTGGTCCATCTGTTCCTTTTTGCTGATAGGGCGATATATCTGTCTTCTGCGGGCGTCGTACTTCTAACACGACCTATCCCGTGCCGTCTACTACACATTCCAGTAGTTTTAAATGAATTCCACGGCCGTGAAACAACGCTGTGAGCGATGTCGAACTCCCTGGCAACATCTGTTATTTTTCGCCCTTCGATGTTTCCAATAATTCGGCCACGTATAAAATCATCTATGTGATGTCGGGAAGACATGCCAAAAATTTTAAGTTCGTCTATTAAATCTTTCCTGTAAAACTTTGACTTGAAACAACAACTGTCCACACGCGTCAAAACCTTTAAAGCTCTTATGAACGCTATCACGTGATGAACAGACGTGGAAAAAAAATTTGCATACTCATACTTCTTCTTACTAATATCCCGCACTTATTCTAATTTTCCACATTTTGCTTCCTTTCATTTTGTGGTTGCTATGGATGATAGTGTTATCCGTCCTTAGCAATTGTCCAGCAGTATATATATATATATATATATATATATATATATATATATATATATATATATATATATATATATATATATATATATATATATATATATATATATATATATTTATATAAATAGGGTGAGAGTGAGCTTAAATAGTAGGAATACAAAATATAGTTAAAAAATAAAATAAAATTACGTAAAAAAAACATTTACAGCTTATTGTTTTAAAATAAATCTTCAAACTCTTATTATCAATTTTGCTATGGTTAAAGAGTAAATTTACTCACTAACAATTTTAGACATTTTGTTAATGGTAATTTGAAGTAAAATTATGACGATAAAATATTTATACGTATAGAACACATATTACAGGGGAGAAAAAGCAAAATAATTATCTTATTCCGTTAAAAAGAATGCATTTCACCGGAATAAGACAATTATTTTGCTTGGGTCATGAAAGCATTGGGCCGTGGGTAGCCTAGTGGTTAGAGCATCGGATACGGGGCCAGGGTTCGACGCTCGATGCCCCAAATACCCTCTGAGTACACACGGAGTACTTGCTCGTTAAATTAGTGGGTCCATAAGGCTACTGGGTGGTCACATTAGAAACCACGAGTGCAGGTTGCAGAAAATAATTCCCTCCCGTCTATTTCATACCTAAATTGCGGAGGTGGAGATAGGTCGTGTCGCCATCTATAGTGTAGAAATCCAACCTGTCCTCACAGGCTCTGGTAACTTTCCTTTCCTTCAATACATTATGAGAAAAATCAGTCGAATTATATTTAAAGTAGTACAAATTTCAGGAGAGGGCAGTTTTGGACAACAATCTCCTTTTTTAACTGTCAATTTTTGTCACTACAATGTGTCATGCACAGATAATGGCAATTAAATAGCTATTCACCTGTTCAGCACAGGGAGTTTTGAGGTTAAATAAAAAAGAAAGAAAAAAAATTTCATATCCTTTTCGTCTGAAAGAAGAAGAGCACATCGAGGGTTATAATGATTTAAGGTACAGAAAGACCAATGTAATTCAAAAAGAATTTAGATGGTCAGAGACCTCTTTGGTGAATTTTTTGTACTAAACTCTTACATTACAAGACAATTCCTCTCGGTTGAGGTCACGGTCACATACCTTGTAAAGCAGTGGTCGCCAAAGCGCTGGTCTGCGGACCACTAGTAGTCCGTGAGGAAATTTTGATGGTCCCTAGCAAAATGTGGAATATACTTACTCATCACGTTATGTTTTAAGATGCAGCAAGGAATAACTCTAGTTAAAAACACTTGGAATCACTTACGAAATATTTTGCTCATTATCACCCAAAGAATATAGATCCCACTCATGGAAACATGTGGATAAAAAATCCGTTTGCAGCGAAAATTCAGAATAACAATTTAAGCAGACATATAAAAGAACGTCTCGTCCACATGTCCGACGAAATTCTCAAATTTAAATTTCATTCATCCTCAGTTTTGGCTTTCCATGAAAAGAGAATACTCTTTTTTTAGTGAACAGGCGATACAAATTTTGCTTCAATTCTCCACAACTTATTTACGTGAAAAGGCCTTTTCATCCGACACAGCCATAAAAACACGGTACCGACATCAGTTTGAAATAAATGCAGTTATGTGTCGTGCAGTAACAACATTGGATTCAAATATCCACATCCTTATTTCAAGTAAGCAGGAACATCCATCACACTAGGATTGCGCAATGCAAAAACTTGATAATCTATTTTTTATTATTTTGTTTTTACAGATATGGTTTATTAATAAAGCTTTCATAATTTGGTTAGAATGAAAAGCTTTATTTTATTAACTAAGTAGTTTTTATGTGTGTGTGTGTTCTTGGATTACCATTTTTTAATAAATATATTTAACACTTAAAAAATCCTATTATTGGTCCGCGGGATTTAAATTATGAATTTACTGGTCCGTGAGGTCAAAAAGTTTGGCGACCACTACTGTAAAGGGAAAAATGATAATAATTTGTCTTTGAACATAAAAAAAGCTAAATTTGAAAATGAATTTGAACTATGCAAACTTTAAGATGTACAGTTCAAGTACTATTTAATATGGCTTAACTTGAGAAAATAACTATGGATATACTATGATAATATGTTTATTTTCATTTGCAAAACTACGATCGATAAAAAAGTGATGAATGTGTGCTGGAATTTATATGCTAACCGCTTACTTTTATAACATTAAATCGAAAAATAAATAAATAAGTACACTCAATTTTAACAAATATGAAATTTATGTAAATATATTTGAGCATTAATTGGCAAATATGAAGTGCCTTGATCTGAGGAAAATCAATTACATTCAAAAATATTTATTCATAATGTGGATTACACGCAAAAATAGCATTAGCTTTCTTACCTTATTCGAAAATTTAAACAATTGAACTGTTTCTTTTCTTTGTAATTGGGGTGAAAAAAGGTTGTAAACAAAGCCCACAATTGCGCGTTTTTTAATTACTTTGCGACAAGAAAACTGTTCAACTGCAATCAAACTCCAAGAAAGCAAATTGAAAAAGGGAGAACGAAAAATAAAGAAGAAAGAAAAGGCTGTATCTCAATTCATCATTTCAACGCTTCCATGTGTTAAATGAAGTATGGAAATGAAAAAAAAAGAAGAAAACAGACATATGAATATATGTATCATTCATGCAAGCAAACACACACAAGAAAAGGATTTGGCATCGATCCAAAGGCTGCAAAACAAGCGGTAGTATGTGAATTATCAAAATAATCAATTTTTTTTTTGTGAAGAAAAATACTTCTTCCCTCACATTATCAACACATACCTTTGATTCCATTAAATTGTTTTTTACTCAATGTTTTTTTAAAATTTTATATCTTGTATGTAAATATGCAGAAAATCATTCTACTCATCATAGATGTCTTCTTTATTTTTTTCAATCTTATTTTCAAATTTTTGGATTTGAATTTTTTTCAGAGAAAAAAAAAGAGTTATTATTTATCTGTTAGGGATAATCATTTAAACAACAAGAGCGATGTTAAAGATTGTAGGTGGCGTTCTGAGAAGGACTTCACTAGAAGTTGGGAATTTCAAGTGATTCACCCGACTACGTTCGTAACCGTGATTTTAAAAAAATGCATAAATGGATAATTTTCATGATATTTAGTGTCATTTAGATTAGAATACATGTATATAAAATTGTTTTAAGGACATTGCGATAAAAAAAACTTATTTAAATACAATAATTTGGCAAACACTTAACTTAGAATAATCTTTTTCAAAACGTTCTCCTTTTATAAAAAACTGCTTCTATAATAATATTATTTTTCTCAGATACAGTAAAGACTTCTCCAGAGAGTCTGAACTAGGAGTTTTGAAAAATTCACATTATTTTCAGATTTACCACCAATTGAAATAATTATCGGCTTTTTTTCATAAAAGTTCTCCCCTCTGTTGTAGTAAAATATGGTTAATCCACTTCTAAGTTGTAAATTTCAAAAATTTTAGTTTAGCCTCTGTACATACGTTTGAGCTACATACAGGAAAAAATATTATTATAATAAAGTCATTTTTCCAAAAAGGAGACTGTTTTGAAAATTGGTCATTCTATGCTAATCTTTTGTCAAAATATTGTACTTAAATATTTTTTATCGTAATAATATTCTTAATACAATTTTATATACGTTTTCTAATCTCAGTCACACTAAATATCATAAATAATATTCATTTATACGCTTTTTCAAAATCACGGTTCCGAACGTAGTCGTATACCTTAATAAATGAATGACACCTTGTGTTTTCAGATAAGATTTGTGCTTTTCATCTCGCGAATAGTGAGAATATTTGCCATTCTGAAAGTAAGAGAAATATATACCACTCATTATTTGGAAAAAAGAGAGTTTGAAATGCTTGATGTTTATGGGTTTTGATAAACCACATTCATTTTAAGAAGTAGTCAAGAAAAAAAATATTAATATCTTAGTTAATTTGTAGAGCCAAACAATTCCTGTAAGACTTTTTAGGCGGGGGAGGGTAAATATATATATCAACCAATCTGCGAAAAGTGTTAAAATTAATACATCTAATTTTATAAAATGAGCCTACAAAATATAATAATTGACATTGTAAGCTGCTTTCGCAAACCCGCGCCAGGAACTCTCTCTTAAAATTGAGGGGAGGCAAAGGTGGGGCGAAATAAAATATATCTGAAACAAAATCTTCTATTTACCACTTTTATTTTCCATATCATAATCGAATCTTAAATTAATTATTTCTCAGAAAAGATATTCTATACGTAACAATTCCGATTCCATATCAGTAAATTTTGTAGTCTTCGTATGTACGTTTCCACCCTTGACTTTAAAATTCGTCACTTGACCATGGTTCAAAATTACGTGGTCTGTCACCAAAAGCCCTCGTGTAGCTGAACAGTGCGACGTTAATATTCAATCAATCAATCAATCAATTGAATTTAAAATTGAAAAAATAAAAATATTTATTTAGCAGTTCTGGAAATAAATAGTAAACGATTAATATAGTAAAATAATATAGTAAATAATATCGAAAAAATATAGTAAAAAATAATAGTCCAGTTATTACTTTCGAATCTAATCGAGTCCCTTGGTTGTTGGTGTTTTTTTTATAAAATACAGTTACTAGATATAACAATATCAATGTTCTATTCAGATTGTAAAAGGTATTTCTTACCTTTAGCAGGATTCACGCTCTTCAAAGCGTTATTTCAATATTTTCGGTAATTCCAAAACAGAATTGACAAAACAATGTATATCGTTCCATAAATTTCAAGAAGAAATTTTCCAATTTTTATAAATCAATAATTAATCCGTTTTTCGCCTATGGGCCATGAAAATAAAATCTATTCAAATAAAGAGAAATATTTGTCTCAACCTCTCCCTTCGAAATCGTTTTATTCTGCTAATGAAAAATAGTGATAACACTGATCAAAACAATAAATTAGAAGCGGGCGCACTGGCACCAGACAGGTCAAAACAAAAAAAGGAAAGTTTTGCTTCACAGTATCACACCTGCTCAGTCAAGAACACTGAACCGCACACTTGGTATAAAGTGTAACTTAAACTTTAGCTGTTGTTATACTGATCACTGTCATTTCTAATCGAACCCACTTTATTTATGTTGCTTACAGCGCAATCCGTTGCTAAAATTTGGAGTTACTTTTTTTCTTATTCCAAACGCTTTCCCCCTTCTGCAATAAATCTCTGTTCAAATTTGATATCAATCTGATCAGTGGTTCATTTTTTAAACCGTTTTTAAACTTTAAATTTAATTATATGATAAGGTTTTGTTTCTATTATGGTTTCTTTTTAAGGGAATGAATTTGTTGCAGTCGTAAAAATGAGGAAGAGGCCTTTAGACGTGTTTAACATCCATATTTTATTGACGAGCAAACAGCGCCACAAAAGATACAACACAAACAAAAACAGATAAACATGCGAATCATTAGGACACCTGCATTGGTCTCTTCTGAAATCGTGTCTATTTAAGTCATGGTCAACCAGAAGCGATTGAAACCGAATGATTTCCGCTAAAGGCTTTAACAGATAGGTTTGCATATGCGTATGATGCAAGATTGAACCCTCCTGATTTAAAAACACTGAAGTTTTAATGTTTGATGTGATAAGTTTGTTGATACCTTTTTTTAGACGGGTAAAATAAAAATGAATTATTATCCGAAGCTTTGGAGGTTTTCAGACCGTTATGAATTATAATCTCTTATCAGAACATTTGAGTGAATTATATATATATATATATATATATATATATATATATATATATATATATATATATATATATATATATATATACATATATATGTATGTATGTATATACATGTAATAATTCACTCAAATTTTGGATT
This sequence comes from Trichonephila clavipes, assembly GCA_019973935.1. Taxonomy (NCBI): domain Eukaryota; kingdom Metazoa; phylum Arthropoda; class Arachnida; order Araneae; family Nephilidae; genus Trichonephila; species Trichonephila clavipes. Next base: position 3,359,138 of record BMAU01018568.1, on the reverse strand, counting down.
TCAAATTCACGGATGGATGTTTATCTCTCGTTTGTAGAGTATTCGACTATATACAATAAAAATTACTATGCGTTCAATGCTTGTACTTTATATGTCTATAAGTTGTGAAACATTTTAGTGCTTTTATAATAGCTATCTTTTATAACATGTGCATGTATCAAGTTATACTATAAAGATTATTTTATTATAAATATTGGGTCATCATATAATATTGTAAGGGCTCCTCCCTCGGGTGCCTTTTTCCTAGAGTATCAGTGTGAGCTAGAAATGTAAGAATAAATGAAGAACTAGAAAAACTACCATGATCTCAGTATGACTTTATTAAGATCTTAACAGATTAGATAATAATATGATATGTGAGAGAATCTACGGTGGCTAAACACACAATATATAATACCGAAATAACGTAACTCGGACCACTATCAATAACTAACTCGCCTAAGCTTAATTCCTATGCGATCACAGATCCGAATATTTATGTAGTCACTCCTACCTTTAATGTCCAACGAAGAATCAACCTATATAATCCTTGTTGAAGTTGCTGTTCACTGGCGTGCAATGATATGCACCTTTACCTAAGGGCTCTCTGTCACAGGTAACTTCTATTGGCTGTCACTTAACCTCTCAGAACCTCTTCACACTTGAAATACGGACAATCATAACATTCCCCAAATGCCACCCTACCCTAATTACTCTAAACTTCTTTTATTTAAAAGCTTCCTAATTTGAATCTTTCCTTCGCGCTTTATTTCTTGTGTTGGTTGGAAAAGAGTTGGCATTGATTCTGGCCCCAAAGAACCCCAAAGGATATGTTAATGAAAAGATGCGTGATCCCGTCACAATATAAGCTGCGAAAAATTTCAATGGCTATTTGATGAAAGCTTTTGAGTAAAAATTTTTAAAAATGTTTAGAGTCCCTGTATTTTCATTATGTATAACACTGCTGCAATGTATTATTTTTAGTTGAATTTCTGGTAATGGCAGTGTAAATCTTCCTTTACAGTTTGCGAATAAAAGGATTTTTCCTCACTATTCGGTCATAAGAAATTATATTTATTTCAAAAGGAAAATAAGTTCATCAAAGTCATCATTCGTTTCAGCAAGTCTCCAACATAAAATATGTTGGACATAAAACAAATTTATGTTATCAACTATTTTCTCTTTGTATCATTCAGGGGACAGACATGTTTGGGAATTCTCCAAGCTTTCACACTCTTTCAGTTCGAACTCTATAACCAAAAGTTCTTTTAGTTCAAAATGTCCTTCGTCGCCACTTTTTTTCCTACGTTTCTATTACATACTTCGTACTTTATCCCCTTTCCTCCCTTTGACAGATCTCGGTTCATTCGAGATGTGGACGACTGCTCGTGATCCTAAGAATATCCGAGATACGTCTATTGAGCTTAAGTTAAGCAGCTTCAAATGCATTCATGCAATTTTGGGGGGAATTCAATCGAAGAGGGAAGGATTTTTCTCTCCTTTTCACGGTTTTCCAATATTAAATTCGGTAGGAAACTGGGAATGTTTATGTGGCGTGTCTGTGAGGACTTCTTTAGAAGATGATTTATGATCGAATTACACCTTTAACAGTACTTTTTAAAATCCTCCAATGAATATTTCCGAAATAATAGCATTTTTCAAAAAGATTTACACTTTATACCGCACAAAATATAACTCTAAATGAGTACAATATATTTCCTTCATCCACGATTTACGAGTATTATTGAATTCAGCTATGGGCACCTTTTTATCTCGAGGACCGTGATGTAGAAGCGAAAGATATGGGAGGCCCAAACCTTTTTAATGATTGTATTCATGAGTTAACTTCCCCCCTCCCCCCACAGAAAAAGTATAATTTGTACTACAAAAATCAATAAATGTAAGATAGTGGCAGTTTAATTTGATTTCTTCATTCTATTTTCACACGTATAATCTATAGTGAGGGTGTTCATTAAGTCAATCGCGATCGACCGGTGACAACCGAGACATTTTTAAGTGACCGTCTTCACTAAGGCCTGAGACGCGCATACTAAAAGAAACGTATTTGTGGAGCACCGATGCCAGTTAGACTGGAGAATCGACTTTTCACAATCCATGAGGCTATGTGTAGACCAAACATGTACCAATATTGGAAGTGCACGATGGCGTTTAACAGATTCTCTGCCACTATAGGGGAAAACATCGATCACCACGATGCCAACCGTAGTAACAGACACCGACTAAAAGGAAAAAAAGACTTTGATCAGTACTTGAGATCAAGACTTGACTGCGATAACACGGGGTTGGCCACTGAAACATTATCCCACGTTTCCACAAGACTGGATTCTTGTGTTGACGTTACGTCCCACGAAGGCAGGGTAACCAGAAACGAACATGTTAAGTGTAAAAGAAATGACTACAGATTCATCTGCCCACGTACATTCGCTGCTCGCTGCATTGAAAACGTCCACGGTGTAGCAGTTGCTCATAGTTGTTCAAACATTCAACTTGAAAACTTTGTGTTACTTGTATTATTATAGTAAAAGTAGTAATCAGTAGTAATTGGTAGCTATTATTATTATGTTTGCATCTTGCATCTTGCTTTAAACGTGGTTTTAAAAGTGTGTGCGTTTTTTGTAGTTATGTAGGTAAGTACATAATCCGTATTTATTATTAAGTTTTTATAAATATTGTAGACATTTTTTAGCTCAACACATTAATACAATTAGGTGGACCGTAATATCTTAAAAATATTAGAAGTCGTCCGTACCATGGAAAGGTCCCCCCCCTCCCTGATCTATAGCGTCAATTACGTTTTCTTTTAGAATCAGTTTAATGAGGCAAATGTGCCTTATCACATTTTTGTACTTTTTTAAAATTTAGGAGTGACATTGCTTGTTGAAATTCTCTTTGCAGCTTAAAAGGTAACACTAGAACGTCCGTCGGTGTCAATTTGACTCCGGAACCTGTTTATTTGTTCTCCTTTTGGCATTTTTGGAGGGAATTTGAAAATGTTTCGTGACTTTTAATCATTTTCCCTGGTGATTACAAGAAAATATTTTGTGGTTCTATGTTAATAAGAAATGATTTCACAACAGAATATACCTAGAACATCCGCTGGTGTCATTTTGATAACAAGGCGATTTATCACTATGAAAAAAAATATAGTCGAAATATCGTCGACTAAAAAAAGTAGATAACATTTGTAAAACAAAGTTCCAAAATTTCTATCAAACATTTTTCCCCTTTGAATACAGTGTCATTAAGTGCACAGTGGAAATGAATCAATTAAACTAAAATTATTGTGTCTAAGTGTTTTGTTACACTTTATTTCTTATCTGTTCATAAAAAAAAACATTCGAATTTCGAACTTAGTGCAGAGTAGACACCATGGAATGATGACTCTTAGAAAAGGTATAACCCCTGATGAATTTGCTCATTTATTGTGAGAGCTTTCTGAGAAGGAATAGGCTCTAATTCTGATTCCGATGAAGACATAAGATTGAATAAAAGTGACTGTGAAGAGTCTGAAGAAATTGCAGAGAGATGCAATTGATAATATTCCAGAAAGTCCTGATATGTATCTCGCTAGGAGTGAGACATAATGGATACCGCTTAAAAGTAATATTCCTGGCAGATTTGCGACTGGAAATGTTTTGCGACAAAGCAGTGGTCCAACGAGCTTCACGAAACATAATGTCAACGTCAGTTTTTTATGATATAATGGGTCATAATACATGATACTTATGTGAAATAGTCTTGTAACTAAACCCTACTGAACAGTAGTTCTACAATTATTTAGTTTAAGCAATTTATATATTTTATATCATGGTGTCAAAATGACACTGGTGGACGCTTAAGGTTAATCAGAATCCCGGACGTTCTAGTGTTAATTCTAGCCAACTTACTTCTATATTCATTGTCGTTGGTTTCCAAGCAAGAAAAACTTTATACAACAAATAAAACAACAGAGTTGGCCCAAAATAGAGAAAATTGTTTCTATCTATTTGGGTCTACTTATATTCTTCTTGACTGGCCGTAAAAAGTTCTTGTATGCTGCCTGTGGCTCTCGGGACACTATTTACCCACACCTGATTAAATCTATATTGTCTATTATTATTATATATTTACACAAGTAAAACCTTCTTGCCCAGCGTTTTTCAAACCGTGGGGCTTGCACCCTAGAGAGGCGTGATAATCCTACCAGGGGGCGCAAGCTTATCGAAATGTCGAGAATAGATGAATATTTAAACAAATCATTCAAAACATAATACATTCTAAGATAATAAAAAATACCATTTACAATGTTATAATATGCTTATATATGTATCATTACTACACAATGTATTTGATCCTTAATTCATCAATATTAAGTTAAGAATAAGCTTAATAATTACTCGTGACCCCATGGGCTTGTTATAAACAAAATTATATGCAAAATTTAATACATATCTTGGTAATTTGTACAGTTAATAATTAAAGTTATATTGTAGATTTAGAGTCAAAGTACATTATTACTGTATGGAGGGGGAGCGCAATGAAAATTATGATTGAAATTTGGGTCGCAAGCATTGAAAGTTTAATAAGCACTGTTCTAGCCTGCTCTACTAATGATCAGTGAATATTTATAAGGAATGTAAAATTATTTATTTCTTCAAGAAGAAAACGCCAATATCTTAAAAAAATTACCAAAAAGAAAATATCAATAAATTATATTTGTCTTTTAATTGCAATATTTCTTCTACTATCATACAGTTCTTAAGGTACCTCGTATATAATTAAGTATTTAAGAAAGATAAAGTCAATATACGAATTGCTATACTATACCTAATAAGATTTTCTCAGTGCTTAGAATAATCAAAAAAATCTCCAAATGTTGAAATTGAAATGTAGAAATTGTTATGCACATATTTACAATAACTTTAAATAAATTATTGTTTGAATTTTAAAGTATTGTTGGTTATAACTCAAGAAGCAATAACTTTACCACAAATTATTCATAACACAAATGAACATCCTTCTGATTCTCTGTAATAAAGATGTAATTTTTTTTAAAGGATGAAGCAAAGTATTATTAGAGTCAAACTCATTCTACTTTGAAATATATGGAGATAATATGAATAGAAAAGCAAATGATTTTAGCTAAAAGTGCTACTGGAAATTGTTTAAAGGAAAATTCCTTAGGCATTAATCGGCTTTTTCTCTAGACAAGAAGAATGTAATGGTAAATATTTATATTATCAGTTTTTCTTATGATGCTAACGGGTTAAATTCATGACTGTCACATGATAAATGCAATCATGCGCTCCCCATTGTATTCAAAACCAGCATTAGTCTACTAGTAGTTCACATAATAATATTTAGATAAAATTTAACTTTGTTAATTGGTTAAAGGTGTTCAAGAATTAAAAATCTTCTAAAGTTTAAATGTTGCGTGTATCTTTAAATAAAATGTTAAGTACGTCTAATTTTTTTTTAAAAAAATACATGCTTTATAAAAGAATGTTTCTGCACGAAACAAGGAAACAAAGAAAAATATCAGAGAAGCCCATGAGCTGATTGACTGGAATCAAGTGATTGCCTTTATCAAATAACTATGACGTCACATGAATTTAGCTCATTGCTCAATACATCTCTTTTTGTGTCGTGACAAATACTTCTGATTACTTTTTAATATGTTATTACAATTCAAGGTTACTATTAGCTAATTGACTCTTCAATACAAAACTATTTTGTTCAGAACTATAGAAAAAAGAAGTGTAAAAAATATGCTTAAACTTAATTTATGTTATTAGTTTTTGAGAGGCTCGCGCCTATCTCTGGGGCACCTAGATGTGTGGGGGGAAGGGAAGAAACACTCGATATGATCCAATATAAATCTATTTATTTCCACACAAAGATCAGACACAATTTCAACTAATAATAGAAAGATAATGTCTCAAAATTAACCGTGAAAATGGAACTACGACGATAAAACGCCAATGATTAGGAGACTCTCAAACTAGATCCTTATCTTAATAATGGATCAAACCTATCATCTGATTTAATTTCATATCAAATCAATCCTAGTGAACAATCGTCACTTTAAAGTTTCCTCCTAATAAGAATCAAATCACTATAATTCTAATATTATACCTTCAGTAGTAATCTCACCTGACTCGAGTATATTGTTACGTAGATCCGGACTCGAGGATTTTATGCAAAACAGTCACAAAGAAAAATAACAGTTCTTTAAGAGCGATGATAATTTATTCACTAAAATCCAATCCTTTAAATACAAGATTTTGCAGCAATATTCACAAAACAAATCTCCGAAGGTCTTCACACCTTCAACAGCAATCAAACAAAATCATCAGTGTTTAAAAATACACGTAAGTAAAATATTATTCACAAGCACAGCCGAGATAATCATTAGTCAAAACAATGCTCCCTACTCGCTCGTTTAATCAAGTCTTACTGACTGCCACTGCTCCATTTATAGGAGCGGCAGAACTTCCAGAAATATTACCGCTCGTTTCATAGAGCGTGATGGTAGTGGACCTCTCCACAAATTTCCAGAAGAATCCAGAGCGTTCCAAACTCACCAACATAGTCACCAATGACGCCAAAATGTTTACCAAAGTCGCCATATTGGATGCCAACTTGTCTCTACCGCTAAGATTTCGCCAAGTTCTCACTGAATCACCATTATAACGTAAGGGGTGGCTTTTCTTGTGAATAGTACAATTTTAACATAGATAAATATAACACAGATACACACATAGAGCAATATAAATGCATTAAACATCGAAATACAAATTATTTACACTATTTACACAAATTCGTAACAATATCTTCCCTCCTTCTCTCCCTCAAACTAGAAAATCTCTCCTATTTATAGTAAATTAATTTAATCATCACGGTTCTCTTCTTCCAAAGAGTTGGCTGTGAATAACGCGAAATGATAGTCTAAAGATTTACCAAGAGTATTAGCTGGAAAAAAGCGTATAAATCCGTCACAAGTCTATCTATATATATGGTTAATGTGCAAATAATCCAACATTAAATTATGATTAAAGACAAAATGAGATAGAGAGAATGAGGGATTTTGATTTTATTTTACACATTTGCAGCAGTTCTTTCAACAGGATGTATACCAGGTATCCGAAACGCGTGACTGTATTTTCGATTTTAATTACAAATAAATAAATAAAGATATTCACATAAAGTTCTTTTTAAATGCTTTATTACACGAGTTCAATCTGTGTAATATTGAACTTCAACACCACGCGTCTGTATGAATAACGTCATCTCAGTTTTGCTGGGGGTGGCCAGATTTTGTTTTTGGCAGTACTCTGCCTATCACCATAAATCTTACATGCCACTTGTTAATTCTCGATCTTAAAGGTGAACTTAGTTTATGAGTATTCCGAAATTTACGCAATACATGCGTTGCAGATATAAAATCGACAGTAATTGCTACGAAGCCCAGTGGCTGAGTGGTAGTGTATCGCTCTTCCATGCCACAGGTCCGACGTTCAAATACTGGGCTAGGTAAGGTAGACTCAGCCTTTCATCCCCAGTGGGTCGATGAAAAAGTACCAAGCTTGCTTGGAAACTGAACACTGGGGATTTCGCGTCAGACTCACCAATTGATCGAAAGATCTACACATGAATTACAGCGCCTAAGGTCACGTAAACTGAGATGGCACGGTGGGCCATAGCCCTCATGGTCTGTTGAGTCACTGAGTTTAGTTCAGTTCAGTAATTGCTACAACTTGCTCGTGTTCTTGCACTGAAACAATTTGAAAACGAAAATGCGGCAAACCAGAGTTGTTGCAATACGTAGTTTGCATTTTATTAAACAGAGACATTAAACATTTAATTATGAGGCATAAAAATTCCAAGTGAAAATACTTGCTTACTTTTAATTCGTTTCTAAAAGTGTAGTCATTCATTAAACTCTAAACCAGGAATGGCGAACCAATGAACCGTGTGCCACCGATGGCACGTGACACAATATTTTGGGCACGCCACCAATCAAAAGGGTTTACATTTTAGTTCAAAATAACAAAGATCCCTATGAACCATTACGTTTAAACGCGAGTGATTGGTCCTCGGTGAGACGAGGAGCACACTCGTTTGTTATTGTCTTGGTTTAGTTACATTACAGACTGCAAATGCTAACGATGCGAAGATTGTCTATGCATAGCGTAGTAAATTTCGTTGACATTACTGCAATTTAAAGTTTATTTGTGTTATATATATTTACGACTTCTAACCGTTGTTTTTTTAACATGACTAGTTAAGTAAAAAGCAATAAGTGCAATATAGTTAATGTAACAGAGAATTTCAAACTTGGTATACCTAGAATAATGGCATGATTAGTGAAGATAGCAAAGCGGTGTGTGTCTTATTGCTCTGGAACAGTCAGAAGTAGAACATGGTATGTAAAACGGATTCCAGACACATTTAAAAGTTTGAAGAAACTGACTCATGCTATTTTAACCATATTATCCTTTACCTATGCTTGAGAGTCATTATTTTCAGAGATAAATAACATTAAAGACTCGCTTAGAAACCGTTTCACAGATAATTCCAATTCAGCATGCATTCTGCTAAAAGTAACATCTTGCAATTCTAATGTTATTTATCACCTAATCTGCAACAACATAAGTCACACTAATGTTACTTTAATCTGAATTATACGTATAACTAAAACATTTACTACTATACATAACAAAATGTATTTTTTCGTTGTAAATAAAGAGTTTTGAGTTTCTTATTAGTGTTTAGTTTTATTATTTTCCCATAACCACAAGTCAAAATTATTTGACCGTCTCTATACCGCATTAAACATTTCTTTAGAAAAAATGACACGTTGATCTATAAAGGTTTGCTACCCATTCCTTAAACCCTACTAGTACTTGTACCCTATATATTTGGGAACTAGGAATGTGAACAACACAAGTTATTCCCTTTCCCTCTTCTTAATTTTTGAAATTAATTGGATGTGTTAATTTAACGTGTCTAATCTAAATTAGATTCAAATAAAAAAAGTGCAAAAATTTAATTTAAATTCCTTCTTCGACGTTAAATTTTGATAAAAGTTTCAATTACCATGTTTCAGACAGGATTTCCTAGAATAAAATGCCAATCTGATTAATATGAAATACCATCAACGACCTGCCTGCTCGAAATTTACAGATCTGAATAATTGTAATATATATTGTACAAGTATATTTGTGAATTAAACAGGTTCCGATCAATTCTTGAATTTAAATTTACTTAGCGATAAGTTTGCTTAACTAATACATTATATTCCGTTCCTATTCCCTCTATCAATATAATATGAATTCTACGTTAATTTTCTAGAAAGCTCACTTGTGCCTGCGTTTACATTTAGTTCTGTGATAATACTTTGCCTGTTCTTGGATTATTTCAATGGCTTGCCAAGACATTTGCAATGTGTTGATAGATCGTATTGATTAAATTAAAAATTAGGATTTTTTTAAGAAAGGTGTAGTTAATTGTATCATATCAATAATTCATTTTGATATTTATTGGATTTTATTAGTAATCGAATGGATAATTTCAGAAATGTTAACTTAAAGCAAAACACACATTTTGAACTTAAATTTTCATTAGCTTGATACATATTTTAAAGTACGTTTTTACGTATTAAGATTACAATTAATTAATTTATATGTTGAAATAAAGAAAATTTCAATTTAAAGACAAAATATTATTTACGCAACAAAAAATGCTGAATTTGGGAAAAAAGTTTTTTTTTCTTAATATCATTCTTTTTGTATATGTTGGATAGTTTAATAGAAAAAAATAAAGTCAATATAAAAGTATTATATAAAATCACACACACACACAGTACCATGATTAGTATAATATTCGGGGTTTACCAGCAAATTTCTAAATTTTACATTTCCTCTTAGAACTAAAAAAAACATCTTAAAAAGAAGGAATTAGGTGCATTTATTTTGCTTCATGAAAAAAAAGACTGCATATCCCCATGCACAAGCAATCATGTGTTTTTAGATAATCAGTTCATGCACTTCATCGTTGCAAACTTTTGTGTGTTCTTTGTAGAAATTTTCTCTTAAAAAGTACATATTTATCATCAATAATTACACACATTTAAAAACGCATGCATAAAATGAAATTCTGTACAATTTTAAAATATTTCTGTAAATAATTTTTTTTTCATAACATTTGAACATCTTTACCTAATGATGAAATTTTAAATTTTATCTAAGTTTTACAAATAAAAAAACAAGTACAAATTAGTTTAATGTCAGTTTGTAATTCAGAGAAGAACACGTGTTTGTCTTTATCATATGACCCATGAATTGAGCCCATTTCTGTATGGTTTTAAATGCATGGAGCCAGAAAAGTAAGAGTCTTAGACAGCAGTCCCAAGAACTTACGGATGTGTCTAGAATAATAGTATCAAGACAAACCCTGAGATGACGGCCTTATGGTGTGGTCAACGAGGTGTTCAGATCTTCACCCCATAGAGCACATTTGAGTTGCTTTTGGAAGAGTCATTGCATGCAAGTAACGCCAACAAAGGACCCTTCAATCGCTAAAATCGGCTAAGAAAAATAGCCATACCTCTTATTGGTCGAACATTGCAGTGTCATGATGCATTCTAATTCGGCTAATGTTTCTGTTCTTTGCGTGTCCACCTACATTGTACTCCAGTGCAATTATTTGCTACCATTCTCTGTCTTACAGCATAAAATATTAGAATATTAGAATTTTCTTGGAGCCAAATTGTTGTTGAATTATCTCATTTTTTAAAATATTCTTAACCTTAATTTTGGACCCCATTTGATATTGTTTAATATTTTTTTATTAAATTTATATTTATTTAAAAATAGCAAGAATATTTTCTTTTAACTTTTCATGACGGATAATAATAAAATTTTATCCTCGAGAAGGTTCTTCTGGCAATGTTACCTACCCCTTATCTGTCTATGAATGACATTGCCATAAATCATTGGACTAAAGCAACATGATAACAAGCTATTCATTTGCTGGGGAGTGAAGAGTTTTGTGGTTCAGAAACTAAGAGAGAGAGGAATAAGGAATTTTATTTCCCTCTCCTCTCTTACCTGGAATCAAGAGAAATTTCAGGCAATACAAATATACACTCAGGAACATTGAAAATAGCGACCCAAGAAGGAAGCTAAGTAACACGAAACTTTGCAAATAAGTACAGCATAATGTGATATGCAAATGATCCAAGTTTTGTGCCAATACGCATGCTCATACACGCCAAGGTGGCGCTACAATCAGGAAGAGGGTTCTATATAAGCCACGACAAATTCGAAGATTCATAAACGTGACGATTACCCGCCGATTGTAGGAAGACTTTGGTAAGCCAAACATGCCAGGCAAACGTGCTAGAAGACATTTCTCACAGTTAAGCGAGTTTGAGAGAGGCCTGATCATCGGGATGAAAACTATAGACTGGTCGACGCGCCGTGCTGCTGGTCAGGTGGATCGTTCGGAGTGTGCCGTTAGGAATTGTAGGGAGCAGTGGACACGAGAAGGTACCCACGTGCGGAAAACCGGGTCTGGAGCGACAAGGAAGACCCCGATGATGAGAGAGGATCGAAGGATCGTGCAGCAAGCACTTGTGGACCCCACAGTGACTCGTTCAACGATACGAGCAGACGTAGGCGTAGCAATTGTTCCGCAAACAATTCCCAGACACCTTGCAGAAGCAGAGATGTGTATTAAATTTCATTTCAATCCGATGCTTTCTTCTTCGGTCGCTATTTTCAATGTTCCTGAGTGTATTTAAGGGTTTTAAGAGATCACATGATGTTCAACAAGCCTTTACAAGAAGAAATATTATATAGGTTAATTTTTGAGTCAAGATTTCATATTATTAGATTATTTTATTATTGTTAAAGATTTAATATTATTTATATTTTACACGAAAATAAGGACTGTGCTTGTCCAGTAAAAATTAATTCTACTAGCATGTTATTAAAATTATTATGAAATGATTAGTAAAGGAAAATTAGAAATAAAAAAAAATAAGAACTCTATATATACATTAAATACACTTTTGAATAAAAGATTTCCATAAAAGGAGAAGCAACTCACTGAAGTCTGTAGAATATTTATAAGACAAATAATATTTCGAAATATACTTTCCTTTGTGCTGTACCAAATGACGCGTGTGTGTTTTTTTTTCTTATTTCCAGTTAGGACGTAGCTTGATTGTTTTTGTTATGACATGTAGCATTTAACTTCGATAAAAGATATGCCAATAGCATGGTTAAAAAGTATATTATAAAAGCTCTAGTTTAACAAAGCCTTTGTTTTGCAGTTCACAACTCTGACTCGAAAATTGATACCAATGGTTTTATATCAATGATAACAATATGCTTTATCCAAATACATCTCCAAGACAAGAAGCTGCGTTTAAACAAAGGAATGTTGTTTATTATCTCATTCATACTCAGAATATCTTATAGCTACTGTTGATTTCACAAAAGTTCTATCTTTTTTTTAATATTAGTAATAAATTATCTCGCCTTATGAACCCTGTCTAAGCATAAATAAGTGGATACTGGCTCATTTCTTTATCCAGAGAAATTTAAAATTATCTCAACTATAATTTACTAGAATCATTAATTCCTAAGACATGATATAGGAAAAATTTTTTTAAAATAAATAACTGTTCTCTCTCTTACGCGCACAAACTGTTGCTATTTACCGAATAAGTGTTGTTAGAAAATGGTGAATAAGCAAAGAGAAGGTTTAATTTTACTGCTAATCATTTTGAAGTAGAAAAAAGAGGAATACAACTTCTGGCATAAAAAAATGTCAATTTGTTATTTACAAGTAACAATTACGATATTGAACCATTTCAGTTTGCTTATAATAAACTTAAGATATCCGACTACGTTCGGAACCGTGATTTTAAAAAAAGCGCATAAATGGATAATTTTCAAAATATTTAGTGTCACTCAGATTAGAATACATGAATAAAATTGTTTTAAGGGCATTTTGATAAAAAACATTTATTTAAATACAATATTTTGGCAAAAAATTAACTTAGAATAATCTTCTTTCTAAATGTTCATCTTTTGTGAAAAATGGTTCTATTTTAATGATATTTTGCCTGTATATAGCTCAGACCTCTCCACGGAGAGAAAACAAGAATTTTTGAAAAATTCATATTATTTTCAAAGTTACCACCAATTTAAATAATTATGCGCATTTTTTTCCTAAAATTGCTCCCCTCTGTTGTCGTAAAATATATGAATAAACCCACTTCTAAGTTATGTACTTCAAAAATTCTAGTTGAGCCTCTGAACAGAGGTCTGAGCTATATACAGGCAAAATATTATTCTAATAGAAGCATTTTTCTCAAAAGGAGAACATTAGGAAAAAAGATTATTCTAATTTTTTGCCAAAATATTGCATTTAAATAATATTTTTTTTTGTCAAAATATCCTTAAAATAATTTTGTGCATATATTCTAATCTAAGTGACACTAATTATCATGGAAATTATCCATTTATGCGTTTTTGAAAATCACGGTTCCGAATGTAGTCGGATACCTTAAGGAATAATACTAATAACTATAAGGGATCAAATGTCAGTTTAGTGGGTAAGTCATCAAATTTGACACGCTTGAGACTCATGGCGATATTGTGAGATCTCACTTGGCATTCAATTTGTTTGTTGATGTAAATTTTGTTACAAACTTCAGCGATTTTGTAATATAGAACTTAAAAATGTATTTTCATTTTATATTAGTGTTGTTGTTAAACTAAATAAACTTGTGGAGGCTTTGATTTTGATTGTTCTTGCTAAGGATAGATGACACCACGACAGCTGCGCGAAGGTTGCATTTTTCTTCGCGTTCATTGTCAAGGTCACCAATGAGGAGAATAGAACTCGGGACCTTTTCGGTTGCGTAAGCACGTAACATATCACTGGACCAAAATAACCCCTTCAGTCCGGAGGCTGTTACTGGTTTATATAGATACCACCACTACAAACGTATTTGACATGTAGCATTCTGTATGTTCATGTTTTGTTACGTATGTATTTGCCGCACGCTCACTGGCGAGCGGCGCTAAGGCAAATTTCTCATTCGACAAGGATAATGTCTGTGTATTCTGTTTTCGAATTTATTTGATTGGAAATTCAGAACAAACGCATTTTGAAACACAAATATCGAATGAGATATTTATGACAAATATTTTTTGTCGTGAATGCTGATAGTATGATTCGTTGTATAAAGTCTAAATACAGTCGGAGCTCCCTTTTTTCGAAAACCTATTTTGCTAATTTCTGTATTTTGATGTCTTTTCTCTGGAGCCTAGAACATTTTACGATTTAAGAGATGAATCTAACGAAAAGTTTTAGCTTAATGACTTTTTCTACGGGAATTAGCTACTTCGTTACATAGAGGTCCGAATGTATGTTAATTAGCTAAATTTAGTGGTGTAAATAAAAAATAGTAAAATATAAATTGTTCTTCACCTGGTTTAATAAAATTTGACTATACTATATATCCTGATCTTTGCGAGCTCTTCATTAATGTCTGAAAATATTTACTTCAGTGTAATGTGTTTGCTTAGAGTTATTAAATTCCATTCTTATAAAAGTATTAAAAAAAACGTAAATACTTTTACGTTTATAAAGAATCACATTAGACAATTTACTAGTTTATAAAGAATCTCATAACATATCATTACTTCTTTACGGATGAGTGACAAATGTATACTAGTTTACGAAGAATTTATTTATTTTTTTTTTTATTGTTTTTATTTAAAATTTTTTTTTTATTGAAAACAATTGTAAAATCCCCGTGCACCACAAGGTATAACACGAGGCTCACAGAAGTAAGTATTAATTACTCATTACAAATGAAGGAAAGAAAAAAAAATGCGATTATCGAAGGATTACAAACATTTGCAACAAATTCACAAAACTTTTTAAAAGCACTTCTGGGGGAAAGAAGTTGGTGAAATTTCGGAGGCGAATTTATATCAAGTCCGTTGAAAGCTAGTCTTGGGATCTTTCTCTCTGTAACATATTTGGAACACAAAAGGAGCACACATATAATGTTCTACATTTTCCTCGCCACCAATATTACAATCACAGGAAGATGATGGAACTAAATTAAATTTGCTCAAGTAGCTTTTAAAGTTAACATGCCGAAAGAGAAACCGGGTAATTTTGTAATAAGAACAAAAATGATGGCACGACAGTGTCTTATTGAAGGTTGGAAAAAATTTCTTTGTTAAGCTCCCTTTATTTAAAATGAGATATCTTGGTTCCAGGAATTCATCATTTTTTCTTTCGTGATCTTCTTATAAAATGATTAGGGAATATTAACGGCAATTACGAAAAGTTTGAAATGATTTCTTCTTACCACTTATTTAAAAGTTTTAATTTTCCGCTATTTATCCAAAAGTTTTATGTTACAACTTACTTTTGAAAGACGCCGTAAGATTCTACCTACAAGTTAAGATATCCGACTACGTTCGGAACCATGATTTTAAAAAGAGCATAAATGGATAATTGTCATGATATTTAGTATCACTTAGATTAGAGTACATGTATAAAATTGTTTTAAGGATAAATTGACAAAAATAATTATTTAAATAAAATATTTCGGCAAAAAATTAACTTAGAATAGCCTTTTTTCAAAATGTTCTCTTTTTGTAAAAAATACTCCTATTGTAATAATATTTTGCCTGAATATAACTCAGACCTCTGTACAAAGGCTCAACTACGATATTTGAAAAATTCACATTATTTTCAGAGTTAGAACCAATTGAAATAATTATCGGCTTTTATTTCTTAAAATTTCTCCCCTCCGTTGTCGTAAAACATCGATATAAACCCACTTCTAAGTTATATATTTCAAAAACTCTAGTTGAGCCTCTGAACAATAGATGTATGAGCTATATACAGGGAAAATATTATTATAATAGAAGCATTTTTCACAAAAGGAAAGTATTTTGAAGATGGATCATTCTATGTTCATTTTTTGTCAAAATAGTGTACTTAAATAAATGTTTTATTGCAATACTATTCTTAAAAAGAATTTTATATACATTTTCTAATCTAAGTGACACTAAACATCATAAATATTATCTATTTACACGCTTTTGCAAAATCATGGTTCTGAACGTAGTCGGATACCTTAATAATATTTTTATATAATTATATTTTCATTTTAATATATTTTATATTTATATCTGTTGATTCTTTAGTACAAATACCAATATCAAGTTTAATAACATCTATAGTAAACGGTTAATAAATTAAGTTTTAATCGTTATATTAGGAATACATGTATAATAGTTCACTGCATGTTTTGACTAATGAGCGTTTTAAACTCAAGCGGGTTACATTAAGTGGAATTTTATAAATTTTATTATTTAATTTAATGCCTTATTTGCCGATATTTCAATAGTACACATTTTTAAAAGCTTAATGTCTTAACATATTATAGGAATCTTTATTTGAAATAACATTATAGTGAAAATGACTTTATTCTTCCGTGTGTGTTTCAAAATCGCCCTTTCATTCCCAGATTTTGAGACCATGTTCTTTTGTGTGGAATGAAAACGCCATAAAACACTTTTCTTAATGCCTCTTTCCTTTCATACGTCGTCACATTCCACTACTTACACAAATCCAAAGCTGTGCCAATTTGTCAAACTCGCTCTCTCTATAAATCCGGACTCCCCAGCGCAAAAATCTATTTATCACAAAATATTTTCTACTCGAGCTTTCTTTTTCTTCTTACACATTTTCTTTCCCATGCGACTACCTTTGATATAAATGTTCTAATTGTCCAAAGTTTCTTACTTTTTTTCTCTTATTTTTTTATAAGAGAATGCCATATTTTCTGGTTTAAACATTATTAATGCCAACATTTTAATTAAAAGAACTGTATCTATAGCTCTATTGGAAATAATCAAAATTTAATTATGTCTACGCAATTGCTCCTGGAGGTTTCTTTTTTTTCTCTTAGAAGTAATTAAGTATTTACTCGAAATGTGACCGGGAATTCATTTGTCGATTTCAAATATTATTTATAGGGTTTTGCATTTTACATTTTTTATGTTTTTTTTTTCATATTTTCAATATTTTAATTTTTTTCCAATGGAGCTGCGGATTGGTACTTACCATTGCAGACCTGGTACATTCCACGGGAGCTGGTGTGTTCTAGAATTCTTACTTTGATTGTGATATTCTACAAATAATCAAATTTTGGTTGGGATATGAAAAAAAAATTGCACACATTCATTGTAAGAAACTGTTCTTTATAGTAAAATATTATATTTTCAATTTTTTCTCTGTTTTATTTCGTATGAGTGTATAACTGTTATGTTTAAACTAAGCTACATTTTTATAAACCATAATTTAATTTATTTTTATATATTTTTGGAACATCATTTTGATAAAACTGCGAAACATATAGACAGAATAATTGTTGCTCTGATAAATAATTTTTGTGAATATTTGAATGCGCTCATATATAGGGGAGACCGGGGAAAGAAAACGAATGTCTTAATCTTTCCGTTTTCCACTAGGTGGTAGGATCAACCGAACACTACTGGCTCTCCTATTGCCCATTCATTAAACAATAGTATAGAGAAGCTGAAATCACCATTTCTGTGTTAGTTGTGAAGCTTTGATTGTTTACTGCTGCCCCGATATAACTTTTCGGCATGTGTAAATAAGCTCTGCTACAGATACATGTAGGATATATAATTTTTTTTAATACTAATGAGTAACTTAGTTTTAATACTACTTATTACACCGAATAAATGTCAATTAATAGACTTCCTTCATGGAAATGGAAACGAATATTATTAAACAGGCAGTCTGGGGCAAGATGGTCATCTTGCCCCATGTTTCGGAATTTATATTACACTATGTTATCTATTCTATTAAATCCTCTAAACGCTTGTTTGTCTGTGTTTTTGTCCGCTCGACCTTACGCTTCTATCTCTTCTGGGGCTAAGGGGTGCATCGGATCGGGGAATGCGTCGTTCGAAAGGGGGCGACAGGAGAAAGAAATTTTGCCTTCCGCTAAGCTCCTCCTTCCAGCCCCCGAAAGAGAAACCTAAACTTGTAGGAAAACTCCCACCAGGAACTGTAGGCCACTGTAGTAATAATGGCTGGAGTAATGAAGAAACTTTTTTTTCTCTTTTTTGAATCACTTTTATCTTTAAGTGAGAACAAGCAACAAATCTTCTTCTCTGTTGATCATTGACAATCACAAAACTCACATAACTTTGCAGGCTATCTTATATTAAAAAGAGTAAAATATCATCATTATTGGGTTGCCACCCCACACATCACATCGTCTCTAGCCCCTTGATGTATCATTTGTTGGCCCATTGAAAACCTACTATTGCCAATCATGTGAAAACTGTACGGTCACTCATCCAGGAGAAACTATCACAGACAAAAATATTGGGGAGCATTTGAGCACCGCTTACTTGAAAGCAGCTACAGTTGGAAATGCCATAAATGTATGAATGTGGTACCGAGTCTCATAATGCTCTTGTGTTTAGCGAAGATGACTTTGCTGCTGCAAAAGCTGCTGACCATGATGTTGTTGGCGATGCAACTGAGATTAATAGTGCTAATCTTCAGACCCTGATAGTAGAAAACCAACATATAAACCCTCCAGAAGAACCAGAACTTATGGCAAATGCTGATTTCGATGCACCAAAGAAACCTGTTAGTGTTTTTTAATTCAAACAATTGCCTAAAACAACACAATGTGATAAAAAAAGAAAAAGCAAAAAAGTGAGATCAAGCATTCTTACAAGCACACCCATCCAAGAAACGTTTGAACAAAGCAGAAGGAAGAACAGAAAACTTTAAGAAAACAGTGAAGATAAGCCCGTGAAGCTAAAAAGTGAGTGAGAAAACTCAAACTAAGTTCATGTAGGCATAAGTCTATAAAATCTAGGCCAAACAGTCCAGTTGCATTAACTTCAAAGGAAGGTTTTATAAGAAGTCCTGCTTGTGAAGAGAAATATTGCGCCCCTCCAGCAGAAGAATGGATCCAGTGCTGTAAATGCCAATAGTGATGGCATGAAGAAAGTTCCAATTATGAACATGGCATTCTTATTTGTGACTTTTATTACGGCACAACTAAACACTTCATCATTACGTTACAATGCATTGCACTTAGTTTGATACTTTTTAAGATGTAAAAACACAATTATCATTTGTTAAACCATGTAACATATTCAAAAGATAAAATCTGTTAAATATTTTTCAGTGTTGTCATCTTGACCCAGTACTGGGGCAAGATGACAATTTGTTAAGGTTCCGAAAAAAATGGAATTATCCTTTTTTTAATTTGATGGATTTTTTTAATTAAATACTACAAAGGACTATACTCCATGTAAAAATTTTTTTTTTATCAAAATAAAATTAATAAACAACAAAAACTGTTAACATAGTTATCTTGTCCCGGACTCCCCTACTTATATATTTTAGCAAATCCTATCAGAATTTGTTAATTTGTTATACTTCTGAAACATACCAATGTGTTCCCTCTATAAACTGCATGTAGTGTGAATTCCATTATTTTGTATAGTTTGCTTCTATTATATTCTAATTTTAATTCCATGAAGCCTATACAAGTGTGAGGAAACTGATATATATATATATATATATATATATATATATATATATATATATATATATATATATATATATATATATATATGTATCATATATATCTATCTATCATACATATATATATTTATATATATATATATATATATATGTATCATATATATCTATCTATCATACATACATATTTTTATATATATATATTATTTTTCTCCTATAAATTAGCACACAAAGTCTTAAAAAACATCCATTTTGTACCATGGAGAGGATAAATTACGCACTGCAGTGATAAAAGGTAACAACTTATATTAGAAAGATAGAGCACAGAATAAATTATTTTATTTGATACCCCGTGTAAATTGTACGACAAGTCCAATTTACAAGGTGTGATGTTGATTGGAATCAAATGAAACTGGTTTAGATCTAGATTTAATGCAATAGTTACGACTTGCCTCTTATTTCTCCTAATTATATTAAGATACATCTCCAATTTTCTTGAACTAGAGTCTTACTTCCATTATTACATTTAAAGTAAACAGAGTTGTAAGCCGGTTCCTTGTGACTGAAAGGAGAATTTTCTTAATTTAATTCCTTGTGAGTATCTGAGTGAACAGATCCTCTTAAGTAAAAATACATTCAAAGTGAATATATTTGAATATTTAAGGGCATCCATACGTGATAGTAATAAAGGGCAACAAGAAATTCAAAATAGTAGAATGATTTTAAAAATATCTACTTTAAAATACAGCTTATATTTTCCAAATTAATCTTTCTACACATTTAGTTTAGAGGCAGAATGAAGTTATTTTTTAATGAGTTTGAATGGGAAAACGCTGGTGTACCAAGTGTATGCATATCAAATGAGGCAATTGGTAACGGATGTCGCCACGTATATATGCAAAAAATACGAAACCATAACACGTGATTTGTTTATAGTTTGACATTTGATACTCATATTTAGTTTACATTTGGACGAGTTTAAGCATAAATTGTACTTTTTTTACTGTGTTGAAAATGTCGAATTTTATGCCTTCCGACCACGATTTGCGGACAGCATAAATTGCTTGTTACCGTCTGAAGAAAAATGCTGCTGAATAGTATCAAATGCTTGTAGAAGCATATGGTGGCAATGCTCTGAGCCATGCGCAGTGCTACAGGTGGCTTGAAAATTTTCAAAATGGTGATTTTGATGTGAGAAACGAGGAGCGTGGCAGACCAGCAAAAAAATTTGAAGATCCTGAATTGCAAGCATTACTCAATGAAGATGATAGCCAAGCGCGCGCAAGAACATCTTGCAGAACAATTGAATGTTGACCAGAGCACTGTTTCCCGTCGTATCAAAGCAATGGGCAAGATAATAAAGGTCGGTAGATGGGTACCACACGAGCTAATGGACCTTCAACAGGAAAACCGAAAAATCGTGAGCGAAATGTTGCTTTCCCGCTGCAAACGCAAGTCATATCTCCATCGTATTGTGACTGGCGATGAAGAATGGATTTATTTTAAGAATCCCAAGCGTAATCGATCATTTGTTGACCCCGGACAGCCGTCCAAATTGACCGCAAGGCCGAATCGCTTCAGCCGCAAGACAAAGTAGTGTATTTTCTGGGATCAGGAGGGACCAATCTATTTTTTATATATATTCGCTTTTCAAACCCGGCGAAACCGTTAGTACTGATTTCTACAAGCAACAATTACTTCATTTGAACGATTCTATACTTGAAAAACGCAAGCAATACAAGAAACGGCAGTACAAAGTGATTTTCCTTGATGACAACGCACCTAGCCACCGTGCTAAACCGACCAAGGACATCGTTAAGGCACTCGGCTGGGAGCCCTTAGCGCATGCGGCTTATTCGCCAGACTTGGCTCCTTCCGATTACCATCTATTTACATCATTGGCTGTCCAGAGCTTCACTTCTTACAAAAACGTCAAATCTTGGCTTGATGACTGGCTAGCCTCAAAAGAACGATCATTTTTTGGCGTGGTATTCATAAATTGCCCGAAAGATGGGGAAAATGTGCAGTTAGCGATGGATATTATTTCAAATAAAGAAATATTAATAGTTTTCGGAAATTTATTGTGTTTTTTTTAAACAATCGTCTCATTTCATTTGTATACACCTGGTAAAATTAAAAACTTACCTGTTTATAAGTGAAAAAATGAAATCTTATTAGATTAGTATGTACAATAGGAACATTACATATTTAAATAAATATATAATTTATGAATATACAATAGTTATTCTATCAAATTTATGTGAATATACTTCAAGAAAGCAATTTGACTCTAAAATAACCTGTCGGAAACAGTCTGCTAAATTTAACACTAGAACATCCGAGATTTCGATTACCCTAAAACGTCCACAAGTGTCATTTTGAAACCATGATATGAAATATATAAATTAAATGTTTTCAATAAATAATTGCAGAGGATTTAGTTTTAAGACTTTTTCATATTATTTAATGTAATTATTATATATTATGACACTTTATGTCGTAAAAAACTGACGTTGGCATTATGTTTCGAGAAGCTTTTTGGAATACTGCTTTGTCGCAAAACATTTCGAGTCGCAAATCTGCCAGAAACATTATCATCATGCGGTATCGGTTCTGTGCCATCCTTAGCGACAAATATATCAGGGTTTACTGGAATATTATCAATTACACTGAATTTTCTTCAGATTCTTCGCAGTCACTTGCATTCAATCTGATATCTTCGTCGGAATCTAAATTAGAGTCGATTCATTCTCAGAAAGCTCTTACAACAAATTAGCTAATATCATAAGGGGGTATACCTTTTCAAAGAGCTATCGTTTCATGGTGTCTGCTCTGCATGAAGTTCGAAAATCGAATGAATTTTTTTTAAACAAATAAACAAATACTCTTTGTAATGAAACACTTAGACACAACAATTTTAGTAAAATTGATTCATTGCCACAGGAAACTCAATAACACTTTATTCAAGGTAAAAAAATGGCCGATATAACGTTGGGAAATGTGTTGTACTAATGGACTATATTTTGTTGAACGACAGCTTTTTATAATGATAAATTGCTTTGGTGTTGAGATGACATATTCTAGGTATATTTAGTTGGAAAATCACTCCTAATTAACCTAGAACCACAAACCCTTTTTCTGTAATCCTCAGGAGAAAACTACTAAATGTCCAGAAAAATTTTCAAATTCCTTGCAAAAATGCGGAGACGAGAACGAAGCAAACGTGCTCCGGTCTCCAATTGACACCGATGAACGTTTTAGTGTTAAATCAGTCGGCCTCTTTCAATCCAATGATACGATCTCTTTCAAACTATGATAGTTGCTTGTAATGAGCTCGAAGCCAGTGGCGAGGCATTTTTTCAGTCGTTGAAAGGTATCCTAAATCGCAATGTAACAGAAATTTTGACCATCAGATTTAGAATTTCTTCTTATAGACACCTGCTGAGTGCGCAGTTCTGATGCGCTGTAGCGCCAGCTATTCAGTTTCACTGGATATCAAATTTTAATCTTTTGAATGTTTGGTACAATCTTCCTTGCATACGAAATTTCATTACAATTGGGTAACTCTTTATTGGTGCGTCATGGTTTTTTTGTTAGAGTGTATAATCGAGAATTGATAAGTGAGGGAAAAAATATAAATTTTTTACCATTTGAAACTAGATAACTATTTTAAGAAGCCATATTGATAAATATTTCTTAAAGATAAATAGGATCAGAGTATGTCATTTCTAGCGAAAATATTTGCTTCCATGGTGCAATTATTTCTATCTTGTCTTAATCTTAAGTACATTCCATACGTAAAATGCGTTTGTGAGTGCGAGCGTAGAATGTAAAAATATTCTTTTATATTCAACCGATACTAATGTTTCGTGATGGATTAAATCCGGAAAGAAACACAAATATGAAAAACAAATGAATAGCTGGTGTTTAAATAATTTTTAAATAAAATAAAAAACGTCGTATGAATCATTTCTATCCATGCCATTTCTGGAATATTTATTTAATCCCGTCAAATATATCTTATCGATTCGTAAGGAAAGAAAAAGTTATTTTTTTTATTTATACAAAAGAATAATTTTCGTGATTAGTCAGGTGAATAAGAAGACGTGAAATAAAGTCATATTTACTTGGCTGTGGAAAAGTGACTGAAGAGATTTAATGATGCGGAATAAGAATAATGTATTTGTATTTTAAATAAAAGGAAAACCTTTTATGTTCAAGCTATTTGAATTTTCGAATAAAATCTGCGAGTAAGAAGAATTTGATACATAATAAAAAATTTCATTGCAGAGTTTTCAATATTTTAGGAGAAGGAATTATTTTTAAATGGATAAAATCATTTAGTTTAAGATAATATACTTACAAAGAGATTAAGAATCTAGAATGTCTTCAAATTATTTAAATTCGTATTGAGTTCATATATTGTGTTATTTATATTAAGTTACATTATCATGTGATAAAATCTGTGAATAAAAATCCCGATAACTTTTCAAACACAAGAGGATACAATTTATTGTTAAAATATAGAGCATTTAAAATAATTGCAAGCTTAAGATAAGTCGAAAATAATGGGAATAAATATAATTATTATCTCATTGTTTTAAAGTTTAAATTACATTTTCTAGTTCATAATTTTTTCTCTATCTCCGGTAAAATAATACTGAATTTCAAATTATTTTATGAGAATTTTTTTTTCGTGAAGAAATATTATATAATTTAATAAATATATATATATCAAATTAAATTGAGCTATCAATTATTCATTATTTTGTAATATTAAAAATTTATATATATATAAACAAAATAAGCCTCTTTTAAAAGCCAGGACATTGTACAAATTTTCTTACACTAGCAATAGTTTAAAATTTAATGGTAATGGATATAAAACGTTAGCATTTTTGAACATCTTATAGTATGTTTTTAATTCAATAATCTCAAATTATATCATAATTCATGATAATACTCAAAAATTCTGGCATATTTCTTCCCGTGGCACACATAAAACAATGCTAAGCTTCTCAGAAGGAATCATTTTAAATTTACAAAACAATTACAATTTAAAGTAAAAATTTATGTATCGAAAAGCTCACTCTATGTTGCTTAAGGCAACTAATTATATAAGAATACTCTGACAGTCTCATTTGTAAAAAGAATCCCTCATTGTAATCTTACAAATGAAGATATAAGTTTAAAATTTTCAAAAGATCTTTTTAGACCATACATTATGCACTATCCAGAAATATAATTACTGTTAAAAGATCTAAAATAAAAAGTAAATGCATTGATTGTGCAGACCTTCATCAAAATCTCCTGTACTAATTTTACCTAGCGAGTTTAAATTACGCCTAGCTAAATTTGCTTATAATATGGCATATTGTGAATTTGGTAGTGCAAAACATTCGTTTTGCAATGTTCCCATATGTTAAATTGAAATGTCCCAGTGAAGAAAAAAGAGCAGAGGAATGAATGTGGATCATTCAGGCAAAAAGAATTGGCAACATTCCAAAGGCGGTAAAATGAAATGAAAAGAATTATCGAGATTATCAATCATTTTTCTCTAAGTAACTTAATTCACTGTGCATTCTATTTTTTTCATATTTTTAAGGGTGCTTATCTATACATTTCAAATGGGTCTTTTTTCTTATCATCTTATCTTTCAAGATCATAATGACTAATAATTTTGACAAATCAATTAACATTAAATAATAAAATCAGTGTTTTCTGAAGTGTATTTATTCTAAGAAAATGTGGGCATTATCATTTCAGGAGCAACAAATACATTATGTAGAGCAAAAGTTTATATGAACTAGTTAGTCCTAGAAATATTCATTAAAAAGCCTTAGAGAATAACTTTACAAAGTGAAGGGATAAAATGTTTTAAAATGAAAAAAATGAAAAACCTCAATAACAGATAATAAATAAAATATTTCTTATTATATATAATTTAAATTATAAAAAATATCAAATTTATACCAAAACAACTCATATTAGTACTACATATTCATCATGGACGGAATATAGTAAAGTCAATGCTCAATATTGAAATATATAACCGTTACGTTTGGAAAATTTGTACGAGGATAACTCTGAAATTTTTTTCTGATACGCGTAAATGAGAAGTTAAAGAATAAATAAATAAATAACAGATTAATTTAAAAATACAAAATATTTTAACACAGAAGATAATTTTTTACTGAACTACTTCAAGTTGTTTAGCTGGAACAAATTTTTGATAGAAGATAAAATGGTTTTTTATGTTAACGTGGTATGATTTTCTATGGTTTTAAAATGGGATTAAATCAATACGACTGCTTTCAATGGCTACAATAATAATTTGGAGATGAATCTCTATGTAATATCACTGTATTCAGAATTATAGTTTACAGAATTTTGCAGAGGTCTCAATTCTATTGAGGATGAAAAACACACAGGAAGACCGCAGTCAGTAGTAAACCTGGATAATGTGTCTGCCATATAAAACATGTTTGTTCGTGAGTGTCACGAGTTTAAATAATATGACGGACCAAGTCTTTCCGACTAAAATTTTAATAAAACCAAAAAGGTAACATAAGTTATTGTGGGTTTCGATGTAAGCAAGTTATTATATACCCACGTCAGCAATACTGAATCTTTCAGCTTCTCCGACCATATATAGTCCGGTTGGCAGGTGCGCACGCAGGCATCTTCACGCATACGTCATACTCGCAGTCATCATTACGCAGGCGTCAACAATGTTAAAGAATGATAATCGCTGTGCCTACCAAATTATACAGAAGGAGCTTAACATTGAATCGGAAGCCATACTCACAGTTATTCATGAAGATTTACATATGAGAAAAGAAGTTTGCTGTTGGGTTCCCCATAATTTCTCTGAGTACCAAAAAGAAAAGTGCTTTAGAATCAGTAAAAAAATTCCCTTAAATTTCTAAATGATGGTGGCCACTGTTCATTTTTAAAATTGTAACAGGAGATAAAATGTACATACCGTTTTTAGCGTTCCAACACGTCCAGAAAGTAAAATATGGGTCCTTGAAGATGATTTCACGCCAACAATGGTGAAAGGCAACGAACAGTAAAAAAAGTAAAGTCTGCAGTTTTCTTCAGAAGTACGGAATTCGTTAAAGCCATCAAGTTGAAAGGACAGAAGACAGCAACAGCAAACAGGTATATTACTAAATGTCAAATTCTCCAATAAGTGCATGTTAGGGTACTAACGCTTCACAATGACAATGCGTCTTCCCATACAGCCCAATTAACAGTTGAGTTTTTAAACAAAATTAAATTTATGTCAAAGAACACACATCCGCCTTATTTTCCTGATCTAGCTATATGTAACTTTTGATTAAGAGCTTACGTGAACGTCGTTTTCATTCAGAACAAGGGAATGATGTGGCTATAAATGCATTTTTACATCAAACTAAGAAATGAATGATTTGAGGCTTTTAATCTGTAGAAAATTCATCTATAAAAGTGCATTAATGCTGGAGGAGACTAATTTGAACATTCTTAAAATTGTGTGAGTAAAACTTTAAAAACCTAAGTGTATCTCAAAAATTTCAAAGTGACTCTCGTATACTTTGCTGTGACACACATTTCCTCTCAAAGATTAACTGTCAGAATGTAAAAAAAAAAATCTTAAATATGTTTGACAAAAAGGAAAAAAACACACTATATTTTAATTATTTTTAACGCTCATTCTTGAAATTTCAAGTGAAAAATTCTAAAACTAAACAGTAACATACTTAACAAAGCTTCTTTTCTTTCGCCATTTTTCACGGAAATGAATTTGGTGTAATCCCAGAGCATAAGATCAAGGTTTCAGCTTTTGACCTGGTTTTCAGTAACCCAACGCAGTTTCAAGAGATCAATAGCGCAAAATTATCTTTTCCAACCAGCTTAAAATTAAGATAGAAGTATTAATTAACTTTTCACCACATATTTCATCACAGCCCATTTACCATTCATCCTTTGATTTTCAATAAAATCAATGTTTTCCGGAAACTCCATTAACTCACTTTCGTACATGCGTAGATGTTGGTTTGTCAGAGGCATAACAAACACATATCTCTCATCCTTTGTAAAAATCTATAATTAACCCTTGATAATATAAACTGTTAAATTTCTATATTTGATAACCAAGGAAAAATGGTGTATTTTAAAATTACGTTAGATTTATATTGAATTAACCTTTTAACGAAGTTATTTAGAAATAAATTTTAAATTTATCCAAGCTGTTTTTCGTAAATCATTCAAAGTATTTCAAATATTGGTGCAAGGTAATTCATTATTTAAACACAAACACGTTTTACTTTTTAAAATAAGATAATAATTCCAATTTCTTCCTTCCTTAGCACTGCAGGTTCTAGAACTTCTTCACTTTTATTTTATTATACTATATATGTATTAAATAATAATATAAATGAAACTAAGTATAACCAGTCAAAATATTAAGAAATATTAGCCACAGTGATACAAAATAGGAAACTCTTGGCCTTAGGAACCAAGATTGCAGGGTTAAAGAGGTCCGATAAATCCATAGGAGCCTATATTAAACTGTGTAGATTTATGTACATTTTACTCAGAAACTACTTCCTTCTCATAGATAAAATGTTTACAGTAGGTTATAAGTAATATCAACAAAACTTTAACAAGGGTTTTGTCTTTTTGTTAAAAATTAAAGTCATTATGAATTTTTTTAAAAATATCCAATTTTCTTCCCTAAATTTTAGTTTAAAGACGCCTTATCTAAAACAGTTTGTCATATATATATATAAATAATTCATTACACTAAAATGTGTAAGCATGTTAAAAATATGCCCACTGAAAATTTGAGGATTATATAATTAGTGTTTGAGAAAAGGTACATAAAGTGAAAAATATTACAATTTGAGAAAACAAGCTTTAAAGTGAAGATTTGCAATTTTGGGGGCGTTTACTTTTCTTGTATTTTCCAGAAGTATATGAAGCATTTTCTTTACCCTCTGCATCTACAAAAGACTCTTCTCAATTTTTTCCAACTATTTTTAAAATTGTGCCTTTTTTTGGATCTTAGGATGCTTTCCTTGGGCTACACGAATCCTACGTGCATCTAATTTTTTGAAGCATGACACACAGTAATAACTTGGTTCAATATCACAATGTTTTAAGATCCTTAATTTAGCTACATGACTCATATTGAACTGTGCAATAGCCATATTTATGCCTAATGTTAGAGTTTTTAACTCCACAAATGTTGATCTTGGAATCAACCATATGATGTTGTTAACACATTACCGTTACTCATACACTTTTGGATAAGCCCAATACACTCTAATTTTTCCACTTAAACATCATTCGGATTTGCGCTCATCAGAAACTCATGCAAGGAGAAACACAGGTGCTCCTAGCAAAGTTCATTTGATGCACGTCAAGGAGTAGCTTCATTTAAAAAATAAATAAAATTACATCTAATTATCGTATTTTTTCATATCATATATCATTTTAAAAAGAAATGTTTGATCTTTAAGAAAATATAAAAAAGTGAACATCGATGTTTTTTTACATGTCCATTTGCCGGACCCCCTTAAACGAAGTTTTGTGACTAGTCAACTTTCACTTGTAATTTCTCTATACACTAGGCCATAGGGAAAGGAATAAAAATTTAGAGAAATGTATTATTTTACAAATAAAATACACAATACTATTAATATATAACGATAAAGTTTAATAGCTTAAGAGTGTTTACTAGTTTATTTGAGAGAAATCAATGTAATATAAACTAGATGATAAAACTTACTTCGTGAGCACAGCAACAATTTATGTTTCCGCCAAATACAAAGGGATATAAGTAGTACCGTCAAAGAGTAAAATTAGTAAATTATGATAAAGTTATATTAAGTGTATATATATACATTAAAAAAATTTAAATATTGATATAAAATTTGTTGAAAAATAAACGATTTCCCAAACATCCACAAGGATACTCAAATAAAATAAAATGTTATTAATTTATGAAACATGTGGCGCAATCTTTAGTAAATTAAATAAACATATAATTAAAGAAATAATGTAAATATTATTACTCATTGTCATTTCACTGAGAACTATTGGAAATGTAATTGTGAAGAAAATTAGCAGGGTATTCATGTTTAATGCAATGGTTAATAAGTTTATTAAAATTTATACATATATTAGATTTATCGCTAACTAATACGATGTACGATAAATATAGCTAAAAATAATATTTCTATATATAGAAATTGGTAAATTAGAATTCCAATATGGCACTTTAAGAATGTCAAAATTTAAAGCATCTCTTTTATCATAAATATTACTATGTAGTTTATAATCCCTAATATACAATGATGCATCTAAGTAGTTAGTTTTAGCTGGGTTATTTTTAATTTTAACTAGGTTTAAGCAATCAGGATAAAAGTCAATACTGGAGTTAAAATTATTATTTTTGCCAAAAACAATTAGATCATCTACATATCTAAAAATGGAATATTCAATATTAATAATATATTTATATTCATAAAAGTGTAAACATATAAATTAGCCAAACTATTGCTAGCAAGACCACCTTGAGGCAAACCTTTAGTTTGTTTATACGATGAACCATTAAAAAATTAATGTAGTTTTCCTTTAAGACTAAATCTATGAGATTTTTAAATTTGTAGAAATTAAAACTAGTAATAATAGTAAGATTATAATTACTGTGATTTTCTAAAATTACCTTCATAATATCATTGACATCAATGAAATGGAAAAGATCAGCAAAATCATAGCTATCAACTGAATAAATATTTTTATTTTTTTAAAAAAAAACTATTTATCTCTTTACTTTTTTTTAATTATAGCCTTTTTATTTTGCTTATTGATGACGTTTTGTATAGTATTATGATTAGTATTATGTTTTGTATAGTATTATGACGTATGTATAGTATTTATTTTACTAACATATAGAAATACTACTTAATACGTTGTAAACATATGTTGTACCCTTTAATTTGAAAACTGGACAGGTACATGGCAGCTAAAATAATATTCCCACTACGGCTAATAACTAAAAAACGAGAAAACTAAAGTTCATCATTCTGCAAAATTTTCTTTCTTGTATTATTAAAAAAAGAGAAATTGTTATATTTAACTCACTTCACATTCTTGAAATGTAAAATCTTTCTACAAATATTTTTACTACGACCTCTAACAAATATTGGTACTCTATAACTTTATCTTTATGTTACCATTGCTATTTGTATTGGAAGAAAGTTCTATGTAGATCTATATAATTTAAGAGTATTAAAATTTTTTATATATACCGATATATATTTAAAAAACACCAATGAAAGATAGTTTTATTCATGTGTATATATATACTTTCAATAACTATAGTATTTATATTACCATGCATATTATTTCTCTTGAAACATTACATCGCATCTGTTGAACACCACCAAAGAACCTTCAAGATTTTTAAAAATAAAATATTTTATCATTATTTATGTGTTTATAACCAATCGGTGGCTCCAAGAAGGGATAAAGTACTTAAATTCTTACTCAAAATATGTCACATCTTTAGAAATAGCAAGGCACTGTTTAATGTATAATTTAGATGATATATGACATAAAAATTAAAATTCCTTGTATAACTTTTAAAGTATTTTTTTTTCAATTTAATGGTTATTCTAATTCCAAAATATATTTTATTCGAAGTTTCGAATACAGTTATCTTTCAAAAGACATTTTATAATCAATATTATTTCGACAACTTTGAAATAAATTTTGGAACATCAGAGCATTAAACAAAGTCTGCTTATGAAAAAAACACAATGAAAGACTATCCATTTATATATACCTGATTAAAATGTCAGATGAACGCAAAATCTACTGACTAAAATACAAAATGATTCAAAATAGATTCATATATTTAACCTAAAATGTTCAAAAAATAGCTTGAATACTAAGAACAGGTGCATTTTATGACAACTATAATAAACTTATCTAGCTAGCACGAATAAGATTACATTTACATCAACACTCAGCATCAAGGTAAGTAATTATTCAAGATGAACGTAAGAGAAACAACGTTATTTGAAAGAAACCTTTCAACTCTCTGAATCAAGATTCTCATATTTTAATGCTTAACTTTATTTAGTCTAAGTAGCAGTGCAAATGAACTGCGGGAATTCATCTCACTAAAATGCCTTGTAATGAGAGATTCAGAATTCTCAAAATTCTCAGTTCCAATGATCCTCCGATGCATTTTAAATGCTAAACATGTCAAAATATGCATCATCTGATGGAGTGTGCGATGAATATCTAAATATTATATTGTAATATGGTCGTAAGAATAACTAATAACATGAAATGAATCAAGTTTTGTGTGCGTGAAAGATTTTGACAAACCAGAAATTTATTTGGGATTTGGTAGGAATGTATTTAACCTCAATACGAGATCTTGTTCTTGATTCATATTATGTTCTTCACCAAAACAATGGCTGTCGATTTTTTTTAAACTTAAGATGCTTTATGAAAATATTTTGGGAAACTTTGTCTTCTTTTAAAAGTTTCTATAATTTTGGATCATTTTTTTCTTTAAAGTTTGAAATTAACTCTATCTTAAAAATCCCGGAGTTTTTTAATTGAATGTTCTTAGTAGTAAGATAGGATAGCTTATATTACAGTGTTAAAAGATATAATTCTATGAGGATCAAGTCTTTCTACTGTCGCTGTGTGTGATGCTGCCTTTCAAAGATCTATTGTTGACCCTATACTATCTACAACTCGAAGGAAAACGTTCAACCTCTTCCACTAAAACACCCTTTGTGGCATTCACTGCAAGAATCTCCGTCCTTAGGATTTGTGAGAGAAATAGCCTGCAAACTATCACTCTAAATAGCACTATGCATTTGAAATGGGATATCTAGAACGGAATTATTTAAATTGATACTTTTAAATAGTCCTTGAAATTTATTCTTGTATCATAAGCATTGAAGAAACATACGAATTTAATCAATAGAAATTATGATTTTTGGTTCCATTACTTTGCTTCTTTCTAATTGGTACTTTCATAAGCCAATGTTATAAATGTCATTCTCAATTTAAATACTTACTGTTTTCCATTCAATTATACTTAAGTTTCTTACTTCAGTTACTTTATGAAGAAATTCATATTTTCTTTGCCCAAAGAATTTTTGGTGCCCTAAAAGATTCTTAATACTCCCGTTAAAAATTTCTTTTTAAATTCAGAATGTTTATAAATTAATAAAGTCGTGTTAGAAATATTAAATAGTAGAGTTTCTATTAAGAAAATAATTTTTTAATCCTTATATTTTACACTATTTTAATACCTCATTCTTAAAAGAAAGCATCATCTGTTACAGCATTTATCTTAGTTATATTCAGTAATGTCCCTGATTTTTGTGAAAATGTGAAAGGGTGAAGTTTGAAAATCGTAGCACTATGAAAGGAGCGTGCCAATTAAATTAACCACGCTAAAAGGACAAAATATGTTTGCATATACGGTGCTGGCTAAAATTGTGGACACTTTTTTAAATTATGTTTCTTAAGTTTGTGTGTTTATAGAAAATTCTACGTTGCACAAATTCCTAAGTATATTATATCATTTTAAAGAGAATTTAATACTAAATTTAATTTAAAATTTAAAGTTAAAATATAGACAACAGAAAAAAAGTTATACTGCAATAACTCGTTATACATTGGATACTGATGATAGGAGTGAGTTATCAGAGCTTAGTAAGGTTTGCATTTATTCTTTATTACAGCTACACATCAATGTTTCATTAAGCTGAAGATAGTTTTAAATTCTTCGTTGGTTATTACATGACGCCGGGAAACAATTATATCGTCAATTATTTCATTTTTATTTCATGGGTACCTCATTCGGAAAAGAGTTTTCAAACAGTGCCACAAGTTTTCGATAGGAGGGAGTTCAGGACTGTTTCCTGACTAGGACAACAACTCAATGATCTTAGAATGGTACAGGTCTTTCAATTACTTTACTGTGAGGCCAGGAGCAGAATATTGCTGAAAAATAAATGAAACATTGTTGGTAAATAGATCCCTGATGGAAGGCTGACGTTTGCGTTCTAGAATAATGCCAATGTATGTTATGAACATACAGTGTTCCATCAATGATGTGAAGGCGACATATACCATCTGCTGATATTCATTACTAAATATTAAAACTACGTGGATACTTCACAGGTGCCTGGATGTAGCATTTCTGCTAATCTACGTCTTACATATTTTAGGCTATCACTACCGAATGACGATATTTTAGTTTCGTCCCTCTATATAACTTGTGACCAAAAATCATTTGTTCAGTTAATGTGTTACATTGCCCACTAGATTCCCTTTAAGCGCTGCTGTAAATTGAGATATGGCTTTTTTCGTGGAATTTTGCCTTTCAGTCTTACATCTGTTAATCTACTCCTTACTGTTTTTGAACTGACAGAAACACCAGCATCACTAATATCCCTTCTGATGGATATCCATGAAACTCTTTTATCACTGAAACATAGTATTGTTGTTCTTCCGTCACTAACAGATGTGGTGCACCTTTTTCGGCCTTTTTCGCTTTTTTTGTTATTAAATTTGTCTCCTGACATCTTAAACAAAACGTCTCCAGATTTAGTCATTGAACTACCCACCAGTTGAGTAATTTTAATAAAGGAAATACCACTTTCTCATCACACATATGTTCAATCTACTTTTTTATTTGTTGTCATTGCTTTTTGACTAAATATCATTGTTATCCTGGCCAGGAAACAGTCCTGACATGAATCCTGTCGTAAACGCGTAGCACCGTTTGAAAACTCTTGTCTGAATGCTATCATTAGTATCTAAAGTGTATGGACAATTATTGCAGCATAACCTTTTTGTGTCGCAAATATTATGATTTTCTTTTTTGTATTGAATTCAGGATAAACGTCTCTTTAAAAAGATACAAAAATATATGTAATATATGTTGCCTTTTGTGCAACATATAAAATTTTCTATAAGCATGCAAACTTAAAAAACATAACAAGTTAAGAAAGTGTCCACAATTTCGGCCATCACTGTAAGTTATTAAAAATGGAAAAATTATCACGCATATATAGGTGGCAAAACACCCTCTAAATCTGTAATTGATCCATTACAGTACCTCCGAAAGGTCTGTATAGTGTCTTAATTGCAATAAATCATTGATTTTAAGTCAAGGTACCATGCGAGCAACTAATGGACAGCGTATTAATGTATCATACAATCAGTTAATGGATTAATTGAGCCCACATGGTCAGTCTTTATAAGGGAGATTTTCCGCATCAAGAAATTACCATTCACACGGGACACATGAAATTCATGTGTGTGCGTGTTAGGGAGAATGGGCTGAATTAATGTGACGTCATAGTCACATGATATTGAAAGCCACGTGATTGTAGCCAATCAATTCAAAAACTCATGCGACGTCATAGTCACACGATAAAAACTATCTAGTGTTTCCAGCTAATCAGTTCACGCTATCCGGTGTTGCTAAGTTTAGCTCTTTGCAGAAAATTTCCCTTAAAAAGTACATACGTATACAAATGTATTTTATTTAAAAGTATAAGTATAAAGTAATATTTTTTTAATTTAAAAAAATCTTTTTTTGAAGAAAATTTTTTTCCCTAACATTTAAACATCTTTTCCCAAATATGAAATTTGAAATTTTATCTGAGTTTTCCAAGAATAGAACAACAAGTACAATTAATTTAATGTTTGTTTTGAATTCAATGGAAAACAAGTGTTTTTTTTATCATGTGACTTCATGGATTGAGCCTATTAGATAAATTTAAATCCTGGAAGTAGGACATGGAATATAGTGGGGGACACGAGACAACCGATACATCCTATTTTTCTAACAATGGATCAAATAATGACCTCTCGTTCTTTCTCACAATATAAAGGCACGTATACGCGTGTTATTATATTTCCACCAATGTTCATCGATATCTTTTTTATCATAGTTTGGTTTAGGCTGAACCACATCGATGCCTCAGATTACTGTCACTCATCAACACAGTCAATGATTTTTTTTCTTGTGACCAGTCCCTTTGAAGCCGGAAAGCATACACCACTTTTAAAATACGTTACTAGAGAAAAGAGTCAGACATCTTTATGTTCAAATTGTCTCTTGGAAGCATCAACTTATCCAAGAAGATAAGCAAGTGAGCCAGAAAAGGAGCAAAATACCAGGATGAAAAGTATTCACCCCCTTAATAAATTTCACGCCGCGGAAATGTACATCTCTAAATCTGACGACGGCTTCTAGAGTGATGTTACTCTCCTTATCAGAACAAGATCAAAAATAAGACTGGACACATCAGCGTACCATCTGTGAACAGGAGTTTAAAAAACGATTTAGTTTTAAATGTGTTGAGACAATAAATTTATTTCTGAAGGACATTATTTGTTGTGGGCCGGAAGGTAACAAACTTTTTTAACAAGACGTCATTAACTTTATTACCATGCATTGCCGGCATGCAAGCTCGCGGAGTTAATGTGTGCAAACTCTAAATATTTGGAAATAATGTTGAGACCGTTTCATGTCCATAATATTAGAACCTACCTCCAATGGTTTACCTATTGCTAAAGAATAATCTTCTGAAATGAGACCCATTACGATCTGGACTACAACCATGGGATCACATTTTTTTGTTAAAGCACTAAAGAAACATAAATTAGTGTATAAAATGTTATTCTTTTCTCTTTTCCTTTGGAATATGAGAAGGGGACTAATTACCTCTTAATTACTTGGTACAGCAAAGCTGTATCATAGCCATAGTAATTGTGGTGTGAAATTCGAAGCTTCAAGTTTTAAAGGCTAATTACATAGTAATCTGTATTTCTATATATAAAATATAGACTATGACTTAGTAAAAAAGTAAATAAACCGCTAAGACTAGATTACAGATTTTCTTAAAACTAAACTTTAGATAAAATAAAAACATTTAATGATTTTTTAAAAAAAAAAATATGGTTTCTCTCTGTCTTAAAGATCCTTTCTTTTTTGAGAATTTTTATGGGTAGCTTAAAATGTAAACATATTTATTAATTGCTTTTCTAAAGCTTTAACCATTTAAATGAATCACTTTATATTCATTTTGAAAAAAATGATTAATTACCAAGAGTACAAAGTCATTCAGCAAACTTTATGTACAAACAGTTTTTGAATGGGATACATTTTACCTATATTATCAACTTAAGTGTAACAAATAAGTAATTAATAATACTGTACGCCTTTGAATTAAATAAATTAAAAAGAAAAAAATAAAGCATTAGTGAACGTTTGGCAGATTTATTTTTTTGGACTACACAAGTCCCCATTTAATTTATTAAAGAATACATTGCATAGATAATTTTTTATTTAAGTCTACTGTGTGCAGAAGGAGGAATCAAGAGATGGTGTCGTATTAATGGAAAACAAAACAAAAAATTATTTTGAATTAAATTAAAAGAATATCTTCTTATTATTTAACTAGAAGTTGCTTCGGAATTTCAAGCAAATGCCAGTTAATGTCACATTTTATGTGATTTAAAAATAAAAAGAAAAAAGTTATTACAAGGTATTTTTTCATTTTTAATTTACCTACTTTTTCCCCTCTTTCCAATTCTTTCTCTATTTCATTTACTTTTCAATGTTTTCTCATTTAAAGGAAACTGAATTCCTTGAAAATGTAGACTTATTTTCTTTAGAGCTTAATTTGACAAAATATGTCCATTCGACTTTAGTTAAATGGTTTCAAATATTTTCACACAACTCTCGTTTTCTCAAAAGAGAGAAAATTGTATTTGTCTTTTTCTTTAATTTTTCTTTTTGCAAATCTATTTCGAAATACTTGCAATTGCTTCGTTGGATGTGTTTCAATAGAAAAATTACTTAGGTACTAGAAAAAGTTTTAATTACTCTTTTCACCTATCCCTTACTAATTTATGGTCTAAATTATGCAGATGAAAAACATCAAATAGTTTCAAATGATAGTTTCGAGAGTCAATTCGATTAAAGATATTTAATTATTAATTGTCGTGAAACATTTGTGAGAAAAATAATCCATTTTTAATGCAGAATTTTACATAACAGTATTTATGATTTTAGTTTGCTTTAAAAAAATCTCAAATTATGTATCATTTTATAAGAAAATTTTTTAAAAAAATATATTAAAAATAGCAAATTATCTTTAATCTGTATTTTTTAAGAAAGATGAAAAGAATATATGTTTTTTTTTGAGAAAAATTAAATGTTAAAACAATTAACTTTTCATACTTCAGTTGCCTAGGCTTCAGTGTACTTCAAGATATATAGTTTATTACCGCTCTAAAATTGTCTTTCACTAAATGTGTTAAATTCAAAACATGTAGAAATCAGGAAAATTCAGAAAAATAAAACGCAAGATATATATATATATATATATATATATATATATATATATATATATATATATATATAAGCAAATAGTTTCTGCTTTAAATTTATGAATATCCAAAATTCAGGAAATATTTTCTGCTTGAACTATTCTCCTCTAAATTTTAATAAAATGACTTTCGTTTCCAGCTGCAATGATTTCTCAGATTCCGCTACTTTTCAAACCATCTTTGCC
The DNA here is from genome assembly GCA_019973935.1 of Trichonephila clavipes. Classification (NCBI taxonomy): domain Eukaryota; kingdom Metazoa; phylum Arthropoda; class Arachnida; order Araneae; family Nephilidae; genus Trichonephila; species Trichonephila clavipes. The sequence continues at coordinate 3,320,889 of BMAU01018568.1, read as the reverse complement.
TGTGAAATTCTAGGGAAATTCTAGATATCCTTTACTTCTGAGTTTCTAGACTTCCTTTTAAACGCATATTTAATTCAATATCTGACTCTTACAGAAACAAGTTGAGTGTATTTCACACAGGTACTTAGTGAATACTTGCTGCTGCAGAGAGAAAATTGTTGGATGAATTACTAAATGCGACAGTCTTATATTCTGCGAATGCACTGTTTTCATACATACAAGTTTTATGCTTTGAATATTAATTTAAATTTGCTTAGTGAGTGAGTGAGTGATATTGGGGTTTTATGGCGCAAGAGCCGAATTCGGCCATACTGCGCCAAACATTCGTTTAAAATATTAAAATTATAAAATTACTAGGAAAATTAAGTAAATTCTAGTTTATAAAAGTAAAAATGGAAATACACATAAAAAAGTCAATCTGAACAGATTTAAAAATAAAGACTGGTGGGGAAACTCTTCCACCAAGTTCGTATGTATTAATAAAAAAATCATTTCTAATACTGTGTTAAAAGTAACGATGTCGGTCATTTTAATGATTTCTTTTTATATTTGTTTGGTGTTATTATATGCGAGTAATCATATTTTATAGTCTCTTTAAATTGTTCATCCTCCTCCACATTGTACACAATCATGTGCTCGTCTTCCGAGGTATAATTTATTCGTAGCTTTTATTCGGCTTATGTGGGGACATTTTTATTTCTATTTCTAGTTTTTGAACTTTTGCGCGTTTTCTTCTGTTTTTTGAATTCTATTTTACACCCTATGGGATTTCACATATGTTAGAAGGTTTGCTATTGGATGTCGATTCAGGTAAAAGAACTTATGGATGAACTTCAGTCGAGAGTGCAGCAAATTTATTAGAAGTTATAGGAGCTGAGCATGTTTCAGTTGATAAAGATGAGGTGGAGATATTTAGACTATTGTCAGGAGCAGCAGCAGAAGCAGAAATGGGTGCAATTAACCAAACAGAAGATGTGGAAGGTAGTAGTTGTGCCTGAGTTGATGAGGATGATGTAGAGACTGTAGGCATTGAGGGCGATGTACTGGGTATTTGATTTGTAGAGGATACGGGTTTCAGGCATTGCAAAGGCGGAAATATTATTTTTGTGATTGTTTCGTCCGTTTGTGTAGTAGCGGATATTGATGAAGATTTAGCAACCTGAGAGTATGTTTGCGATTGTTGTGGAATTATTAGCTTTCATGCTTCTACACATGATAAATTATTATTAGTTTTGATTTCTTGAATCTGCTTTTCTATTTTCCATTTTGGGTATAATTTGGAGTCAGAAGGATGGGATTGCGAACAGTTAATACACTTTGGCTCTAGATTGCAATCTGTGGACGCATGTCCAACCGATGCGCATCTAGCGCAAATTAGTAGACCACGGCAGGAAGTTTGTGAGTGTCCGAACCTCTGGCATTTGAAACAACGCAGAGGATTCGGAACATATGGTCGTATTTTGCAGTTTAAATATCCGGCTTTAATAGAAGTGGGTAATTTCGGACTATTGAAGGTTAAAATTATGTGTTTAGTAGGTAAACGTTTTGAGTCCCTTATTATTGTAATTCGCACAAAAGGTTTGATTCAGGTACGACACCTCGACTACAATTCAAAGATTTGTGAGGAGTAACGGTTAATGTGGAGTCTAAAAAGGTTTTTGCCATCAAGAAAGATTTTTATTGTACAGAAAATGCTGTTTCAATCAATAAATCACCGGAACGTAACTTTCGAACTGATTTCGGGTCTCCACCGATTCCTTTAAGAGCCTTTTGTATGGCAAAGGGAAACTTCTTCGACATTTCGTTGTTGGTTAACGACAAAATTAAAAATCGTGAATGCTTTGCAACATCATCAATGGTAAGGTTGGGTAATACGAGGCCTTTACCCTGACACAGCAGCATTGGATCCATATATACGCGTAAAAAACTTCATCCTGGCGTGCCTCCACCCACCACGGAGTCCAACAAGGGAGACAATGTGCCGGGCATCTGGCAAAACCAGGCACGTCGCTTACCTGGAGTACACCCAGAACATAGGGCTACAGCATCAGTGCGAGGATCCAACGGGTAAACCCGACACCTCTTATCTGCAGCACTAACCCTACAGCAGTGTCTCTTCGGGGAGACCGAATAGATGTACCACCAGCCGATTGACAGGAGCGGGCTCACTCCTGCCACCCGTCTACAACGAAGCGTAGGCTAAAGGTATTCCCAGGTCACAATTTTCCTCCTTACGGGACGCCACACACGCCAGACATGTGGGTCAGAAAACCAACGTTGTTAATCGAACACAAATAAAGCAACATAATAAGAAAATATTGAAAGAAATCTAAGAAAAAGAAACTAAACTAACGCAATACAAAATTTAAACCATAATATATTAGTAATAAAAGGTAAGTTTTCTCAATAGAAAAAAAACTAATAATTCAACTTGTAAATTTTAAAACATTTGTCTGTGGTCTGGCAGGCAAAAGAAAAAAAAAGGAGAAATGGGATGACAAGAAAGAGGGTCGAAAATAGAGAAGGATCACTAGGGTACCCCAGGGTCGTCACACCCGTGTTTACCAAAGATAGTAAACCCCTTGGGAAAAGGTAAAGATCACTGGGGCACCTCGGGAGCGTGAAACCCGTACTCACCTAAAGAAGGTGAGCCCCCTTAGGGGTTTAAATTTGCTTAGAGAGAGATTATATGTATTATAGTAAGTATGTCTTAAAGTATATCAAAGTTATATGTATTGAATCACTCATAAAATTTGTATTGGATTACAACAAACGCATACCGTAATATCTGGCGTAAAACGCGCCCCCATACTTTCAACCTGCAGTATTTAATTTTTTGATATGTTTGCCGTATAACGCGCACCCCCTATTTTTAGAAGGAACCTGAAATATACGTGCGGAATATTCTTATGTTTTCAAATCAATCATTCGAGGTTTTGCTCAAATCTTTTGAAAAATTGTATATTTCTATAACTACAACCTTTTAAAAAAAGTCAATAAGGAGTACCATTTCTCTTTTAAAGAAACAATATTTCGATATAGGTAAATGTCTAATTTTTTTCTATAACTATCTTTATTTTTATTTTTAAAGCTATCATTTTTGTACCCGGTGTATAATGCGCCCCCATAAATTTCGATTTTATTTTTGATGTTAAAAGTGTGCGTTATACGCAGGATTTTACGGTATATCTCAACGATATACAAAGTGATATGGTCGTGTAAAATTGTCTGAAAATTAAAACGAATTCCTGAATTTTAAAGAGGAAAGTATTGACAATAAATTTAGAAAGATTTGAATTTTTAAAGCTTGAATCAGGACTTTTCAATTCAATTGAAATACATTCTGACCGTGATGCTCGCACACATTACTTTTAAGCTCGATGAAAATTTATAATTAAATATAAATTTTGCAATAGATAGCGATATACGCATGAGAAAATTATATTTTAATTCAGAGCTAAATTTATGATTTAAGCTATAATATATTATTGTAGATAAATTAGATGTAAAGTTGTACATGTAAATCTACTGTTGGTCATCTGAAAGGCAGCACTATGAAAGATATGGAAAAAAAAGAGACAGATTTTTATATGATTATTTAGAGATAATTTTTGGGACTCGAAGAACGAGAATAAACTATTACATTTGTTAAAAGTAATGGCAAGTAATTATTACTTTCACAGGCATCTGGATTTTAAAAAAAAATGTTTTTGTCACGTTCATCGAGTAGATTAGTTCATTCTACTTGAAATGCAGCTTAAGTCCATCTGACTAACCAGCGGGTAGTGTAAGTTGTGCCAGTCTCTTATGGATACTCTACCATTCCAAACTTGTTGGAAAAAAGCAATGTCATTGTGTATTTGTTCATGTCTGACATACAACGTACCATTGCTTTCACATTTTATCTGATGCACAGTAAAATACAATAGAGGCAGTGGATGTCTAGCCAAAGTTCTCCTCTTTTGCAAATGAGGTTGAGACAGTTAGTTATAAAACGGGTTCGAATTTTTTCTCAAATGTTTTTGATATTTCCAAATGATTAAATTCTATAAATAAATCCTTCTCAGTGTAACAAAGATGCTGCACCATAAATTAATTCTTCCACCTCATATTCATCGATCTCATATTCTCATTACTTTTGCACAGCGGTTCTCAAACTGTGAGAAGCACCCCCTTAGAGGTGACGAGCGCATCGAAAAGTCCAAAATAAAAGATTATTTTGACAAAATTATTAATTTATTAAATGGAAGCAAAACAAAATATATTTTGACATAATAAAAATAAAATACACGTTTATTTTGATAAAATATTCTTATAAATGCATCAATACTACACAATGTATTTGATAATTAATTTAGCAGTGCTAAATTAAGAACAATTTAATAATTACTAGTGACTTTCATGGACTTGTCTTGCAGAACAAAGTTTTTCAAATGAAGTTTTAATGCTGGAAACTGACACTCTAAGTTCCTGTTCTACTTTTAGAACCTCTTTACCTCTTACTTTTACCTCTTCTTCTCAGAACTGAACGAGGTGCTGCATTTATACAATTTTTGAGCAGATGCCCGATAGGTTTCCCAGGCGCTTATACTAAAGTCCACAAGAATGCAAGATGCGATGGAATAAGATTGAAAGCAAGAGACGCCAGACTATTTTTCTAATGACATTTGTACTTCTAGATACGGATGAGTGAGAAAAGGAATATTTAATTTCATTAAAAATTGTCTTGCTATATGTTCCAATTTAAAAACTAGAAAAGGAAAAGTATCATAATACTTATTATATTATTTAACAGTAAACTACTTGAAATATCCATTACTTCACAGTACTATATTCTAAATTTAAAACGTATCATGATGATTTGTATGGATCATAATTAAGACCTTACGATAGTTTTAACGTCAAAGTACATTATTATTGCATTTAATAGATTATTATTATATGGGGGGGTGCGATGAAAATTATGATTGAAAATTGAGCCGCTAATATTAAAAGTTTGATAAGAACTGTTTTGGCACAATTTCTTTCAAGCTCATTCGCTGATTTCTGGCAAGGAATATCCACAATTTTTTTTAAATCATACTTTTTATAGCATTTTTTTACAATATTTTTATATGTTTTTTGAGAAATATGTGCTCGATTATTTTTCATATACTTTGCGAGATGTAATACTGTTTCTAAAATAACAAAGACGAAAAGGTTTGGTGGAGCACTCAAAAACAACCACATTTTTTGCATTACTCCAACGCTTGTGAGTGTTGTAGCTAGTCCACATAAATTGTACGTGTACCGAAGAAATCTCATTTAATTTTTTTTTTGGGGGTGGAACACTGGGTACATATTTCTCGTCAGTTGGATAATACGTTCATGGTATTTCTTTTTGAATACCAGCTGAATGTTATCATCAGAAGACGGATCTGGAGATCCCGCAGGCAGAGGTAACATGTTAATACTCTGTGGAGCCCGTTGCGAAACAACATTGGTGTGAGGGTGTGCGTTATCCAGTTGGAAAATTCCTCCTTGATGGCTGTTAATGAATGACAGTACTATAGGTTGAATTACCAGAATGACATACAAATTCGCAATCAGTATGTTTGGGATAACAACGAGAATACTCCTGCTGACATACGAAATTGCTCCCCAAACCATGACTCCAGGTGCAAGCGTTCCCCAGGTCTCCTTCTGACCAACACACGGCCATCACTGGCACCAGTGCATTATCTGCTTTCATCAAAAAACACAAGAAACCTCCACGCAATCCTCCAATGAGCTATTTCTTGTAACCGTTGGCGTCACAAACGGCAATGACTTGGAATCAGTGGAATACACGCTGCAGAATGCCCAGCTCTAAGCTGTCCTTGAAGCAACCGATTTCGAACAGTTTATTGTGTCACTGTGCCACCAATTACAGCTCGAATTTCTGCCTCAGACACAGAAGAATGCACCACAGCCGCACACTGAGTACGGATGACTTCACTCTCAGTAGTGTTAGGAGGCCGCCCGTAACTTGACATTCTTGATGCACAGTGCTGTCCTTTCACCACTGCTCCCAATAATCATACACAGTGGATACATTGCGATCAAGTGTTTCTGCAATATCATGGAAAGAAAATTCACCTTCTAGTAGCTCTATTATACGAAATCGATCAAACTCGGTGAGCTTTTGTTAATGTATTCTTCGTCTTTTTGACGATACGTATTTATTATTCTGGACAACCCCTTAAATGTAATATTTTTCATTTAATTACGTGTGAGTAAAATTAATGCTAACCACAAAAAAATTAAATAAGTATTAAAATAATAAACCATTTATAGGTAAAAACATGAAGTAACAATTAAAAGATTATTTTTAAAGTCATTATACAGCTTTCGTATTAAAAAGGAATATCCTTTTATTGCAGACTGAAATTTAGTATAAACGTTCATATTATTGAGCTTTAAGGCTTATTTATCTCTTGCCCATGAAAATATCTTCTAATTGATTCAATTTTGCAAATTATAGTTTTATCATGCAAATTTTTTTATGAATTTTGGGAATATCGAAACCTCTCTTTTTAATGTGGCTTAATTTTTTGAAGGCTGTTTCTACAATATACTGTATCGACATGTTTTCTCAGAGCATTCAAACAAAAAATCATTACAAATATATTGTTTATCATATCTACTGATGTGACTAGTTACTGGGATAATCAAAATCAATGTATTGAAAATTTTTTGTCTAATTTTAACGAGGCAGTGGCACGTAAGTAAATATTGTAAGACCTAATTTTTTATCCAACTCACACATTCTCTGATTTAACCAATACAAGTCCCCTGAATTAAATCGAAATAGAAAACTGACTTCTAGTATCCAAATGTTACTGTAACCATCGATATGAATACTTGTTTCGCAGCAGTTTAATCACAGAAATTTAACAGTGAGAAATTTTCTATATATAGTGTATTTTTTATCTATAAATCTAAATAAATTTCAAACTTTGTCCTAGTACTATTTTACATAAATTCTAAATTTCCTTTAATAGCATTCTCTTTTCATTTCTGTTTAATTGAATAATTTTACTTACATTTTTGTGAAGAGATTGTTTCAGAAACTCATCAAAAAGTGACTGCTTTTATAGGCTTGCACAACAAATATCTTAACAACTATCAATTCACCAATAACTTAATATAATAATGTGTTCAACTGTTTCTTACTAAAATACCTTTGTGAGTCATCCTATAATTTACTCTTACACATAAGAAAAGGCACTTTTAAGCATCTGAAACTAATCGTGTATCTGCGATCTGATTCGCTCTTCCTGATAATAAAATCAATGAAAAGAATCCATCAAGCCACAGTAGATGACTTCATCAGCATCCTCCTGTAAATAAAGGTCAGATTACTGCTTATCGGAATTTAATAAAGTCATGGTAATTAATGACAAAACAACCCTCTAGTTCGTTCTTGCTTCATTACATTTATTTTAAACAAATTGCGAAAATCGATTGGGCACCATAGCACGCGAATCGAGTTTCATGTCGGATAAAGAGTTTAAGCTTCCTTCTTCATTAAAATGATTATTATCAAGAGATAAAATGGGCTCGACATGTTACCTTCTAAAATTTCTCGTGCGATGGAACTCCCAGGCAGGTGTTAGTAATTATTGCCTTTTTATAAAACAAGGAATGATATATCATTCGTATTTTCGTGAATGTTAATTATTTACTAATTTGATAAAAAAAGAACTATGAAGTTAAACGTATCTTGATTTCAATCTTTAAAAAAATAATATATATATATATATATATATATATATATATATATATATATATATATATATATATAATATATATATTACATATAGCAATTTAAAAATATTATAAAAGTACTTATGTATAATTAAAAAAAAGAATTTACATCAGTTTTTTGTGTTTACTCTAAAAAATTTATTATAATATCAATAAATTTTTAGCAACCATGTAGTGATTACATTACGTGTTGTGTACAGTGGATATTGATACTAATGTTGTATAGAGTGGTTATTGATACTAATATTGTGTAAAAAATACTTAAAATAATGTAAATATTTTATATATGGGTGTGTAATATGTTTATATTACTCTATGTTGTATTTATTTTATGTTAAATCTTTAATATTTGTAAACAACGTCTTTCGTTACATTATAATGACAATTCAATAGAAACTTGGCAAAATCTTAGCGATTGAGCCAAGTTGCAACCATTTTTGGTGAGTTCTCGACCCTATGGTTTCTTCTTGAAAATACGGGAGAAATCTGCTAAAAGTCGATTTGTGACACAAGCGTATTTTTTGAGAAAAATCTGTGTGACTCATAAATATGAAATCGCTTGCTGAATCTGAGTTAATCTTATTTTGATCGTTGAAGAAATAGTATTGTTTTGACTAGTGATTGGTTGGTGTTGGTTTGTGACCGTGAAAAGTCGATCAGTAGTTAGTGATGATTTCGGATGTTGAATAGGACGAGCGAGTGCTTGTGAATAATTTTTAAACATACTTGTATTTTAGACACTAATAGTTGTGTCTGAGCACCACAGAATGTGTAAAGGTCTTCTGAGGTTTATTAAATGAATTAGAGTACTGTATCCTGTATTTCAAGTATTGTTTTTCGACAATAAATTTCCATCTCTCCTGGAAAACTGTTTTGCTCTTTGCGACTGATTACATAAAATCCTCGAACCCCAGTATACGGAACTATATAATCTAGTCATATTACCCTAACAATTAAAAATGCAGTTTTAAGTGGGCACATTATTCAAAAAATGAGCAAAATATTAATTGTGTAGCTGCTCATTTAAATTTGGTCAATTTTCGTAATATTTGTACAAAATTTCGTAAGTCTAGCAATATTTTTCAGCCAGTTATTTATTTTTTCAACAGTATGCCGAAGCGAAAATAAAAATTACAATATGTATCATCTGCCTTTAGCTCTTTGGTTTCTTTTACTGTAATTTAAAACTTTAACTGACTTTTATTTTTCACGATATTCATGTATTTAAATTCCTAAGGCTTTTTTTACATTTGATACAAAATTTAAAAACTTTTTTGGTTGTTTTGTATGGTTTATCAGGTAATTCTATGTATGTGGAATAAGGATTCATATATGTAAATAGTTATTTTTTTGAAAAAATTCATCAAAAATTAGGTGCAACAATCTTTTGTTGTTTTTATATGCCCATTAAAGGCATCGTATGTGCACGGAAAAAATGTAAGGAACATTTCTAGGAATATTAAAATAAATGCTCAAAAATATTAAAATTTTAATAAGTAATTGAGGTTTTAAAGTATTGAATTATAAGTTTGAAAAAATTAAAATTTTAAACTAAGGCTATGAATGAAAACGTTAGCTTTCTTCTGAAAGGTATATTCCTCGTGTAAATACATAGTAAATAACACATGGGATTTTCAGTTTTATGCGTACAACCCACGAAAGTAAGATAAAACAAGACATTTATTGATTTGTAAATGAAAATACTAATTATATTAATATTATTTAATAATTCTGCTTTTTAAATCTAAATTCCTTCTGAACAGGTTAATGATAGATTTTTTTCAAGAGAGCCTCATTACATTCCATGTTTGATAAATATAAAAAAAATACTCTTAGAACATGCATAAAATAAAAGAAAAGCTACAGAACTGTTACTTCAAGTATAAAGAAAGCAAAATCTATCTTCAAGGAGAAACATTTATTGTCCTCCTTGTTACTTTGGACACATTGTTACCTTTTGAAAAACATTATCTTTAATCACAAGTGATTTGATGATTGGTCGTTTCAACTGTTTCTCGCTATAAATTATCACGAGACTTTTGCCAGCTGACAATGTAACTTACAAGATGTTCTTTCATTTAGTAAATTCGTTTTGACAGTTACGACTCCCAGAAAGTAGTTGTTATCCGTATGATAGGGAGAAAGACTTTTGTGGGAAATGAAAGTACTTCTGGTGCCAGGGAGTTTTCGAATCTCTGTATCTGTAGCAATAAACTAATTATAAATCATATCCACAATTTCTATTACAGCGAATTATATTTAATTCTTTAAAAAAACATTTTATTCTGTTCAAAATGAAGTATATCAAGTTACAGCTGTTTTGTTATTTTAAAAATTAACCCTAAAATAAACATTGTTGCGAAATACCTGCATTCCAGTTCTTCTTAATGCTCTTAATGCAGTGCTTCCCAAACTTTCAATTCCTGTGACCCAATATTCCATCTTAACTTTAATCGCGCCCCCCTCTTCATGCAATAACAATGTATTGAAATCAATAACACTACACTTTGGCACTAAAACTACATTTCGACTATAACCTCGCCGATGTACATAAACGTCTCACTAAGCCAGTGCATTAATTATCTAGAAAGTAAAGGGTGTTTTTTTAGAGGTATAGAACTTTAAATTGCAATAAAACAACGATGTATTATTCGATTGACATGAATTATTTTTTTATTCGAAAGATAATCTTGTGGCATTCCATTTTAAATATGATTTCTGGCATAGGACTGCCACGGCTGGCTCGGATGTAATCCAATCTGGACGTCCAATTTTAGATGACTTTTTCCAACATTTGTGGCAATATATCGGCAATAACACAGCGAATGTTGTCTTCCAAACGGTCAAGCGTTTGTGGCTCATCCACATAGACCAATGACTTTACATAGCCCCACAGAAAATAGTCTAGCGGTGTTAAATCACAAGATCTTGGAGGCCAATTCACAAGTCCAAAACGTGAAATTAGGCGGTCACCAAACGTATCTTTCAATAAATCGATTGTGGCACGAGCTGTGTGACATGTTGCGCCGTCTTGTTGGAACCACAGCTCCTTGACATCATGATTGTTCAATTCAGGAATGAAAAAGTTAGTAATCATGGCTCTCTACCGATCACCATTGACTGTAACGTTGTGGCCTTCATCGTTTTTGAAGAAGTACGGACCAATGATTCCACCAGCCCATAAAGCGCATCAAACAGTCAGTTTTTCTGGATGTAACGGTGTTTCGACATAAACTTGTGGATTAGCTTCACTCTAAATGCACGTAGCCATTCAACCAGAAGTGCGCTTCATTTGATGATCGTTTTGATGAATTGCCAAACCAAACTGAGAATAAATCACTTGACAGCTGTTAAATCGGTTGCCATCTTGGAAAGTAATGCCATCTTAAACTTCTATACCTGGAAAAAGAACACTCTTTATATATACGTATTTACGAAGTACAATCTTTTCAGTGCAATGCAATTTATAAAATAATTCCAAAAGCTTTGGAATGCAATAAAAAGACATTGACAGCTTTTACGAAGAATTTACTCTCTCTCTCTCTCTCTCTTTCTCTCTCTCTCTCTCTCTTTCTCTCTCTCTCTCTATATATATACACTCTGTCGCAAAAAAATATATGCACCCAGAAGAAATTGAGCTACATTCACGAAATTTGGTATGCATGTAGTGTATATGAAAATAAACAAATGATTAAAAATTCAGAACAAAATATCATTTATTAAGCGGTTACAGCTTGCAAAGGTTAAAAATCAGTAAGTAGTAAAGCCACCTCTGGCGGCTATACAAGCCGAAATTCGGCGTGGCATCGATTCAATTAGATCACTTATGACCCCTGTGGAAGATCCTGCCATAGTCTTTGCATCTGCGCAGTTAATTCTCCTGTATCTCGGGACGGCTGCAGTTGCCTTCCCAGCGCGTCAGACATGCTCTATTGGCGAAAGATCTGGTGACCTGGCAGGCCATGGTAGGATGTCATATCCTTGAAGACATTGTTGGGAGAGTCGTGCAGTATGTGGACGAGCATTATCCTGTTGATAAATGGCACCTGGGCGACTTGATAGCATGGGTAGCACAATCGGCGTTAAAATATCGTCACGTATCTGCGAGCTGTCAAAGTGCCTTGAAGGACCACTAAAGATGATCGTGTGTCCCAGAAATTGCTCCCCACACTGTCACACCTTGTGAAATTGCTGTATGCCGCTCGACAATAAATGCCGGATCGGACCGCTGGCCGGTGCGCCTCCAGACACGTGTGCGGTGGTCATCATCACTGAGACTGAATCGGGATTCATCACTGAAGATGACACGCCTCAGTCTGTCACACTCCAAGTTGCCCGAGGTCGGCAAAAATCCAGTCGACACTGCCTATGATGTGGGGTCAGTGGTAAGCGTCTTAGCGGACGTCGGCTCCTCAAGCCAACTTCGGTCAGTCGTCTCATATGGTTTCTCTTGATGGCACTGGATGTCTGGAAGGAGGTAAGTGGCGTTGAATCGATGCTAGCGACGTTGTTGGTGCCGAAGTGGCCACTCTTCTGATTGCACGATCCTCGCGATCATTTGGGTTCCTGGGACGTCCTGACCCTCCGCGACGGTACACTCTACCTTCTGTGATCAACTGTTGCCAACACCGAGCAACTACCATATCGCTCCGACCGAGGTGGCGGCCGATACGTCTATTCGACCAACCTGCTTCTCTGAGACCTATTATACGGCCCCTATCAAAGTCCGTCAGCTGCTCGTACTGCCGCCGGTTACGTCTTAGAGGCATCTAAGTCTCAATATCGTCTATCAAAGTCATCAGATTCGTTTGGATAGCCGTACGGCGCTCAAGCGCTCATGCTTTTAAAACTCTCCCAGTTGCGCAACTAATATGCGCATAGCACATAGCCTTGTCTCATTGGCTTCCGAAATTTTAATCATTTGCATATCTCTTACCAGACTACATTCTTGCCGAGTTTCGTGATTGTAACTTGATTTCTTCTGGGTGCATATATTTTTTTGCGACAGAGTGTATATATATATAGTTTCAGAGGATTTACTTATTTATTCCTTCTCCCCCCCCCAATACACGATATACGCGTGCCTGCGTGGAAAATGGAGGCACTGGGGAGTGAGTCGTGTGACTTTTAATCGGCATTTAGGAGATTAATTATAAACTGAACAAATTATCAAGATAAGGGTTAATTTGTGCATATAATTTTATGTATGAAAGTCCATGGGTTCACTGGTAATTATGAAACTTTTTCTTAACTTAACACTGCTCAATTAATTATAAAATACATTGTGCTGCACTGATACATTTATAAGTGTATTACATCAGTGTAAATGTACATTTTATTTTTTATTTTGTTAGAATAAATTTTGTTAGTTTAATTTGAGTAAATTAATAATTTCTGTAAAAAAATCTTTTGTTTTTAATTTTTTCAATATGCTCGTGCCCCTCTCGTTGGGATATCATGATCCTCTAGGGGGGGGGCGCACCCCACAGTTTGAGAAACGCTGTCTTAATGCTATACCAGTGTGCGTTTCCAAACGCTCTTTCGCTGTAAATCATGTGTGAATTACTTTTGATGGGTTAGTTATTTATTTTTGACATTTGAATGGGTTGGGATTTTTTTTCCATTGTGTTACTTGGTGAGGTATTTTCTACATATTTTCGAGTTTCCAATAAAGGAGTGATTTATGTAAACAAAAAAAAACAGTTCCCATCTGTTGTCAGGTAAGCAGCCAATAATTAAATGTAAAATTATGTTGCTTTTAAAATGTTTTTTTTTATTAATGCCGGGTTACTAGGAAATACTCTATGTTACCAAAAGTCCACTTACAGCTTTTTTTTAAATACATCCTCAATACTATTATCTGGATTTGCCTTTTCAAGTTATTTCTTACGTAACCCGTGCCAAGTAATATAAACAAGTAATATAAAAAAATAAGTCAATTCCAACTTTAAATGGACAAATAGAAAGTATTTTATTAACGATTGCAAATTTGAATAAGATATAAATATATCTAGAGAGAGAGAGAGAGAGAGAGAGAGAGAGAGAATTAATAGTAGAAATTGAAAAAAAAAAGAGCATGATTTGTCTGCATTGTTGTAACAATGCAAATCCGGTTTGGCTGAAAAAAAATTTCGACGCAATTTTTGTCTTTGTTTAACAGTTACATTGTTGCAATAATAGAGACGAATCTAAGTTGGCGTCTAAAATGGGATAATTAATTTGATTAAATTATAATTATTTAATTAATATTTGAAAATAAACTGTATTAACATGAAGTGTCATCCACTACAAGTTGAAAAAAAATATTTGAACTTGATTAGATAAACAGAAAGTATTTTATTAACAATTGAAAATTTGAACAAGCTAAATATATATTAATAAAAATATAGAGAGAGTGAGCTAATAGTAGAAATTGAAATAAAGGAAGTCAATTCTGACTTTGGTCTACAAAATAAATCAGTTTAGTTACTGTTTATTAAAAAAGTTACAATTAACATATAAATATGTATACACATATGACCTACACAGGGTGCTGAAATAATTTTTTGTTGTTACTATTTAATCTTTAATTAAATTTAATTATTTTAATAAAATAATGTACTCAAAATATATCGAATTCACTGAAATCCGGCCATTTCAGGTGGGTTTCAAACCCTCGACCTCTGGATTTGAAGTTCATTTCTCTACAGAGACACAACGGACGTTCCCTTTCTACATATGCTGTTGGACTATTATTTTGTTACTATTTATTTATTTTTTATTTTAAGTAATGAATTAATATTTGAATAAACTATGTATTAACATCAAGTGTTATCCACTGCAAGTTTAAAAAAATGTATTTTAACTTGAATGGATGAATAAAAGTTTTTTTTATTAGCGATTGAAAATTCGAACAAGATATATATATATATATGGCGAGTTCGGAACCCTCTGGAATCTTCTAGAAAGTAGTAGATCTCTCCACTAGTGTCACGTTCAATGACACGAGCGGTTATATTTCTGGAAGTTTCTGTCGCGCGCATATAAAAAGATGCTCGCCGGTACGGCGATGAGTCTTGATTAAACCAGCGAGTTGTGAGGATTGTTTTGACTAGCGATTAGCTCGGCTGTGCTTGTGAATAATCTTTTACTTACGTGTATTTTTAAACACTTGCCTACCTATAAGTGTAGGAGGAATAGAAGCAGAACCAGAAACTTGTGTATTAACAATTATTTATTTATTCAAGCGCATTAAGGAGCAACAGTTTAACCGCTAAGTGAATGTCCTAGGAGTGATAGAGAGAAAGCAATAAACATTAAGCGAACAAGTGAAAGTAGCCAATTAAACAACTACTCTGTCGTCGATAACAAACCCCCAATCCACTAATTTAGTACAGTGGCAAACACCTCTCTTAATCTTAAGCTGCGAAAATCAACTTTACTTTATCTCACCTGCGTGGCGAATGTAACAGGTCCTCAGCTTCTTCTTTTGAAATGACAAAACTCTGACTTTATACAGTCGAACTAATCTACATATCAAGGTTTCTTCTTGAGAAGGATGGCTGTGAATTAAGCTCGAATTCTAGCCCAAATATTCCCCAAGAGGATTAGTGTGAAGATAACGTAAAGATCCGTTATAACGTTCGTAACAAAGTATTGATAAATTCATCATTAAATACATTGAGCAGTATTGATACTTTTATAAGTTTATATTATGTATGTAAATATGTGTATTTTTTTGTCAGAATGTATTTTGTTTTGCTTCCTTTAAGTAATCTATTATTTTTTTAAATGATATTTCATTTTCGACTTTTCGATATGCTCGCGCCCACACGTAGGGTTATCACGCCCCCTAGGGGCGTGCCACACTGTTTGAGAAACGCTGCTTTATATTGAAAATGTTAGAGGATATTATTAGAGAGAAGTAGAATCTCCATCATTTCCCACTCATTTTTATTTCACGAACTCTATCCTTTGTTCTTTCATTGGGGACGAGTACAAAATAATTTTTCGCACAGGTGTGTAAAATCAATTTAATTTATCTCACCTAGGTGCCCATTGAAAGAAACAAAATAATGCGTAGAACTTTTACTTAGTTCGAATATGTTTTTCTTATGTGCTATGCAATAGTTATTTCTGACATCTCAATTTATGGAAAATTAGATTTGAATGCTTGCTAGTAAAAAATCAGAGAGAGAGAGAGAGAGCACATAATAATTAAACAAATTAATTCTTTAAATGCCGATTAAAGGTAGAACGATTTTCTCCCCAATGTCATCGTTTTTAACATAAAGGGAGCGAGAAAAAGTACAAATTAGCAAACTTTTCTGTAAAATATAAGCAAACCCTTTGCGAAAATTATCAAGATCATTTTATTGTTTTCCAAATCCTTCGGAATAGTTTAATCGGTAGCAGTGCAAAGGAAATGATCATATTTCTTATAGATGCACATGTACACCAGATGTCTTAAATGCAATTGTTTGAATAAGGCTTGTTGCTGCTGGCAGTCAAGGGGTTAAAACAATATGAGCAACTTTTTAATTATATAAGATTAAGTTTATTGATACAGAAAGATTGTATTTCTCATACAAACTAAAACTGTTTTGAATAGGAAAAAAGCATAGTAACTACAATTTACTCCTTTCTTCGGTTGTTTTGATATTGTAATTAATACCGTTAAATATTACAAATGAAAAAAAAAACTTTTTGAATAAATAAAACTTTGCTAATATTGTCGCAAAAGTTAAAATATAAAATTGGAGGGTTTTTAAAAAAAAATGTGCTCTTTACAAATACTTTTTTTTTCTATCTTTACAAGATTGATGGTCGATATTTCTACCGAAAAAAATAATTCCTTAAATGCTCCTAGAATGGTATTTTGAAAGTATCAAAATCGTAAAAAAATGATGTTTATATATCTATACAGTATAATAATATAAAGTAAAATACCAAGTTTGAAAGTTGTTAAACCTACAATGCCAAAGAAGAAATAAATTAGAGTTTTATATATATTAAAGATTTCACAATGGAAAAATGTTTTTTGTTGTTGTTTATTCTAATATATCTTTATGTAATAAAAATTTTACTAAATTTCTTACCTATCATATTAAATAGGTAAACTAAGTAATACAATACAAGCAAATAAAAAACGATTATTTTAAATCTATTATGAAATGTAATTATTTTTGAGACCTAAAAAGGTTCATTTACAGCATTTAAAAATTTAACATATATAAAAATGTAAAAAATAGAAAATATACAAGAAATAAATAGATATCTGTATCGCAATAAAGGATTCTATTATTTATGACGAAAAAAATATCATTGTACAGCAATTCAATGCATTTCGAAACCCAAAAATTATGATAAAAGTAAGGGTTTTTTTTGTTTTTGTAATCCATATTCATTGAAAAATTATGAATTCTTGGAAATTATTTGTTTTTAATACATTGTGTGGTTATCCAAGCCAATTGTTTGTACACATAAAAATGATGTATAAGTATACTTTATGAAATAGCACTGAAAATTTCTTTTTAGCGAAAAATATGCAATGGAGAAATAAACACAATATTCGAAATTTGTCTTCATTAATAATATTTGTAAACTACAGATAATGTTCGAATGTAACAACGCATATCCGTTGATGTGCTTAAAAATTTAAGACGTATCATTTTTTAACGATTAAATAGATTTTTCTGAAATACTTTTTCCAAGAGCAGCCTTTCAGATCGAGACTGTTCAGGAAACTGATAGAGACAGATGACAAAAGATGTCACGATGCATGAGTTTCACTGTCAGGAGAATATTTCAAACTTCTAGATCTGTTAAGAAAGTTTAGATAGGGTCAATAAAGAATAATAGTTTTATCTAGAGATACATATCTGTTTTGAACTGAAAGCTGTGATGTGTCGGGGGTTCTAGTTACATTCAAAATTTTGGGGATTTACTGAATTAAAAGCAAGAATACAATAAATCAAACACATGAGATTTTTTTTAAAAAAAAGTTTCGTATTAAAAAATGACAGGATTAAATAATCACTTCACAAGAAAGTAGATCAAGTTATATTGATATAAATAATAATTTTGAGAGAAAATATCCATTGTACTATTTATGTCTTTATTTCAAGTTAGGCATGTTAAAGTTTTTCAGTGTTTCGTTATTTAAGGTATCCGACTACCTTAAAATTGTGAAGTTATCCAAAAACTGCTAATTTTTTACGATTTTACTTTATATGGTCATCTTCTTAGCTTTATACAAATACCAAGTTTATTATTTTTAGATCACTAAAACAAAAACTACAAGTGCTTTAGTTAAAGCAGATGTCAGTACTTTATGCAAGATGTCATACTTTAAAATGCGTTTTACTCGAAATGTGGTTTTTTTTTAAATGCACAAACAAGGACAGCGATTGCTCAAAAAGTTTTGAAAATAATTAACTGAAATTTTGTGTGTTTATTCTGTATAATAATAGAAGTGTTTCAACCTTCAAAATTATCAATCTCTGTTTCATTACAAAATTTATAGTTCATTACGTGAATATAATCACTGTCTTTTAAGCAACTTCATATAATAACTAAAATAAGGTACTATAGTTTTTATAAAAATTAAAATAACTCATTTCAAAAATGAATAGCAAAATAGCACATGAAAATTTGTTCATAAACTTTTGGTTCAGAATGAACCCGTTTATGTAATTTTTTGTAAATTTTTACCGATTCTTTCCCATTTTATAGTCGTAATAATTTATTTTTAAACTCTTAATTTTGGCATATTTTTCATAAAATGCACTAAATAAATCTAAAAACCACAAAAAAATCCTGAAAGCTCTATTTTTTTTTCAAAAAAAAGTTGTCGCAAGTAGTCGGATATCTTAAATAAGAATGTTAAAAGAAGATAAATTATTTACTTGAAAAAATGTTTTGATGCGTAATAGGAACTACATAAAATTGGAATAGCTACACGGAAAATGAAGTCTTTGCGGGTCTCATTATGAAAATTCCCTATTTTTTAACTATGGTGTACAAGATGCAATAGGCAAACACATATACGTAGTAAAAATTAAAAGACAAATTATTTTTAGCCCCAAAAATATCTACAAGAGTAATTTTAGCTATACAATATTTAGGGTAACTAAATTGGAGGGTATTTAAAAATGCTATTCTTAGAATTTTATATATTATTGAAAGATATACAGCATGTTTTGTTTAAGACGTATATATTTCCAGATTATAATTTCGCTGTAAATATACTTACCAGAAATATCTATCTAATAAATAAAAACATTTATTTCATTTTAGGCAATTATATACAAAGATTTACAAGAGCTTCGACATCTAAGTTTATGCAGAACCGAATTCAATAATATGTTATAAAATATTCCGATTCAGTTAAATTTAGCCTTAAAAACAATTTAAGCAGCTTAACTTAAGCCGTATAGTAAATTCGTGAATCTTTCTAGAGGTCTGGTACTTTATAAATAAATATTCTTTTATAGTGATCATATAAGTATTCCCAAAAGCTTTAACATCTAAGTCTTTGCGGGAACGAATTGAACAAAATAAAAAAAATATTCCGATTTGGTTGAATAAAGATTTCTATGTATTTGAAACAGCTTAACCTAAGCCACATAGAAAGTTTTCAAGAAATTTTCGGGTCTTGAGAACTGATCCAGATCTTCAAAGTACCGATATGTGTCGGACGAAATAGCGAAGGCGTCAGAGGAGCAATGAAATGAAAAATTGAGCTGGTGGAAACAGAAGTGTGCCCAAAAGACATTTGGATATGAACACAGATCGGCTTTGGATTTTGGATTTATGGAATGGGGGAGTTTCACAATTTGTCGCAGTTTCGTCAGTACGTCCAGTCATGATGTAAAGAACTACGGAACAGTTATATGTTGTTTTTCTCAGAATATAATAACTCAGTGTGGGAAGAGAAGCCAATGAAATAGATAGTAAGTTCTTGTTATTACAGAATAAAGTTTGAATAAGGAGGAAAAAAAGACGAATATTCTTTGAAGTTCATTTAAAAAATTGAATGGTGAGAAATTCAATTTTTGATGTCATCAGTGTGACTGCCTACGTTCACACACAAACAGATCCATTTTTTTAAAAAAATTAAAACAGCTTATTTGAAACTTATCGATTGTTTTTTTAGGAAAAAAAACAGTGACAAATTTGTAAATACATAAAAATTTTAAAATAAATATTGTATTGTGTTTTAGAAAAATCGGTTTTGTTCAAGGACATTTTACCAAATTTTTAACAAAACGGGTAAAACCGTATAAAAAATCCTAATAAAATTACCTTAATTTTTCTTCTTACATAACACATGTACTGTAGGGGTTTTCAAAATGGATCAAAACATAAAAGAAATATTAAAATGCAAAAAGAAAAAAATATAGTCTAATATGAAAATTTTGCAGTTTTTTTAAGCCTTTTCTTTATAAAAACAACTATAAAAAATGTATGATAAGTAATTTATGAAAAATAGTATTCAAAACATTGAAACAAAAATTTAAAACACTATCTTGTTTGGCTATAAAATATGCAAAAATTTAAATAGTTTATTTCAAATATACAATTTTGGAAAAAACTAATATAAAGTTTCTTTTTAATGTAAAAAAAGTTTACATCCCTTATTAAAGTGTCTTAAATTCCCCTGAGTGATAAGACACGCCTTCCATTTCCTCCTGGTTTACCGTCTTTCATTTTCTTTTGCTAAGCTCGTGATTTTATATTTTTTAATTTTGTTAAGAGTAATGAATATCTTTATGCGTCGTTAAACCGACGATAGTCATTCAATTTTAATACACAAATCATATAACTATCAACATTAAACTCCAATTTTTTTTATCCCTTTAAATATGCCAGTAGCACCTTCATTAAACTGTAGAACTGCTATACATGCTAGCAACTGTAATGTTTGGAGTTCAACAAAGTTTTATTTTGTCTTCTCATGTGGCCAAGACGTAAAGCAGCTGCTGAGTTTCGTCTGACCACTGGAGACGACTGTATTCTGAAACTTCTACATATAATTCGTGCTGCACAGGTCCTTTTTTGCACGCTCTGCGATTTTCGGGAGGACATGAATGTTGACCACATTCGCCGCTGCCCAGCCCTAAAGGGTTCCTCTTTGTGCGGCTTTTATTGGCAAGCTAGGGACTTATTGGAATTATAGACTTTTCCCGCCATTTTAATTTTTTCCCCTTACTTTGTTTATTTTGTCTGTTTTTGTTTTTGTTCCTATCCACTTGTGGTGTAGTGGTCTTCTGTAATCCCGGCCATTGGAAATAAAAAAAAATATCATGATAATTATTTATACATTCGAAATGCAGATTATTGATTATTTCAAGAAAACAAAATGAGTTAAATAAATAATGAAAACACTTTGTATTGATTAGTTAAATTTATTTTTGGATAAAAAAAATAGGAAACCCCTTCCCTATACTATGATTAGTGGGCACAAAAAATCTATTGATTCCATTCTCAGAAAAACGACAGTTCTTTTTTTTCTCTTTTTTTACGTAACGTGAAACATTTCTTACACACTACATTTGTCAGGAAGAAAGCGATTGTGAAAGCGATGCAAAATGCGATTTGTCGACACACACTAAATCTGAATAAATGGGACACAGAATAGGAAAAAGCGAATGCACTGATCTGCATTCGGGAGCGACACATGCCAAAAAGGAGGAAACGTCAAGCTGAGATCGATATTAAATATTCATTTTAAGTCACACTGATCCATAGATTATTTGCGGTTTGAGTTTGAAGTAATAGTATTTCCAACAGCGAATTCTTTTACATATATTTATTTATAAAATGGAAGATGTATAATTTTTCAATTCTGGTACTGTTCACAGTTGTAATTTGATCATAATAATTAATAAAAATAATAACACAAATAAAGTTAAAAGTTGAACCCTTTATCTACCGACTAAGAACCGAAAATTAAGAAATTAGACTATTAAAATAAACGATTATAATTTTAAAAAATAAATGTATTGAATAGTACTGAAAAAGTACGTACTGGCAACATAAAAACATAAAATCACCATTCGAAAATAAAGCACTTCTTTTAACCCTTTACCTACCGGCGGTACTTATAAGTACCACTCGCTTTAAAATTACATAGAATAGCCATTTTTACGAATAATCTGACGATACTTAGCAGGAATATTCTTTGAAAAATCCACTCTTCCAAGATATATGGCAGCACGGGTTCTATGATGAATATTTTAGCGGGTATGCCGAATAGTTTTATAGCAGAAGTTGCGCTTTCAGTGGATTGCGAAGATTGTAATTTTTGTTCCGAAACGATAGATAATGTCAAAAGTTAAGTGTCGTATTTTTTGTATGTCAATAAAGACCCTAGAGAACGATTTGACTATTTATTTTAAGTGAACAGTGGATATAATTAATTTTACAGTTGAGGGAATATCTTTAATTAATTAATTAGCTCTATCGGATTAAATTTCCCAAATTTGAATATTTTATTCTGCATATTCCTTGATTTTTAATGTGGTGATTATAAAAAATGTGCATGAAAAAAATTGCAGTAGATAAAGGGTTAAGTATTATAAGGCTACGAGTCGATAATTTCGCTGTGTAACCAAAAATTAAGATTGCTGAGCATTGGAAATAAGATTCTAAGATATCCAGTGATTTTAGAAGGATACAGGTGAAATTCTTCGTATTTAACTTTTGATTCATCTTTAAGAATTTTTATTCTTTATGTTAGCATGCCCGAATAAGATTTAAAAGAACTTATTCCTTAAGAATTATTGTAGGAATTGGTCTATATTCTGGGTGTCAAACTCAAAGGCTGAATTGGGCCAAATAAACATGGTTTGACTTAAGGTGGGCCGCAAAGAAAATCAAAATTCATTGAAGCGTTGGTTAATTTCGAATAATATATTATAATAAAAAAAACATATGCAAAAGAACAAGAAAAGTTAATATGTACTTCTTGACACTTGCCATATATTCCCTGCTACAATATTTCCTGTTACAGGAGAGTTTCTGATATTTTATTATATATTATTGTGTGCTAATATATTAACCGGACCGCAAAAATGCTCGCTGTGGGCCGCGAGTTTGACATCCCTGGTCTATATGATTAATTTTAAAAATCTGATTGGAGAAATCATTAATACATTACTTTTTCCTTACGCATCGTTTAAACACGGACCATAGGTATGAAATAATGTAAAATACCTATTATATTGTATCGCCAGTAATTTATAAAAACTAAAACATATTCCTCAATATTTCTGTGTTTCTATAAGCATAATAAATATATAGTGTTAATTTTTTAAAAACATAAAGACCATTAGAAGTTTAAGTAGAATATTTTTAATGTTATTCATGAGATATAAATAACGTTCAATTGTGTATAAGTCAACATATCGAATTAACTTACATTTAAAGAAACAAATTAAACAGCACACATCCAACCACAAACCGTACATTTTTTGTTATAGTATGTTAAACTAATACACATAAAATTATATTGAAAGTCGATAGATTTTTATTGAAACTTGATGCAGAGAAATTTTAGGTTTTTCAAAAAGAAGTAATGAAGTACAGATTTCAATAGCATGTAAGTGATTCACATTAAAAAGGGTTGTATTCTTATTGAAATCGTTTGTGTCACACACATGTGGATGATAAATTTATATTAATTAATTTTTTAAAAAAATTCTGCTTATTTGTTGAAAATATCATGCTTTGGAGTATGTTTTAATTTTAATATTTTAGTTTATAAATAAAAGCATGTATGAAAATATTTATGGACAAAAAAAAAATCCTAAGATAAATAATAAAAAGTTGTACGTTTTCAAAAGTTTGTAGCAAGTTCGGCATGTTAAAATGTTATCAACCGTTTAGCAGACAATTTCAAAGGAAATCGAATTACTAGGAAATGTACTTGGAAGAAAAAGATATAACATTTTATCAGTCTAGATTTCTAAAATTTCTTCTTGCCCCTCAAGCACTGAGTTTTTTTGCAAATATAAACAAAAAAGATGAAAAGAAAATGGGTGAATAATAACATCTTTCTAATTTGAATTCCGAAATCAAATATCTCTCTCTCCATATTTTGCTTTTTAAAAGTCTCTGATAACTTTAAAGGACACGCGATGAGAAAAAATATCTGGAAACCAATTCCAGGTATGTACTTTCACTGAAAACCATATTGGTGAAATGAATATTTTCTGTGTCGAATTTCTTATTAAGATTCCCATTTCGAAATTTCTTTGAAACCAAAAAAAGAAAGAAAAAAAAACACCTTTTTGGAGATTGCAGATTTTTTTATCGCTGTAAAATGGCATTTTTTCAAAGAAATAACAATTCAGAGATTTCAAGTTCTTGGCTGAATGAATAAAGAAAATAGAAAAATGTGCTTCAATGTTTTTTTTCATAGTTTTAATGTCTTAAATTGTAAGCTATACTTTATTTAGGGTGAGTTAGATGCATTGAAAATTTCACTTTATAATTCCGTAAGAGCTAACTTCGTCTTTCGTAAAAATTGCCATTGATCTTTTCATAATACATATCCCCAGCTATTTTAATGATTCTAGATGAAAAATGTATTCGGAAAATTAAATGCATTTACAGCTGATTTTTTTTTCATTTAAAAAGGGAGAGTTTATATTGCAAAATTACAAATGTAAATTAATGATAAAATATGTCATAATGAATTCATAAAAACGTGAATATAGTATTTTGATTTGAAGGTCTAAGAAATGTTTAAATGCATATTAAATTAGAAATAATTGTTATTATCATTTTTCAAGTATAATACAGCTTGTAATATGAGTACTATTTATGAGTACAGCTGAGAATAATATGCAGTTTTGAATATGAAAGTAAAAGTATATTTTCTGTAAAATATATGTATGTTACTATTTTGAAATATTTCTCTTCCACTATTTTAATTATTTGCATTATTATTAAAACGACAGTTTTCTTTAACATTGATATTAACGTGATCCAGTTACCTTCTATTTTTAAAATAGCACACGATAATATATCTTACTTTCAGAAAGGTAGTTCTTGCTAAATGTATAAGAGTTTTTTAATGCTACTTACTTTTTTATTTGTTTGAACAGAATCAAAGTTAACAAAATTCTGACAGCTTAATACATTATGATTAATCTAAAAAAATATTTGATGGCCACTAATTTGTATGAACACATTTTTTTTTAAAACAAAGAAAAATCATTGAATCAATTAAAACTGAATCAAACAAAATGTTATTCAAAAATATGCATTGCTGTCTCAACTCTTAAAATAATTACTTAGTAATCAAGTCCAAATTTCTTTTTTTTCTTAATCAATTATCTGCGTGACTTATAAAGAAAAAAGAACCTTGACTACAAATATAAATAATTCAAATTAATACAATACACTTAAGACAAGACAAAAATAGATTTAAATAAAGTAAAGTAGTTACAAAAGAACAATTCATTATCTCTATTCATTCTTCTATTTTAAAAGAAAACAATTGAAGAAATCTGAATTAATGAAGCCACTACGAATAATTACATATGAAATATCTCTATGAGAGTTCGACTTTAATTTATAGGAAAGCAATGCTGACTTATAACATGTTTGTATAATTGTTGGGGAAAGAGACAGGGCTAGATTTATATATAGCGAAAAAAATGTAAGGTAATTTATTAAAGTAAGAACAATAAAAATAAGTAATAATTCATTAAAAAAATAATATCCCAATTCTTAAGAGCATCTCTCTTAGATATTCATTGATACAGCATTTTTCTCTGAAATCCTTATAATGGTGATTCGGCAATTATATGAAAAACTAAAAATTAGCTTTACTGAACACGAAAGTGTGATATTCATTTCATTATTCTAATTTTTACGACTATTTGAGTGACGTTTATAAATTCTTAGGTATCATTACTTAACTATATTTTTAGAAATTAAGAAATAACGAAATACTGAATATCGTTTACGAGTATTAAGATCTAAAAACAAAAATTTAAATTAAGTGTATGGTTTTGTGTTGAATTATATAGTTTACTGTGTCAAACAACATTTAGTAGTTTTCTTTATTGTTAACACTTTTAAACACTATTTTTATAAATATATATTTAAAAATAAAACCATATGGACTCCAAAAAGTCTCGAAAGTTTTTTCGAGAAAATGTTATAATTTTTTTTCGAAGAATTGAAAATATTGTGATCATCGAAATATATTGCAATAAAAAATAAAATTTCGATTATTGAAAAAGTAAAAGAATAATTGAAGAAATTTATTTAATTAAATAAATTTTGTAATATTTTACTACTCAACTGAAAGAATAAGTTTATTTTATTTTGTTTTCCTTTGCTTTTAACATTATGCTAATTTTTTGATTACTAGTGAAATTCTTTCTTGTATTGTTGCTTCTCGTGTATGTTTTCATTTCTTTTAAGAAAATTCTGATTTTCTCTGACTGTGCAATTACTTTTTTTAAAATAGATTTTCAGAAGAATTTTATATTGTTTAAAAGATCATAGATATAGGTTTAAATAACATAATTATTAAATGAAAAACATGTATCTCTCCCTGTTTTTTTAAAAAGAAATTCTATAAATTGAGCAAAATGTTCAGTGTTAAGGAAAACAGCATAAATAAAAACATGTTAGACATAATGCAATTTTAATTTCATTGATAAACTTCTTGTCATAAACTGCAACGCAAAAAATATTTTAAGAAATTAATATTTTAAAAGCATTAAATTTTGACGTAAATGATTTTAGTCAAAATTACTTTATATTCTAAGCTAAAATTGGCTGTAAATGTGATTAATTGTAAGTATCTTAAAACCTGCGATTTGGTACACTCTTAAAAGCTCATAACATAAGTTTTACAAATTTAATTGAATTTATTGGATTGTTTTGGAAATATCCCACTTAAATATAATTTAGATAAAGTAAATGTTAGAAAAACAACTTACGAGAGAGAGAGAGAGAGAGAGAGAGATTCTCCTGTTTTCTTCCTTCTACTTTCTCAATGCTTATATTTATCTTCTTTTAAAAATTTAGCTCTAACATTTAACACCTAAAACACCTCAGTCTAGTCGGATACTTTAATGAAATATATAAAAAAAGTCTTAAAAACTGTTAAAAGTTAAGATTCTTTATCTACTTAATTGATTAAAAACTATTCTATATTCTATTCATATAATAAAGAATAACCACCATGATGGGAAAAATACGAATTTCCTCTTTAATTTCTTTGAATTTCTTGATATTCCAACTTTAATTAAAGTGGACATAATTTTCCTACTCTCTCACAAGAATGAATTCCATTTCTCCGTACTGAATGAACTATAAAACAAATGTTGCAAGAATGTCAGAAACAGCTGTTTTCATTCTGTTTCATGAAAAATCAGGAGGTCAAATATGAAATTGAAAGAAAAAAATAACATGAAATTTTACTTTTTTTAAAAGGATTTAATGTTTTTTCCCGATCCAATTTTCTTTTTTTGATAGCTTAGGAATATATTTTTTCTTTAAGCCCCCATTCATCAGTTTCTCAAAATGAACGAAACGTTGCTTAATTTGTGCAGATTTTGCAATTTAGATAAGTAAAAATATGGGAAATAGCAATGTTTATTAAAAATCATAAAGTTTGGAGAACAGATATATGCAAATTTATTTAAGTCGTTTTCTAAATTTTTATGTATATAAAATTTACATACAGCCTTCTTATAAAGAAGCAAATATTTTTGGAAATAGTTTATATGATATATTAAATATAAAAAATAATTACAGTTTTAAAGTGTCTTAGATTTCATTGTAACACAAATATTAATGTATATAAATTTTAAATAAACACTTTAGTATACAATGAATACACATTAATGAAATATTTTAAACACAATTTTATTTAAATAGCTTAAAACTTGTAAGTAATTAATAGATATTTTATGGGTTTTTTTTATAAAATCATTCGATTTATTAATTTTATTGCTCATTTCTGTCACGGAATAGGAATAGTTATGATTTCAAATTATGTGTGAAAAGTTTTGTGTTTAGTAGTTATAAATTTACAAGGTACAATGATGAATATTATGCAATATTATACATATGATATATATCAAAAGGAACTAGAAGGAGAAAATCTCAAAACATTTTTTTAAAATTATTTTCTATAAGGTAATTCGCGGGAAGATGCAAGTTTGTTAAAAATACTTCTATGCGTCGATAGATGGCAATTTTGAGCCACTTGTGTGAAGAGCCTGATCTGACATTGAGTGCAGCTGGTGAATTTATCTGAATTAATTGCCTTTAAATAGCACTATTTTCGGATCTTGTGAGCATTTAAAGTGGTGATAGGGTATTTTATAATATTACGTTCTTCATATTTAAAGTTTATAAACGTACTTGTTATTTTAAATAAGATATTAGCAATTGTAAATGAGTTTCACATTATGTTATACACTCGATGCATGTAGAAACGGCCATAACACTACAGCAATAAGGAAATAAGCGTGTGTGGTATCTTTCACCTATACTTGAGGGTAGACGCCACATGGTTCAGAAATAAATAAACTTTAAAACATGTTTTTTTTTTCATTTTAAGGCACTGTATATTATGGTATAAAATATAACTACAATTAATAATTAAACTTTGAGGGTGATTCAAACCATCTTGATAGGACAAGGATTAGGAATATGCAGGGTTGAAGTCGATTACTACTTCAGCAAGCTGTAGAGCGTTCTGCAGGAAGATCCTTTCTTTAGAAAATCCAAGGATGATCTGTAACAGACGAATGTGCCCTTCAAATTAATAATGAAACTCAGAAAGTTATTGCAAAGAAAGGATTGCGGGATGTCCCGGATGTCACGCCATGGGAGAAGGGAAGAGACCGTAACTGTAGTGACATGCTGCAATTAACGAAGGTAATTTCCTTCTTCCATATTGTATTTTTAAAGGTAAACGGAGAAGAAGCCTGAGTTTGGGATGGCATGACGCCAGGTTCACATGTAAAAATGAACTAAACATCCGCCTATATCAACTCAGATGTGTTAATGAAGTTTTTGAAGAATCATTTTTCCCCCGAAAAATACCTAGGTCATTTCTTTCTCCTCATTTTAGATGGTCACGCATCCTATTGCTCAGATTTTTCAGTATTAGATTTAGCTGCAGAGGATGACGTAATTCTTTTCTGTCCTCCAAGCCTCGTCTTCAACTATTTACAGTCACTTGATGGCTCTTTTTTCAAGCCACTGAAAACATATTAGCGACAAGCCTTGAGCTCTTTGATACACAACAAATCAAACCGTAAAGTGTAAGGACTTCAGTTTGGATCTCTTCTGAATGCAACTTAGAACAAAAAAGCCACAGTAGGAAATGGAACTTCTCGGTTTTCAGCTAATGAGATTTACCCATACAACCCGCAATCAATCCCACAGCATGGGTTTGCTCATTACGAGGGTTCTAGCAATGATACAGCTGAAGTTTTCACAAGTAAGGTATGGGACATACCTACATCAGCAGTTGCTTCCACCAGCAGAGAAAGGGACAGTGGACTATCACCATCGGTTGCCTCCACCAGCACAGAACACGAAATTTCCGGCCTAGAAACAATTAGCTCTATTCATCAAGTCAGAAAACGTAACCATCTGGGCGTAAAAAACAAAAATCAGAATTCTTAACTGAATCACAGAGGAGAGAAAGTATGTGGGAAAAATCCCGAAGGAAACTAGAAAATGTGGGTAAGGGCGAAACAAGAAAGCTTCTAAAAAATAGCAGAAAAAGAGACGTGTCAGCTTGTTATTCTCAAATGTCCCTCTAGATACCAGTGGTGACAGTTTTGATGAGGATAATAATGACGGTTTTTGTGCTGTGTGTTTCATACTGCCATATTACTTTTGTTACAAAATATGATCTCAGATTAGGACAGAAAGGGTGCATTGCTTTTCATTCGAGACAAGAAACTTTTTCAAGTAAAAGACCAACTTATTTTCCCAAAGATATATATATCCATGCCTTATTCGGGATTTGAACCCAAGCCCATTGGATCATAAACCGAGTAGTATAACCACCATACTAGGTAGCGTGCTGTGTTAAGGGTACTTAAATGCTCAAAAAATCCCAAGTGTGACTGAATTCAGTGCATCGAATGCAACATATGGCTTCAAGAAGATTTCAATGATAATCATTTGCACTGAGTGAAATGTTGTGTAGGCTATCATTCGAACCTATACTGTCATTATTTTTAGCAAACTAACTGAGAAACAATTTAATTATTTTTTATTTTTCTATAGTTATTGTTATTTCCCATTTAATTTTGAACTGTTTATCTTATTTTTATTTTATTTACTGTGTTGTTGCATCCTGCTCCATGATTGGTGGCATCTCCCCATATATATGTGTGAACATGCCACAATTAAATGAACTTCTTTAACGTTAGCTTTCTTGTTTATTTTCACAATAAGAAGAGAAATAATTTGTGTACATAACCAATTGAATATTGAAAAAAAAGTTTTTTTTCTTGGTTTTGTTATTTCAGTTTTAATGCACTAATCGAAAAATCATGAAATGTGGCAACTTCCCCCGATTTACCCCGCATAATAGAATCATTTCATGCAAGCAAATAATATTTGTTATTTTATCTAAATAAAATGAATATTTTTAATTGTGAATTGAAGAAGGAATTTCATGTAAATAACATATTTCACTTCATAAAGCTTTTTCTATTTCTAAAGCTCATAAAAACAAATGGTAAGAAAATTTCGATAAGGGAAAAAAGAAATATTTAAAGTAAACCTACAACTTTAAAAGAAACCCAAAGCAAAGTTCAGACAAATATCAAGGTACGTTCTTATTGGAATTCTTCATTTGGAATCGAAAACATTTCTTCGCCGCATGTTTTAATCGCTCTTTCGACAGATGTGACACTTTCATTTATTCTCCATTTGTTTCCCAACACCTCACGGCATAGTATTGTCAGATAGAATTCTTATGACTGCAAACAACAGTGGTGCTGGAATGGTATTACGGTGTTTCGTTTGAACTTTTGTGACAATAACTTTGCTTTGGGAAACTAATGAATAAGAATTGCATGAAGATATATTTTATAGTATATTCTTAATCCCTGTGTGCCCCATATTAATATCAACAGTTAATGAACTTAATGTTTTCATAATAGTAGTAGAAAAGTAAATAAATAGAAAACGCAACATATTTCTTTAAAAACAACCTTGAATTAAATAATAAATGACAGATACATTGCTTTTAAATTTTGTTTCTAGTATTGAGATAAGTCTGGTATTGAATTTCATTATTGTGTTTTTTAAGCTTGTTCATGGGATGCCTTAGTTATTTTCCAATATGTTTGAGCTTTTAATTTGAACTTGTAATTATATCGAAACCATTGTTTGATGGTGCTTAAATCTCGTGTTACTGAGAATACTGTAAATTTAGAAGCTTCAGTGGCACAAACTGCTGATCTTATGGTAGGGATTCTATAATAAGAGGAATATACTGCGATATTTCCACAAGTTTTGTTCTCATAATCTTGTTCAAAACCATTGTTTATTTTATCAAAAATCGTTATTATCATGAAATTCGTCTTGATAACAAATTTCCGAAAAATATTTTTTAATTATGCATATTACTCTGTTGTGTGTTTACTATTCTGCTTCTAATACAATTGCATCTTTCCGCCACTATTTGTTTTTCTTTTGATGCATCAGGTAATGAACTATCATAAGTCAATACTTCCTTTGCAGCTATCCTTTTGCCCCTTACTTTTACAATAGGTTGATATTCAACTGAAATAAAACAATCAATTTGGATAAACGGATAAAATTTTAAAAAACTGTGCGAGTGCTTATGACCACATGATAGAAGTAAAAACTTCTGATATATTATGGACAATATAATTCAGTTGTTTGGATGCACTACGTTTTCTCTTTTAAATTTTGGCATGCGGACGTTAAGCATGTTTCTTTTTCATGTCATTTCATTGGTGTTTTTATTTATTTCATCTATTTTCTGTACGAGCAATGTTTAAATAACTATGCATTCTTACATGCTATCATTTACAAAAGACAAAACGAAGCACCAAGATGAAAATGTCCGATTGTAATGAAATTTCGTAGGCCAAAACATCTTGATCGAATACGCAAGTGATCAAATATTTAAGTCCCAAGAACATGAATTGCGGTCGTAATGCTCATTTCTACTGAGCAACTCTCAAAATATAAACCAGTAATAGAGGTGAAAAATTAACCTTTTTTCGTTTTCGCCGTTGTGATCCCCTGAAGGAAAATGAATGAAGCCATCACAACGTTTTTGAAGACCTTTTAGTCAGCTGAACGACTTCACTTTGTCAGAATGCGTGAAGCTGGGTGTTCATACCGAGCAATATGTTGTCACATGTAACGTAGAGGCACTGCTGGGCAAAGGTGCTGGCAGCAATAGTTGCTTTGAGGAATTTATCACCGAAATGAAAGCTCCGAAGGACCAAAATGCATAAATGCGTGGCATGATCGGATAATTGCTTTACAAACCTTAACTGCTCCAACGGTATCAATTTCTACTATTAAATGTATAACAGCATTTTTACTACCCCTCGTTGTATCTTCGACCATTTCACGGCATTTGGCAGACACGTGGTCACGCTCACAGAAGCCTTTAAGACGTTTCTCTTTGATCCGCAACATCTGTGATAACCCGCGGGCTGTGGGTATCATCGCTTTACTCGCGCGACTTAAAGTTTAATATAATCTATCTTACCGATATTCCATGGCAAACAGCTACCAGTCCTTATATCGTCAATATAATACTGTATCCAACTTGATCCAGCAAAGGACAATCTTCTGGCTTCAAACTTACTTAGAACCTTCCTTCTTAGAAATTCACTTAGAACTTCCGCCTTCTAAGGTCTCCACTTCGAACTCAACGCGAATACATAAGATCCAATATATACACATTCCTAATTTGCATAATCACGTTCTCTTCTTGAGTTGGTTGGAAAGAATTGCCATCCTGGCCCTAAAGATTTCCCAAGAGGGTTTTAGTGGAAGGCGCGATACAGCCCCGTCACACATCAGCGGAATCGTCTGGAATGGTGTCACAGTCAATCATCACGGTTGACATTGGACTGTCATGTCATAATGCTCAACAAAGAATATCGCTATATTCCTGAAGCAGATAACCATCGTCTCCGTGTCTGAAGAGGTCGGGGCTGATGGTCTCATTAAAAATTTGTTTTACTAAAGCACACAACCATAACACCTGGTGTTAACAGCTCAACGTTATGCTGATACCATCCTGCAGTTGTATAAATATCTCATACCCCGTCATCCAGGGGACAGTTTCCAAAAAATAATTTCAGGCCAATTACCACTCGTATATCTCTGGATTGCCTTCCTGCCATTAATATTCTTCCTTGGTCAGTAAGGCCATCTGACCCTTCACCAAACAACCATGTCCGGAACATGGTAGATCACCAGATTCGGGCACACCAACATTTAGCAGATCTGGAACAACAATTGATGAATGTCTGACAGAATGTATCGCAGGATGATAGTAGGAACCTCTATCACTCTTTACCGAGAACATACAAGCATGTATCACCACCAGAAAAGGTTCCACCAAATACTGATTTAAATGATCAAGCTGTAATCGTGAGTCGTGGATCAGCTCTATGGCCTTGGCACTTTTATCATCGTTTTATCTATGTATGAGCTGTACACGTGTTCAATTTCATTAAAAACAACCACTTCTTTCATGGTGCTTCAAATTTTTTTTGCAAAAGAGTGTATTTATATATGAGTATATATGATTTAAAAGTCAAATAGTTTAATTATTTTAAAATATTAATATGCAAATTACTTATGTAGATTATATTTATATAATACATATGTTTATATAACTTATACATCGGCATATTCAATGTAAGGCTTGGAAAACTTATACCTAGAGAGCCGCGTTTTCTTTTCTTAACACTAGAAAAATTCTGAAACTTAGTATATATCTTTATTGCCCAAAAGCAGTCAAAATGACTGCATTGTGAAAGAATGATTAATGTGTAAAAATGTTTAAAAAATTAACTTTTAATATTTTTTATATTATTTACAGTCAAATAACAAGCTATTAGTAAATATTAACAATAAAAAAATACTTCACTTGGAAAAAAATGGTATTCTAAGAAATTCTAAGAAATTGTGCATTATATGTGTTGTTTTTCTCATTGAAATTAAAAATCAGTCAAAATGACTTCTTTGGGCAATCTAATGTTAAAACTCTCTAAGCAAATAAAAGGAGAGGGCTTATACTTTTTCACAATAAATGCTTTTATTTTTTCGTAATTTCCTATTTGTCAGCACTAATTGAAAATAAAATATTAACAATTTTATAGCTTATTAACTTTATTAGAATTTTAATTCTTTTGACACACTTTTGTGCTTAAATGTTCCTTTTATAGAATCAAAAAATTAGATCCCATTTTTTTTTATTCTAGTCACAGGAAGTGTCCTTATTTTACAGCATTTAAGCAGTTTATCTATAGAACGAATACTTTCATCTTCCCAACACGTTTAATTTACACATTCCTTTTGTTGTTGCAAGCTTGACCAATCCTACTCCCCTTTACTTCTACGTTGCACTAATGTGATCACAGGGAAATCTAAAACAAAATTCATAATCTTTTATAAATTCTGAGGATTTCAAAATAATTCTTTTAGGTTAATCACCGATTTTAAACGATTCATCTACCGTTTCACTGATTTCTTCTAATACGGCTAGCAAATAACTTTTGCAACATTTTTAAACATTATTGATCATAAACACTGTTCAAGAGACAAACCAGACTCACCTTTACTAGATAATCCGATAAGATCTTTGGTTCTCGACGGCGAGAAAGGAAGGAATTTTGCTGGTATTCTAGGATATCAAAATCCAAAGACAGCTGGAACAAATAGTTCACAATGATAATTGGAGCATTAAAAGAAGCAGATCTAAGAAAACGATTTGTGAAAGACAAGCGAAATATTCAAAATTCTTTTCACATTTTCTCATAACATATTTTCAAAAAAAAATCGATATGATAGTATCATTTCAACCGACTTGTCAAAGCAAATATCGGTCTCTTTTTTTGATATTCTTCTAAAAGTCAATCACAAGTATGGAAAACGAAGGAGAAGAAATGTAAGAAAATCTATTTCACATATCTATCTACACATGTATCTATATTCGCAGAAAGCAATATTAGTAAGACGGCTTTATTTTTTCATTCCCATTTCTTGTTACGAATTCCATTCCGAAGTTCCTTTGAATTGAAACAGGTATTTTAAAATAATAGTTATTTTCGTCCATCCATAGCTTGCATTTCTCGCAAAAAGGATACCAATTTTTGTTTCAAAAATTGGTCAAATTTTGACTGAAAGGGGTGTTTAAATTTGTAAGTCCTGAAACCGATATCACAGTTTTTTAACAACATAAATACTATTATGTATGCATTTAATCTTTCAATGTAAATCAATAAGTTTATAAAGCAATGTAGTAATTTAAACTGCAGGTTGCATTGCCATGCAAAAAAATCATGAAAATGTGGGTCTTTTAATTTTCTTATTAATGATTTAAGACATTCTTTCTGCTGATATTTCTGGAAGCATATTCAAATTAATAATTATAATTTGTGTTTAAAATTGAACAGATGATATAAACATAGTTATTTAACATTCATCTTAAGGTTAACAGAAAAAAATGAGAAGTATAAATTTACAGTACGTTTTCTGGTTCTTCAGATAACATTCATTCGAGTTTTTTCTATGCGTATTTTCACTAACCAAAAATGGGTGTCAATATTGCATTTTGTAATACAGTATACGCTTGTCATGGAATTGAGTCTAATGCCGGTACTAAACGATGCAGAAATGGACGTAAAGAAGTGCTTCTCAAACTTTCAATATTTTTTTTTTTGCTACCCAATTTTCAATCATAATCTTCTTCTACTCCCCCCTTCTTCTGTACAGTAACAATATTGAAAAAATAAATAATAATATACTTTGTCTACAGCTAGAGAATACGACTTTAATTATAAGCCATACAAAATATCAAGATAAGTTTTAAATTATATATATAATTTTATGACATGTTCCTAGGTTCACTGGTAATTATTAAACTTGCTCTTAACTTAGTACTGTTAAATTTTCTATGAAATACATTGTGCAAAACTGATACCTTTATAAGTAAATTATATAAGTTTAAATGTGCATTTTATTTTTTTCATTATCTCAGAATATGCTGTTCTCCACGTAGGATTTTCACACCCCCTAGGGGGCACAGGTAAGGAAGTATAAGTAAGGGAATGTAAAGGTTATATAAGTAAGGAAATAGGGCTTGGAAACAATGCTGGGTCAAACATTTTGTGTGAGAAAATAAAACCTAAAATATTCCTTTTCATTACAATAACGGCTTCATTATTTTTCTAGCCATTTCAAATTGAAGGTAAAAAGATATTTTTCGCTCTCCCATAAACAGATTTAATACAGGTACAAATTCCACCTTCTGGAAATTAGTTTTTCTACGCTCTCAGATTGAATGATTTTTCAAGGTTATATGAAGAATTTCATCCTTTCGTTCTCATCATTCAAACTCATAATACGATTATCTTCATAAAACACGAATACATTTATCACGGGGAGACTTTCTAATGCGTTTCTGCAAATGAAATATTATCATGATTCCTAAAAAAGAAAATACTACTTTTAATTCCAAGTAATACTCTAATATAACGAAGCATTTTCAGCTTTCTCTCGTTTCTGTGATTCCTCCAAAACAGTAAGATAATCTGGATCGTCAGGTCTGATAATAATTTGCGAAAATATTTTTTTCTTCCATTATATATACGCTATGATTTCAAATGAGCTTTCTAGAAATCTTAAGAGATTAAAAGAGATTATTTCTATCACATTTTGGATGAGTTCTAGATTCAAATACAAGAAGAATTTCACTCTACAGAAGCATCGAAAAACAGTCGAATCAGTTAGAGATTTTATTTATTATCATCTGATGAGGTAAATAAAGTCGCTCTAGAATTTATAATAAAAATATTTCACTTCCATTATTCACTGCATATAATATGTTTCACGTTTTCTGAAAAGCTTGATAATTTTAAAATATTAAATGTTTTTTTAAAATTAATATTCCCCACTTTGTATAATTTCTTACGTCTAATGCCTATTTAATATTAATTTGTGTGTTGTTAATTACTTTTCTTTGTTTTTTCTCAAAGCATGTTTTTGACTGATTACTTTTTAACTTTCTTAATCAAAACTATGGTTACAAGTACATCAGTGGCTTTTTACTTTTCTCCTTGTGTCATGCTTTCTGTAAAGGGATTTTTTCTGCCTTGCGTCTTTTAAAAATAAATATACAAATTATTCTAAGAGTTACCAATTCTAAAAAACTCCATTATACTGCAATGTTTCTTTCTTCTGAAAAAAAAAAGCTTTCTGCATAATAGTTTCTATTCACTTTAGTGCAAATATTTTATTAGTTGCTATCATCAAACGTTAATAAGATCAGGTAAGCAAAGCAGCTTTCAGATGACCTTGACTATTAAAGTGAAACAGTCTTCTGAAACCATAGTTTTATAAATGAATGTTTTTCTTCTCCTGATGTGTTACTAATGGTAGTCTGTAATAAAAATGACACGATTCCAGAGTGTTTTAATAAAATTTCCTTTACAAATTCCTTACTGCTATAATCGCATTATCCTTAGTGTTCTCTAAGCGGACATTGTTCACGTCGAAGTCCATCAAGAATGGATTCCTACAACGACAAATCTCCCCAGAGAAGAGGGATCATTTTTCAATTGTTACAAAAAACATCATTTACAATAAATTCTTCATATTCTATTTATATCAACCATTACAACATGTTGATCATAAAATTCCTCCTTACTTCGTATTTCAAAGAATCACATAGGCTATGGGCGGAGTATTTGAAAGAACGGCGTTTATCTTTAAGGAGGTTCACTCATGTGGTTCACCTCCCCCATCACCCCGTTTTTTAAGCCTTTTTAGGAAATTTTTTTGACGAGCATTAAAATGACAGAACTTTATGTTTTATAAGTATCTTATAAAACATAAGAACTTTATAAGTATCTTAAGAGTATGCATATAAATATTTAGCCAAAAATATCCAATAGAACTTGAGTCATAGCGCTGTGAACACACCCTCCTCGAAAAAATGAACGTTCAATTAGTCCATGATTCCGGCTGACTGGCTTATCCGAAATAAAGAAAAACATAATGGCGTTTTAATCTCTAAGCTTAAATGCACCGAATGAGCTATACTCAATTGAAAATATCAAAGCTTGGATTTTTAGTAGACCTCTGAAGAAAAAGATTCGAACTTCATGGGGGGTTTTGTTATAAAAAAAATAGAAATATTTTGAATTTTAGAATGATAGTACTTCATTTGGTGCATATATTTATGTCGAGTCTGTCCTATAAATTTGAAGTCATTAGGTCAAACCGTTCTTCAGATATGATGGAGGAAAGTTTGAAAACACAATTTTGAGAAAAACGCGTTTAAAGTTTCGAGTCCTATTAAAACAGTTAACATTTTAACTTAGCGCTACGA